>VXBL01002390.1:126328-293463 GCA_013400195.1 Aramus guarauna | reverse complement strand
GGGGGGGGGGGGGGGAAATCACCCTGTGTTTTCCCAAGTAATCGATCCATACAGAAAAGGTAAAAGAGGAAATGCCCCTCCAGCCTGGTTTGGCACAGCGATACCCCCGCGGGAGTCACGCTGACCCGACGGGCTGGCTGAGGTCAGCCCTGGTGGCACCGATCCGCGGCTCAGCCATGGCACGGGGCTGCTCTGCAGCCGGCGGCGGCACAGCCGAGCCCTGCGCCTTGGGACGCAGGCATCCCCGCCCGGGGCTGCAGTAGCAAAATCCCAGTTTGAAAGAAATCCCAGTTTGAAAGAAATCCCACTTTTCAAGCTCCCATGGCGTGAGGCTGTGCCTGCGGCCTTTTTTTTTTTGCAAAATTCCACGTCACAAAATTCCATTAAACCGAAAGTCCATCCCCTTCACTTTCTGATTACAAGGTCTCCAAAGGGACGTTCAGGGTGCCAGTTTCAAGCGTTCCCAGTAACCACTGGAACTGTAAATTCACTTTTTAATTTTTTTTTTCCTTTTTATTAAGCAGTTTTTACCCTACTTGGCATCTCTCTGCCTCTGCTCATCTCTGCTCTCTGCTCCTGCCAGAGCAGCCGCAGCACCCGAAGGCACCGGCATCGCAAAGGGACGGCCATCAGCCCGTCCCCGCGGTCCTGCCGTGGTCCTGCCTGCAGAAACAAGGCTTGTCGGTAAACTAGCAAATCTTGTGACTGGTGCATGATTGGAAGATGCTGCCGCATTGCTCCCATGCTGCAAGACAGCGTCTAAAAACGTGTTAGAGAGTGTAAGGGAGGGAGCAGCGTTAATGCCGGGCTTGCCGTAGCGTTAGCTCTTGCCAGGGACTGGGTACGAGGTTAGCGTGACCCGGAGCATCTCCAACCTCGGTGCAGCAAGCTGCTTCTCTCTTGCATGTTTATTATTAAAAGTGCAGGAAAGGGAAATGCTTTGACCCAATTTGTGCCGGATTCCAGATGATTCGTGTTCTCTGATTCTATCCCCCAGCCTGTGCGTTACAGCAAGCAGCCGCTACGGTACGCAACGAAGATATTCCCATGAAACATTAATGAGCTGTTTTCGTATTAACTAGACGGAGCTGGGTTAGAAATGTCACCCCCACAGCTGTTGCCTTGACTGCAGCTCACGTGGTAACTGGTGGTGGCTACCTGCACAAACACTACGGCTGATGCACACAGATTTTCTGGAAATTACCAGGTATTTCTTGCTCTTTGGCAAGCGAGGAACCGGTTGCTGCGAGGGCTGGGTCGCTGCAGCCCATCGCCGTTCAGCACACGGCTGGTTTGCAGGAGCTGAGCTCTCCGTCCGGCTGGGAGCACGGGTGCAAATTCTTTTGGGAGGCTTTGAAAAGGCTCGGGCTGATTTAGGCACTCAGTTTCCCCGGGATTTCGATTATGCTCGGAAAATGACCCCGGGGAGCCCTCGCCAGGCCGTGCCCGTGTCACGGCTTCGTCCACCCGGCTCTCGGCGGCGCTGGCGGCCCGCGGCTGGCAGAGGGCTCGGTGCCAGTGCCGACTGCTTTTAAAGTACTTTGAAGTTTCAGAAAGTGCAAACTGCGGTGGCTGCTTGCCGGCAACTTCTCCTGGGAATCCAGCCTAGGATGTTTGTTTGAAATAATAGAAATAATTTTATTATTATTACTGGTCTGCGTAAGGTTACATTGTATCTTTGTAGGCATGCATTTTTCCATACACCATTTTTGATTACAGAAACGTACGTCTAAGCTCCAACAAAACATTGACCATCCCACTGACCACTGCGGCAGATTCGTCCCTTGTCAGACAGGTCCCAGGAGGAGACTGGGAGTCTGAGCGCTGCCGGTCGTGGCAGGGCTCGGCGAGGACGCTGCTGCCGGCCCTTCACCGCTTGCTTCTCCCCGCGGGCCCATGACGCCCCGTGCCGACAGCACCCCGGGGTGCCAACGCGCTCGCAGCGGCTGCCTGAAGCTGAACCCCAGCAGGGTGGCCTGGGGACGCCAGAGGTGGCCGGAAAATCTGAGAAATCTGTACCAAGGGAAGCAGCGAGCCGTGCAAATGCCGGAACGTTTTACAAGCAACAAGCTGTTTCCTGCCGGTCGGGCCCTGCAGAAGAATTGCGCTTGACGTACGTGGCTCCTTTCCAACCCCCCTCTGGCAGTGCTGGTGGGGAAAGGGGGTCGAAATGTGCCGTGCTACCGATTCACCTCTCCTCGTGCTGGAAATAACGCCCGGCTGGACCACGGTTAGCGTACCAACGCGCCGGGCAGAAGAGTGGGTGGCTGCTCAGCCCTGGGAAAGCCGCGTGTGCTTCCCTCTGCTCTGAAGGCCTCACCTGCACAGAGGTCTGGCTTTCATTTTTCAGATGCTGGGGTCTCCATCCTTTAAATATGGAGATTAATTTTATTTTGCAAGCTGTCCCTGTCAGTCCCGACCCCCCCCCTCCCAGCACAGCTTATAAAGGACCCAAACAATCCAAGGAAACCTGCTGTGAACCGCTTTTGTGGCGTGAGAGGTTCTTCCATCACAAACAACTGCAGGAACATCTATATAAATGATTTATTTCACACTGCTCAGCACCTGGTTGTTAATCCAAGCTTCTGGCTCACCCAAGACAGCTTCATCTTCCCATAGCTGTCGCATTTCTTTAATAAAAGAGCTTTGCCCGATAAAAAAAAATTGCAAGACCAGTTAATAACCACCAGTGGAAAACCCTGCAACGTTACTATGCTCTAAATTTCTGTCATCAGCTGGAGCTGGGCTGTGTTTAGATGCCCAAAAAAATAACATTCCCTGAAAATAACTTAATTCCCGAACTATTTTCTGTGGTTTGGGTGGCAGGGCTGATCACGGCTCTGTTTCTCCACCGCAGCTGCTCTCTGTGTTTCTCTCCCCCAGGCTTCTCACTTGCTGTTCAGCCCCCAGCCGCTGGTGAGGCACCAACTGCACTACAACAGCGTCTTCCAGTCCGTCCACGCCGCGGTGGGGACGGAGCTGAGCAGGTTTTACTCCGTCTGGCCCTTCCTGCAACACCGGGGTGCAATGAGCTGTTCTCAACCGATCTGGAGGTTTTTCACCCTGGTAGGGAAGGCCAGCGGCTGTTTCATAACCGTACTTCTTGTGCCGTGCCACCATCTAGTGGTAACTCAACTAGAAAGTGCATCAGGAGAAGCAAAGCCGCGTGTGCTGGTCCTCAAGCTCTGCTCGGGGCAGCACGGCTGGAAAGTGCGATTTCATCGCGTCAGGCTGGTGGGAGCACTCTGCTGCTGAAGCATAAAACCCAGCAGATTAACTACGATAAGGTTTCTCTCACATGTGTCATCCTGCTCTGCTGCTTTCTGTAATGAGTTTTTAGACGTGCGCTTGCGCTTGATGTGGTTCTGTGGCTCCATCGCTTCGGTCCTGCTCGGCTCTGGAGAGCTGCTAAGGCAGGAGGGGTTGTGGAAGGGTGGTGGGAGGGGTGCAGGGGGACAGAGCACAGGAGAGCCACGCACACGCACACACACACACACACACACACACCCCCCGCACGCCCACCCACAGCTCCAGTGGGGTTTCCAGGCATTCAGCCCCGGCAAGGCTCTGCATCACTTTTTAAGCCCCTGAGAGCAAAGCAAGCCCTGGGGGGGGGCTGGAAATCACGCTGTGCCCCCCCCGTGCTGTGTGATGGGGCAGTCACGTTTGCACAGCACTTTGAAGGAGCTACGTTCTGCCTGGTGTAATCGAGAACAACCTGAATAACTGCTTTCCTGGCCTGGAATTGCTCCTTCAACTGCCCTTTTTTTTTGTTTGGTTTGGTTTGGTTTGTTTTTTGTTTCAGAGACTGCTCAGCAGAGCCAACCGTGTGATTGCCCGACTCTGCCCATTTCTGCACCACCAAGCTGTAAGTCCTTCTTCCAAGACATGAATATTTGCTCAGGGAGGCTCTAGTTTACCAGTACAGGCTCCTTGCTCTGCCCAAGTTACCTCTCACTGGTCTTAGTGGGATTGCAAGTGGATTTGGAGGATCTCACTTGCTTTTGTGGGGAGGCATGCCGCCGGGCACTGCTTCGTGCTCAGTATTTGGTGTTTGTGGATGCCGTGGGAGCAGGATACTGTATGGACATCGTCTGTGAGATCGAGATAGGCCATGCCTCCCTGCAGCTTCTCTCTTTTAGGAGAATGTTTCCTTTCCGTCCACTGCCAGAGACCTTCTGCTTGAAGGCACATGCTGCATGGAGCTGGGTAAATGCCTCCCGGCTAGCGATGCGCTCAGTGGTGGTTAACCCGCTGTGACCCTGCACTCCCTGCAGCACCAGGCTTCCTGAGGGAAATTGTTATCTGCAATGAGACCTGAGCTCGGCCGCTCGATTTGGGGGGCATGAGCATAACACCTTCAACTGGATGATGCTACTGGAGCAAACCCTCACGGTGCCGGTCCCAAAGCACGGCTTCCCAGGCTCATCCAGCCCCATGGCAGGTACCTGCTTCCATCTTCAAATACGCTTGGGGAAAGAGGTGTTAAGCTGTCATGGGCTTTCCGAAGCAGTGACGGTCCCCCAACAGGGCCCACGGGACACCCACAATATTTCCTCTTAGAGATGAGGTAGATTTTTAAGTTAAAAAAATTCTGTTGCGTTTGGCATGGTGCCCACGGCAGGGCAACGATGCTCAGGAGCTTTGGCACCTGGAGAGGGCAGAGCTGCCCCCATGGGGCTGTGTGTACGTGTGTGTACGTGTGTATGTGTGCATACGTGTGTGTACTTGTGTGTACGTCTGCCCGGGCTCCAACAGGGCACCAGGAGTTGCCCGAGTCTGAAGAATAGATGCAAAGAGGCTAAAAAGCTGATGTAGGCCAAGAGAGGAAGGGATGGCCTCCTCTAATTGTCATCTTTAGGCATTTCAGACCAAGCGAGGAAGACCGGGTGGGAAAGGGGGTGTTGGACGTTTGTGACCCCACCATGGGTGTTTCTCGTGTCTGGGGTATGGACATGAGACCCTTTCCTGTGGCCACTCTAAAAATCTCAAAATCTTTGGCTTGGGAAAGCAAAAGCCAATATAACCCTTGTCACAGCTGTAAATTAGATACTCTATGAATTGTCACAGTAAATGAAACCCAGGTTTTGGCTGCATTGCTGTTTTTTCAGTGCATTTAAGTAAGTAAATGTCTTTTCTGTATTGAAAATGCTGAGTTAGTTCATTACGTGATTAAAGAACACGTTGGACTTGAATGCACTGCGTGGTGCTAACTGAACAATCAAGGTAAGCGGGGATCTTTCAAATCCTCAAGCAACAAACTTCAATGACACGGGAGAGATGCAATTATGCTTTAAAAGGAACCTGGCTATGAGCATGCAGGATATGCCGGGAAAATTTATGCAAAAGAATTTCATGGAAAAGAGCAATTATTTTACCAATAGGACACGCAAAGTGAAATTTGCTCATCAGTCCTGACTAGAAGCCCTCTTAAGCCCTAGAAGTCCTGACTAGAAGCCCTCTTAACTGAGCCTCTTAAGATGATACACGGACCAGGCTGGATTTCAGCCAAATGTAAAGGCTGAGAGCCTCGAGCAGGTTTAAGTGAGTTTGATTAATTTCTGTGCAGTTATCAACTGAGGTTCTGGTCCAGTGACTTCATGATATTTGGCCTTGGATAATGGATGTTGTAACAAGGATGTACGATTTCGGCGGCAAGTGTATCCCAATCCCATTTCATGAAGATATTTAGAAGTTGAATTGGTTTTGAGCCTGAAGATGCTGGTTCTTCCTCCCCCAGCATCTCTGCATAATGTTATTTCAATGAAAAGCACAGGGAAAAGTCAAACACTTTGCAAAAGAACACAGACATTTGAATTTAATAAATTATAAAATTAAAGATTCTAATTTGTATATACATTTTTAATATACAAGAAATGGCTATTTCTTGCAATTTCTGTTAAGGCATATGTAAGTGAATGGAAGTTGCATATAGATATTCAGATGATCATAGCTAATATTGTGCATTGTAGGTGAGTAAATAAGATATTAAATGCATTACGTAATAAAATAAAACATAAACCCCTTTGAGTACTGGTAAAGCACCATTTCTAGAATTCTCAAAATATCTGAAAGCATTCTATGGAGATGTTGTGAGACTCTAAATATTGAATGGATATATGAATATAAAAAGTGATGCATTCATAACAGATTACAAAAATTTTTAAAGGAATGTTGATGAAAAAAATGGCAGTAGATTGGAGCCAAAGGAACCAGAACTAATTTGGGATCTTGGTTTTTGGTTTTTTTTCGTGAGAGGCTTTCACTTGGATTTTAAGTTTAGACCAAGAGAAAAATGACAATTCAGAAAGCTGTGTACTTGCATGGTTAGGTCACAAAATGCACTGCTGAATGGGAGCACGTTGCTTAGCTCACAGATCTCTGAGATGGTCTCTGCAGGAATATACCTACTTACAAATCTGCTTTAGTTTCTGGGGATTAGGTTACATTAAAATACCATTCCCTGCTCATTATGTCTCAAAATGCAGTACCTGGGCAACAACAAACCGGTTACAGAAGACACACCACGATGATGCTCTTGCCCAATTACAGCATTGTAGAAAAGACGAAACAGTTGTCAAAGTTCAACCAACACAAAAAATGACCCAAATTTCCACTGCCTGACATGGAACGAAGATCAGCTGAGAGTAAAACCCCACCTATTGCCTTCGGCTGCTTTTTTCTTTACGAATAGAGCTCTGCTCTGTGTTTTCCAGTAGAAGTGAGGTACATGTTCTTAGGAACTGGAGGAACTGCTGAAAAAAACACCTTCTGAAAAACTCATGCCAACTGGAAAAGAAGGCATCTTTCCTGGTCTGAAAAGACTTTTTTCTCCCCCTCATACAGCAAGACTGTAAAAAGAAGGCAGCTGGTGGCTCTGCTCCGTCAGGAGATGGACCAGTCTGTGTCCAACAGTGTCTCACTGTCTTGAGCAATCTAGACTGAAGCTACTCCTTCAAATATAATTTCAGCATTCTTCAAATAACAGCTAGAGAAATCTTCAGTGGAATTAAAACCAGTGAGAAATAAATCAAATTATGAGAAGGGAGCAAGCCCTTCCCAAAGGCAGATGCCGCTAGGCATTGCATCGGGTCCCTCATGGACACCAGACCTGGTGTAGCACCACACCCCTTCTGGAGGCTGCTCCGGCTCCAAGACGCAGCAGAAATTTCCACCTTATCTGGAAAAATGCTTTTGGTATTTTTTTTTGATCGTGAACTGACTTACTCTGGAGAAAGAACAAAGCAGTCATATTTCTGAACTCTGAACCGGCGCTGGAAGTTCAGCCAGGGTGTCCATGCTGCGTGTGAGCGAGCGAACCCTTGCGAATTGATCTTGCCCAGGCTGCAGCAGTCCTGGCCACGGGGAGACACAGCTGGAAACGCTCAGCACAGAACCGCCGAGACCTTTTTAAATGTCGGGCCTCTGCACTGGATTGGGCCTTTCCTCGTGCTGCTTGCAGAAAGGTCACTTGAAGTTGCACCAAATCGATTCCTGCCCCACGTGCTACTGGGACACAACTGAGAAGTCCTTTGGACCGAAGAGGCCATTTGTAAGACAGCATTTGAGCTGCAGCACTTCCTCCTGTGGCATTTCTTCACATTGCCTGGTTGACTAAACCTATTCCTGATGCTAAGGAAGAACAGAAGCTATTAGATGGGTTGTTTCAGGCTTTTGGAGGTCAGAGAAATGGGTCTCCACAAAGTCCCAGAGAGTAAAACTGGTACTAACCAGGCAGCAAACTTCTACCTCCCCACCTGCGTAACATCCCGCCCCAACCCCTCTCTGCCCTCGGGTTTGTGAGGGTTTTTCCTAAGTTCATCATATGCTTGGATGTGATTCTAAGCTATGAAAAAGCTGGGACTTGTGGTTTATTTTTATTGTCCACAGAGCTAAAAGCAGGATAATAACTTGAAGGGGAAAAGATGAGTTTCACACTGACCACATCTGTGGAAAGGAACCGTGGAAGGGAAGAAATACTCACTGTGTCTACAGGCTGGGAGCCCAGCTACGGCTTGTGTCTCCCATGGCACAGCAGCTGGAATGGTGTCAATTTAGACACGTCTTCCTTGCTTATAAATAGCACAGTGGGTTTTTTTTCCCTTCGGTACTCATTACTACATTACTCTGTTTTGCACAGATGCGACCCGACCCTAGGCTGTTACTAAAACTTGTCCTCTCCGTAGGCAGCCACAAATCCCTCGGCACAGGGCTCCTGGGGCCAGCGCCGGGCTTGCCCGTGCATCGTGGCTCTGTAACGGCAGGCAGGCCACGAGCGGGGCCGGGGCGAGCAAAGGCGACCACGTGGGCAACTGAAGATAAGCCACCTTGGACTGCAGGAAAATGCTCCGTGTGTCACGAGTTAAAGCGTGAGGTGAGACTGCTGCCACTGCCCAGCCGCCGCTCGGTGCTGCCAAACTGCGGAGCTTTAGTTCTGCTTTTCAAAAGCAGAACAGATTACTGTGTTGCTTGTGCTGGCTGCTGCTTTCACATCTGCAGCCACGTCTGTTTGGCCCAGATGTTTCCCAGTGCTCTGGACTTTTACCAGGCTCGTTATGCCTCCTGGTCTTCATGGTCTTCAGTGTAACGCCCACCCCTGCACCAGCGGAGCTGCTTCTGAACACTCACTCGAGTGTATCACCCTGGTCCTCTGTACGAAGGGACGCTTGATGCCATCACACCAGCTGAAAAAGATTCTTCTTTGGCTAGTATCTCCATAAAGTATTTTTCTTAAACCAGGTCTTGTCCTTCAAAGACTTTTGGCCGCAGTTCAGGCCAGAACAGTTCAAATTCTCAGTGCTGCAAAGCCTGCTGCTCCTGCCGGCCCTCGCCTCCTTCCCAGCAGGACTGGTTTGTTCTGAAGAGCAGACTGGGCGGCTCATGGTGGTTGTGGGCAGAAGGCAAGGTCGCAGGAAGCCACATGTGGTTCACCTTGCAATACTCCTGAAGCTCTTTGCCAGCCGCTGGGCCACAGAAGAGCTTACATGTTGCTGGAAACTCAGCAGAGTTCCCATAATTCTGTGACTGTATACAGGCTTATTACTGGCTCTGCTTCAAACTAAGACCAGCTGAGGCTGGAGGATGAGATCTTACTCTCAGACTGGAAAATCTGAACTAGGAGCCATCAGACCTACCTAGTGGTACAAGGAGGATTTCAGGGAAGCCCTGGGCTCTGCAGGAGGTTTACCAGCAAAGAGGATACAAATGGAACAGTCCAAGCCAGAACACAGGAAAAAAACTGCTCAGATGCCACCCATGGCAGGAACCAGTCCATGCTCGCAGACTCTGCGGTGTTAGAACCAGGCTGAATTCATCTTCTGATCTCCAAGGAGGAATTCAAAATGACCCATGAAAACCATGATGACCCTGAGGGGAAAAGGAGTACTCAAAGGGTTGTCAGGTTACACATCTTAAAGTTTCTAGCAGACCTGGTACTGTGAGTACGTGTGTGTGTGTGTGTATGTACGTGTATATGTCAGGGCACAGCAAACAGTTGTTCATTTCTGCACCAATAAAGCTGTCCTAAGGAAAGGAAGATACTACAAAATTATTTCCTCCAAAATAACCTCATCCTATGGGAGAAAAAAAAAAATGTTTTCTTAACAAAGCACCAACGAAAAGGCAACAAGAATCCAGTCATCTTTAAGTTAAACAGCATGTGGGTAGAAAACAGATCAGACCAATAAAAAAAAGCACCAACCAACAAAGATCGCTGAGGCTGTTGCATTACAGGAACTTAAAGACTATCAAAAATATGGATAATTGTAAACAGTAAGATCAGGATGTTGTCAGTCCAAGTTTGCTGGATCTACCCTACTAAATGTCTTGCATGTATTCAAAAGTTTAGGAGAATTCCTTGAAATTCTTTATGGAAATATGTAAACTACTGTTTGCCAGTTTTTAATTTACACATAAATATATGGCTACAGAATTTTCGATATATTTTCTTACACAGTCCCAGTTAAGAAAGCTGTGTAAGCACATGCCTAGCTGTAACCACAGGAGCAGCTCTACCAAAGTCAGCTAAACTTAGGCTGGCATGTCCTTAAGCACCTTCCTGAACCAGGGGCTGAGTTAGTGCCCAGTTTACGCAATGCACAGAAGCATCACAGGATTGCTGACCACCTGCTTGTCAGTCTTAAAGGGATTTATTATGTCTTGGGACTGTTTTCCTCCATCCTAAGGGTAACTCCCATTACTATTCCCAAGCAGTTTTACACAGGCATAGAAGACTTAAAAGAGCCCACAGACAAGAAACCTGCTAACCTGGCGTAGGTATTACGGTTTGTTTGGATTCAGTGAACCGCTGTAATGATATTGCACTAATACTCTACCGTACCCTGTAAACCTAGCCGTCAAAGTGTTCAGATTAGCACTTATGAAACAATCTGTCATTTCCATTTATAGTAAGCGTTAGAATTTGGCATCTCTGCCATAGCACCGCTTTGATTTTTTCCCCATTTTTAGTCTCTACGACATGGGCAATACTATGCTGTTGGTAACATCTCTATAAGAGAAAAACGTTGTTTGTGCCATATTTCCATTTTAGTTTATTTTCCTAAGAGTCTCTTTTTTCCTTTTCTCAGCAATCAGCTCCTGAATTCTTTGATTCCTTGTCCTTTCATAAGGTATCCTCCTCCGTGTAATGATGTTGTGCTGTGACACTTCGTTATCCAACCCATCGATTTTATAGGGAACATCCACCGCATTGATTTCTGGGTGCTCCTCAGTTGCATTGGAAGGAGGTGCACGTGTTTTGGAAACAAGAGGAGGGCTGGTGGCAGACTGTGTGGTGGACACTCCCGTGGGAGGGCTGAGGGTGGTCAGGACCTCCTCCTCAATGACATTATTCTTATTTACGTTAGAATCAGTTACATTGTCGTCCTCTGTTATATTGCTGTACATATTACAGGACTTGCAACACAGCTTATTGTAACCGGGAATCGAGCAGTAACGAGAGAGAACCTCCATGCGACAAAACATTGACTTGTCTCCTTGACAATGATCTTCTGAAAGAGAAAAAGGGAACAGATAAATAAAGAGCATCTTCACATTAATCAGAAAAAAGAAACACAGCTGAAGCTTTGGCAGTGGGCAGAGGGTTTGGTATTTAAAGTGGGATGGGAAACTGGCAAATGAGCCTTCTATAAGCAGAAGCAGGCTTAATATTAAACCTGAACCTCAACTCACTTCACTTGAGCTGCCCTCAACTCTTTGTGCCAGCCCCATCCATGCTGTAGACCATAACACTGATTTTTGGCTTCACATTCTGCAGGTGCGACCCTGAAGACCGTGCAGCCCACGCCTGGGCTCTGAGGTCCAAACACACCAATAGTGCTGTGTTGTGCTCACGCTACGTTAAACCCCCAGAAGGTCATCAAGGTTTGCACTGAGAAATCTGTCCCCCCCCTTCACTCCTTCTAACGCTCTTCTGCAATCTAACAGTGACTAACCACGGTCAGGGGGAATTTATATTTGTCTGGACTGTCTCAAGAAAGTCAAGTCTTATTTCTATGTGTACCGTGTAACTCTCAGAATTAATCCATCTCCCATTGGAGTGATGATTTTTTTTTTTTCTAGGTACTCTATTCTGAAAACAGCAGCGTTGCCTGAGCATGTCCTTTGCTTGAGAGAAAAGTGGTGCATTTAGCATAAGACTTTTCTCCTCCTAGAAGGGAGCCGATATTTTCAGAACAACAAACTCCAGTGGGATGGAGCCAAGCGAGTCCATTAATGACTGGTAGACTCAGTAACAAGTCCTGATTTTTGTGTCACTGACTGGCAAACTGTAATAAAAGAGACAGGAGGATAATTGATAGGTTTTAAGCTGTTGATAGCTGTTATGACAATCTGCACTATAATACAGGTGGTACGGCAGATCCTGACCTTGCTGAAATGCAAGTGGCAAAATGTAGGCTGAGGTGTTAAAGGGGAACTGCTCAAACTATTTTACTGTCTGAGAAACATTAACAGAGTACTCAGAGATTACTCAAGCCCTTGTGATTTCTGCTCAGAGGAGGCAGAGGACCATACGAATTGGCGGGAGATGGATGGTGAGGGGTTAGCAGGCTCCTTGGAGACAAAGCTACCTGTCCTCCGTCCTACATACATGTTCTACAGCTCCTGTGCCTCCGGGCTGAAGCGATGGAGCCAGGAACTACCGGGAACTGCAGTGAAGGAAAAAATCCCAACATGCAGCCCATGCTGAAAGAAAGAGGAGTCAGAGGCCTTGCAGGAGAGGAGAGGGTTGAGGAGAAAGGCAGACTGACCAACACTTGGCATAAGCAGTAACAAAATATTTTCTCTGTGACCAGAGTGCTGAGACAGAGATGAAATCACTTCTGCCTCTCTCCCTGCTCTTACTACATCTCCACCTACTCTTACAGTAAAGGATGAGTAACTCCAATTACTCGCCTTTATTTAGCGCGTACCCGAGGGCAGACAGCGTGCTCAAGTCAGCGTGTAACTGGCGCTCGTACTTCACCACCCTGTACGAACACTGACTTACCCTGTCAGCAACCTAACAGCAAAGCAGAGAACCAGAGAAATTCAGAGATACCACGTGAACTCAGAAAGCGTAGGTGTCGCCTCTTCACTCATCCTCAGTTAACAAAATAAGGCATTATAGGTGTTTAATTGGCAAACATATCAGTCTAAAAGAAACTAATAACTGTTGCTGCTGCTTTAAAGCACTGGCTGAGGAAGGTGGAAACACCTTCCTTGCGTTGTACTTATGCCCCGATCGTTGCATTTGTTGCAGAAAAGCAAAATTGTGGCTCCTATTTTCAACTGTGTCAATTCATTTCCATATTTTTCAAATGCTAAACTGAGACGCTGCTGGAAATAAAGAACAACTCCTTCCCTAGAAACCTAAGAATAGTACCTTGGGTTTGGAGACATTTTCAAACCAGTCTAAGAGCTGGAACTGTTCCTATCTGCATGCACAACTCTATACAAAGGGCTGCATGTGCCTATACAGCTTTACGTATTTTTTATATCCCACGTAGGTCCCCTTTGGACGTTTTGCCTTGTGTTGCATGACCTCAATGCAAGCTTCTCGAAACGGCTTGCAAAATAAAAGCCAACAGGTATAACGTATAGATGTAGCTTCAACACGGCAGATCTGTTCTTGGCTACAAGAACAGGAATCATTACAAGCACCTTTAGAAAAATGCCTTTTTTTCCTATCAAAAATATGTAATGCCAAGCTTAAAAATACATGAAAATAAAAGTGCATTATGTAATATATTTAGTGACATCTGATAAGCTATATAAATAAACTCTGTAACTTATGAATGTCAGAATGAAATTTTTATCCTCTATCCAAACCAAAATATCCAGATTTGCTGAACTTTTATTTATTTTTACTTGCAGTATGCATGACAGACTGGAAGTATATCTTCAAAACATCAGTAAGAAAAAAATAAATCAGTTTCACAGTCACTTTGGTACACATTAGTCTCATAAAAAAATATTGAAAAGCAAACTGAATTGGCACATCTTTAATATTATGTTAAATACATACAAAACACTAATAAAATATCCCTGATAAACCAAAGTGCATATAGACATAGTGCACAATGCCCAGATACCTTATTGCACCATTCTCTATAGCCACCCATCTCTTGAAACATCACTAAACATTGTCTATTTAAAGGTAACAGTCATGAATATATTTATACAGTTAAACATCAATTATTTTACATAACAGTATTCAGTGCCAGATACGTGTCTTTGCTTTTTCACCTTGTCATGTAAATTGTTAACATGTTTCAGGAAATTATCATATTAACAGCAAAATTTAAATATGTGATCACATGATAATGACAAGTTTGAAGTGCTACACTGTTGAAGACTGAAAGATTCAAAAACGCCACTTTTCCAAAGAATATGATCAATGCAATAAGGTAGTAATTTGCTCCAAGACTGCGGTTTTAAAGTTGATACACTTCTACTATTGGTACTGACTGTCACAAACAGGTTTATGACTTTTGAATTCCAAATCTTCAACACAAACACGGAAGGTGAAGCAAGAATGCCAGTTACATTTCAGTAAGTCAGGTCACAATCCTGTCTTGATGAAGATATGGATATGCACTGTGCAAATTAACCTCGGATTAAATTTACTGCCTTCTAATAGTTATCATTCAAGTAAAAACACTCCTTATGAAGATCAACTCAAGGTACCAGTGTACTGTTTATAGTTAAAGCTGGATCTGGTAAATTAATGCCATTTACATTTCAACATTAAGGCATTTTTCTAAAATTCTTCTTCTAAGCAAAAAAAGCAATAAAAATTGAGGTAATTCTGTAGTAGTTCACACTGTTATGTTTGCCAGTTGACACATCTATAGAGCATACACACACACACACACGTACAACCGTACCAGTCAAGTCAGACATGCACATGGTGAAAAAAGACCAAAGATGTAATGAGTATAAACAGCTCCGTGCTGAGCAGCTGGAGACATCGTAGTCGATAAAAACATCATATTGCCTCCGCCAGGTTAAGAAAAACACCACCACGCAACCTTCAACATGGACCATGCCTGTTCTGCTTCGGGTTTGTTTCTAAAGTGAAAATACGCAAAACTGGCAAAAATTGTGCGATGGGAAAAATGAATGCAGCTTTTCTCAGGGAAAAATATTTCAATCCACCATCAGGAGTTTGGTGAGAGCGGGCAGCATCGTAGCAGCACGGAAACTACCGACAGAAACTGAGCTTCTGCTTGTCGGTGAGCCCTCCGCGGGTTCCAAATGCAAATGTGAGGGTCAGGAATAAAACATAAGCAGCAAGGGTGAGTAAAGCAACGGCACCACAAAGGAAAATGGAATGAAAAAAAATCTTTCACTCATCAGACTACCCTGTCAGCGAACTGAAACTAGAGACTTATAAGATTTAGGGTTTTTAGATAAAGGAGAACTTTAGCACTACAAGGTGTCATTATTGTGATGTGATCACATTCACAATAAGTTCTCAGTTTTGCTATCAAACTGAACATCATGAACCATTAAGAGCCTTTTTTCACCATCACCAAGCAACAAGCAAACCGATCCCAGCTCCCTTTCAGAGGACTGCAACATACTGTGGAGATCCAACTTCACACATCCAACACTTCAAGACCTCCACCACCAGCGCTACGCAAGCTCCAGAGAAGAAAGACACCGAGCACCAAGTGCCTGGTGTGAAAAAAAGATTCAGCCCAAGATTTAAACTTGGCAGAGTCAAGGGAACTTTCCGCATAGAGAGAAGAAGAGAGCAAAAGGCAAAGTCCACATTCGATGTGGCATGCATTTAAGGGCAAAGGCAGAGTTATAAATGGGTCTTTTACTTGAAGAGATTTTCTGGATGGGATAGTCTGGATCAGGTCTTGACAGCCATTGTATCATGTAGGTTTTCTTTGAAGGATCAGAAACATTTCCTTGAATAAAGGGAAAAAAAAAAAAGATGTAACACAAGATATATTAGTATTAAGCAGCTGATGTGTCGTTAGTGGACAAGCTAAGAGACTGAGTGGGCTCTGATGGTGAAGGAGCCCAAGGAAGGATTGTGCCCAGGCTGCGTAGTGTTGGGCAGAGGGTGCTGTTTTGCCAGTTTGCTACAACTCATGCCCTGCACTTGACAGCCAAACTGAAGACAGTCTGAAGGCCAATTTTCCAGCAGTACTTCTCACAGCAGCAGTCCTACAATACATCCAGTCTCGTTTAGTAATACTGTCTTTTTTAAATTGTTGTATTGGACACTGTAATTAAGCACTTGGTTCTAATTACTTAGGAATTTAAGTTACCCTCAGAAATATATCAGGAATAAAAGAAAAATACAAATTACTTAATAATAGGAAGACGTGAAATGATCTCACAAGTATCATTTACAAACAGCTGAAAAACTAACAATGATAAAGCCATTATTGTCCTGGATTCGGTAGGAACAAATTTATTATAGCTTAAAACAATTGAGTTAGATAAGCCCTGAAGACAACTTGCGCTTGATAGAATGGAAAAGAAGCCCGGGATTGTCAGTGGAGGTGGAGAAAGCGAAGAGGCATCTTTCTAGACGATGCCCTCGATTAGCCACAACCCACCAGCCTCTTGCCAAGCCCAGCACACCTCGGGGGCGCAGGGCCGGATTCAGGCAGCGCTTCTCACCCAGGGGAGCTGTCATCTGCTGGCTGGTTCCAGCCACCACCGCTGAGGTCTGCCCCAGCCTCTCATGCCGTCCTGGGGCAAGCGGTGAGGACAACCACGTGCCCAAGAAGGCCAGCGGCCACACAACAGCTCTACGTTTGGAAAGTCTGCTCAAAACCAGAGTATGGAGAACTGCCAGCCCAGGCAGACGTAGCACACAAGTATAAATTCGATGAAAGCATTTCAAATAAATGTAATCAATGTAATTTTTTTCAGCAAGTTATAGACGCTAGAGAAGACAAGCACTTACTTGGACACGGAGGTAGTCTGCAAACCCTTACAGTCTCTGGTTTATTTTCCTTACAAAGGCCAATAGCATTGTCCCTGGTCCGGCACAGCACCGGGCGATCCTGTGTGCCGTTGCCACAGCTGACAGAGCACTGAAAGGAGATGCACCAGTTAAACCCCCCGTCACCCTTTGGAAACAACAGATTAGAAACTATTTTTTACATTTTAAATCACTGCCCTTGATTTGAGCGAACGTGGTACAATATTTGAACCACCACAGTACCTACAGAAAACTAAATGAGCACCACTGCTTTTTGTGATATACCAGTGATTGTGAATCACTCTGAGAAAGAGTTTATTGCAAATGGGAGGCATTTATTCACAGTGTGCACCAGGGATGCCATCGCTTGTGATACCTATTCAACCCAGTGAGGATAAAAATTGTTTGTTCTTATTTGCACAGCACAGTTCCAAAATGAAATGTATCTCCAAAGGCAGCCATGGTTCTTAAACAATTTAATGGAGAAATGCTATGATGAACTGCAAGGATCCTATGTATCAAAATTGTAAGAACAACTCAATGTTGCAATATGCTACTCACATTTCTTGCCTTTTTATGACTGCAAAGGCTTGCAAATATGAATACAGGGAGCTGCTTATTGCTCTAGTAAATACTTTAGCAAGAAACAGTCAGTGCACAGTGGCATTACATTTCTTGCTCTCACAGTGAGTTAGCCAAAGAGCCAGGGATGGAAAGCACAAACTGCCCAGCTCCTGACAGTTGTTATGGGAGTGACTGAATCCTGTTTTGCCCACAGCAATGGCAAACAAAAAAGGTTTCCACAGTAAACTGGGCAAAAAATTCTGTCCTTTGGCTTAGGGACAGAACCTTCTGAGACTGAGCAGCTAAATCAGCTGAAGGGCTTTACATCAAAGATGCTCACACCTTTGAATCTCCACAAGTGTTGGCACCTAAATTCTTTAGGTGCCCTTAATCACAATGTCTGAAGACTTTAAAGTCTTCGTTACTTGTAAGAAAATAAAACAGTGATCAACGAATTAATTGCCCTTCTCTCAGCTTAAGTCAACAGGTAATTGATTGTGAGCAGAATAAAGAGCAGGCAGAAGGCAGCTTTCCTGATGCTGACATCTTACTGGGGTGGCTCACGAGGTCTGGATCACCCAGCACCACCACAGGACGGCTTTACTGGCTGTTTCACTCCCACCACCTCTTCATCTGACTCACTTTCTGTGGCGTTAGCAGCAGTGGAAGCAACATATCCTCTGTGTAGGTATCAGTTTATTGTGCCAATGCATTTGAACAGAAAGCACAGAACAAACTCCAAGATTTTCTCCCCTGCATTGTAAGAAATCAGTTGCTTAAGACCTCCAGAAAGGGACTGACCTGTGACCAGGGTCCTATTCTCCACTGCGCTGGGCAAAGCTCCCGGTTGCAAGGCCTCCTGCCTTCTGGACGGTCGTTGTTGCAGTACTTGGTATGAACAGACCGATTTGTATTATCGTGTAGGGGTTGGATACATCGGACAGATCGCACTTGATATCCTGTTTTCCCACAACTTTTGCTGCAAGGCTCCCATTCTCCTGTAACCCAGCTGGGTTAGTGAAAAGAGCATAAAGTGAGTAAAATCCTCTCTCCCCTGAATTAGGCAAGTTCAAACTTTCTGTTGAACTGAACTCTTAAACCCAGGTTTAACAGGATGTTAATACTGCTTCTGATATGGAAAAAGAAGATACAAAAAACCGTAAGGGGTTATGGCAAGGGTTATTTGACCATTTCCCTGAAAAATCAGTAATAACATCCAGATCCTTAAAGTGACTCTTTCTCATTATCCCTGAGACAAGGATTATTCTTACTTTGCTCCATTTGCTTTGACATTAAGCTAGCCCTTGCAAGACTGCACATGAAAATCTGGTGGGTTTTATGTCAAAAGTATCCACCCAAGGGTGCTGCTGAGCTTCCCAGGTCTTGGTGCATGAGCTTTGCCTTGTCTCACAATGTAGACAGACCTGAGCATGCACCAGCCATCCCCACAGCTGGTTCCCACTGCAATGAATCCAAAACATCTGGGCTAGAAATGTAGCTCCAGCCTGGCCCATATCTGGATACTCCATGGACCACATCTCTGGTCATGCTAGACACCGTCTGCTGAAGCACCGGCAAACCCAGCTACAGCATCAGTGCTGAGTGTGCTGTGCTCAGGCAAATCGGGGTCCTCAGCATCACAAATGTTTGGTTTTGGGGAAGGCAACACTCTGCTGAAAATCAGGTCTTAGTTCGTAAATCAATTTGGCCAGTGAAAAACATCACCTACGGTTTGCAATGTGGCGTAGTTGACAACTTTGCTGATGATTTGAACTGGCTCAAGAATTACAGCTACAAATGGTAAGGGACTTAGAGAAGAGCAACACTGACAGACAGGACAGAGGAAATTTATGTAGACTACGGAAAGCTTGGTTATAATCAAGTAAGTGAAGATATACAGCAGTCTATAAATATTTAGAGAATGCAGAGATCTGCAAGAAGGAAATATTGTTCAATGTAAACAGTATTCATGCGATAAACTTAACCAAAAAATATATATAGTCTGAAGAAATATCCTGAGTTTGAAGCAACTGTCCTAAAGTATGCATAAAATCTTGGTTTCAGAAATAATCAAGAAATAGCAAGGGCACAAGGCAATGCACTAAATGCCTGAGTTAAAAAGTAAAGTGGCAACTTCACCCAACTTTCTCTTTGCAGCCTACTGAAATTACACAGCTGTGGAGGAAGGCGAGCGCTGTGCACCACAAAGCCATGAATCCTAAGGTGATTTCTGAGACCAAGATGATTTTTTCCTAGCCCTGAAGAAGCAGCGTATCAGTGTAGTGGGTATCACAGAGCTTCATAAAATCTCTTAAATCATTGCCTCTCCTATGTAGAAGTGCAAAATGCTCCGATGTCATTCTGTGGAAACAGAGGTGACCGAAACATTCAGGAATCCAAGTGCAATTTTGGATCCTATTGAGTCTTTGTGGTACCTGGGTCCAATTATATTTGCAGCTGAAAGAAGAATACAGTCCTTTCCAGAGAGCCTGCGATACAGTTAGGTCATTACTTCAGTTCCAATAAATAAATGTTAAACCCTGACCCATGCTGAGTTTATGGGGAACAGTTTCTTGACTTTTCTCTCTTTCAAATCCTTTTTGAAAGGAAGTTAGGAAATATTGTGTGGTATGTTCTACTTTTATCCTGTGCTTCCTGGAATCTAGACTTGGTCCCCAGAGATCAGAGCTGGGATCAACATACTCCTTTCTTGTTGCAGTAGCAACATGAGGAATAGATGAGTCCCACATGTGGCAGGAGTAACCTGCTGCCAGTCAAAAAAAGCACCTGTAAAATGTGAATTAAAATATTTACAACACTTTACTATGTATAGCAAAGATGAAGGTACAATAGGCACACCATGCTGTACGAGGGCAGCCAGAAAAATCTCACAGGTTGTCCTGGTTTCAGCAGCGATAGAGTTAATTTTCTTCCTAGCAGCTGGTATAGTGCTGTGTTTTGGAGTCAGGATGAGAATAATGTTGATAACACACTAATATTTTAGTTGTTGCCGGGCAGTCAAGGACTTTTCAGCTTCTCACACTGCCCTGCCAACAAGAAGGCGGGGGGTGCACAAGAAGCTGGGAGGGCACACAGCTGGGACTGCTGACCCAAACTGACCAAAGAGATATTCCATACCGTATGACATCATGCTCAGTATATAACTGGGGGTTGGCCAGGAGGCATGCGGCTCAGGAACTAGCTGAGCATTGGCTTCAGGTGGTGAGCAACTGTGCTGTGCATCACTTGTTTTGTATATTCTATCATTATTATCATCATCATCATCATCTTCCTTTTCTGTCCTATTAAACCATCTTTGTCTCAACCACAAGTCTTAACTTTTTCTTTTCAATTCTCTCCCCCATCCCACTGGGGACAAGGAGTGAGCAAATGCTGTTTTAGCTGCCTGCCGGGTTAAACCACAACACAGGTCAAATATTTTTCCCTGTGTTTGAATGTCTAAAAATATGCTGTGAACTTTAGGAAGATTTGGATTTGAGAGGCCGTATGACATTGGTTTTCTTATGTAGCGCTCTGTAAATTTGTTCTTACATAGTTAATTCACACTGTGTAAAATCAACTGGTATAAATTGAATTTATATCTATTTTTCATTACCTCAAGATTGCCTGAACACAAATGTCTGGATCAAGACAGGACTTCTTTTCTAATCCCACTTATTTCAGAAGGAATGGGAACCAGTAGTCCCAAAAATACTTTTTCTACAAGCAGAATATAGCATCACATCCTCACAGTCCCGGGTCTCTGTAATGAGGTGAAGCTTGTCACCTTCTTTGAGGTGACAAGTGCCAGCTGGGCATAATGCCACCGAGCAGTGCTGGTGGGCAGTGATGCTTACATGGGCTGGGAGCACTCCTGGAGGTTGCAGACCCTGCGAATGGGCTTAGGCTTTTGGATCAACTCGCAGTAACTCCGATGAACCATCTTGTGGTCTGTCTTCCTCCGGCAGCCATATTTTGTGAATTGGTAGCCTGAAGAAAGATACTCCTCTTATTTTCAGCACTGGCAGATCTTACACAGGACTCAGGTTTCAAACAAACTGCACATACACTGTCAGAGGTTGCAGTTGGAATAACAGGTGAACATTCTACAAAAGGAACTGTAAATCACACCGAATAAACACTTATTCATGTAGATTTAGCACCTAGAATCGCCTTTACTTTTGACTACAGGCTATAATGAGAAAAACAACATCTAGTATTCAAAAACGTTCTGCAAACCTCCACAGCCACATTCAGGGGCTGCAACCTGCCCATCAGCCTGGTGAACAGCATCAGGGTCTACATCTGGCCCAAGCAGGGGGCTTCCCATTGCAAGATCCACATCACAGGATGCAGATTTACTACGGGCTGCCCTGTGGCACCTTGAGGTTTGACACCCTCAGAGCTTGGAGACCCTCATCCAAATCTTGCACATTTGTACAGTTTTTCAGTTTCATAAACATAAATCAGAAAAGAGCCACACCAGATCTGCACTTAAAACCATTTAAGTCAGATTTTTAACTCCATTTTCTACTTATTTATCTATGACTTAACTTAAATAAAACCCTCCCATACTCCTGGTCTCCCTAATGTCTTGTGGCAATGAATTCCACACATGGTGTTTGTTCTTTCAGTTTTGAATGCTTTGGGGTTTTGTTTTTACCTCCTCCACAAGGTCTTGAACATTGGGACCATTTCTTCAAAGCCCATTCATATGACACCGAGTCCTCTTCCAAAACATTATTGTTATCTACATTCAAGGAATCTTCATGGATCATGTACTTGTAAGTCAAAGATATCTTGGCATCGCCGTGAGGAATCACCTAGTAAGCAAAACAGATGTAGGGAAAAAAGATTTGAAAGACTGATATCAAAAGCTATACGAGATGATGTGAAATAGCAATCATCATGGCTCAGATATAAAAAAAAACTCCCAGAGGGATTTAAACCTTTTAGCTGCACTCAACACATTATTTTTTTTTCTGATGAAAAAGTATCTCTATCCTTATGACACACAGTTTCTAAACTGCCTATTAAGAAAGACTGTTGTTGATTTAGACTGATTTTTCTTGCCAGCACTGGACTGACTTCATGATACTAAATTTTTTCCATATCCCATCATAAAGGAAGGAAATGTTGTACTAAAAAGATAATGGATAGTTCCACTAAAAGACAAGGCAATTCAAATGCACAGATAACTGAAAATGGTGAAGAAAATTGCTTATATTTCTGATAAAACACAAATATTCTTATGATAATCCTGGGAATTCTGTGAAGCCTGTTACTTAATCCTGACAGAAATATAAACTATTCAGAAAGAGTTTTCACTATCACACTGCACTGAGATAAATGCAAGAAAACAGAACTCAATCTGAATAAAGTGCAAAATATTGGTCCTTTGAAAACAGAATATTTATTCCTCCTCTGACATTCAGCTGGTATAGACCAACACACTCCAGCTACCCCTACTCATTGTAGTCTGTTGTTTGCTGGTTTGCAATGAAAAAAGAATATAGTCGGGTGGGTTTGGGAGCTGCAGAACTGGCTGTGCCCTGACAAAGCGAGCCTGAGAGCACAAGAATCCTGCATCTGCCTTTGCAGAATACATTTCCAAAACATGGACAGGAGGAGGAGCTATTAGATCTCTTTGGTACAAACCACTTTGACCTTTTTTTTAACTAGTGCTGACATGTCAGATGTGATACGTAAGCTGGAGAGTCTTTACGCAGTGGTCACTCGCTAGGCTCTCCACAGGAAATAATGAGGAGAGTTTGTTGCTCAACACATAAGCCTGAGTTATAACAACTCTTGTACAGAGCAATGAATTAGGAAAAAAGAATTAAAATAGATCTTCTATTGTCTTATAATTGAAGCAGATGTCTTCTTGTAACTCACAAGAGAGATCTAAAATATATTATAGCACATTATGGCTCTGTAACCCTGACATTGTGTTCCGTGGAAGATGGTTTTCATTTGACTTACCAGAATAACTATTCCATTACGCAGCGGCCCCATGGTCTGCACGGTTTCTCTATCATCGTCGTTCCGATACTCCCACTCCACACCCATGTCAATAAATACTTTAGAGTCTGGCACATAGTTGTCTTCGCTTAGAATGAATTTCCCTGTTTCACGATTTTTAATTGCTAGGAACAACATAAGAAAAGTGAATACGAGAGGTTCACCTCTGCGTTTTGTTCTGCTCTTGTCCCAGTGGAAGAAGCAGAAAAAGCCAGTGTGCATTTTCCCTCTGTTCCCTCACAGGTTTGGAAAGACTTTTTCAGGTGCTTCGCTCAACTGCCAACTCTTTCCTGCTCAGCTCCAGAAACATCAATCGTCCTTTATTTTCTTTTTCATAGCCTGCCTTGCCAGAGAAATGAGGCCAACGCGACTGCACTGCGTGCGTCCGTCTGCCTGCTCCCGACTAACAACTTCTGAATCCACTGGCCAAATCTGAGCCAATTTGACAGCCGGTGGGGGTCCCACGGCTACTCGGCTCTTTGACATGTTGTAAGGCAGCTCAGGGGGCTGTTACTGCTCCACGAGAGAAAGGCTACTGGGCTAACCCCCAGCGGGTCCCCACAGCGAGAGAGAGACGCTAGAAACTGTATTCCTTCTGCTCACATCCAGCCCCGACACCGACACAGCCCTGCTTAAGCTCCTGCTGCTTTGCAGGCGCCTGCCGCTGCACACAGCGCCTGGTTCCTCTGGTGCAGCTGCAGTCAGTGTCCCATCCCTCACCCCGAGAGACTTCAGCCACCTTTGTATTAGGACGTGGTCTTCTCCCGAGATGAAAATTTGCTCTCCTCCTTAGAAGAAGCAGGGACTGTTTGTTATTTACCACCAAACTTTAACTCCCTTCTCTCTCTAGCAGCTACCTGAGCATCCTGCTCCCTCAGCGCTGGCCTCGGCAGAGACCAAGCTGTTCATGTCCCCTGTGTATCGCTTACCCCCCACCGAAAGAAGAACCTTGTCTGAGACGACAAGCGATCGCTCTCCTGATCCACGGGGCAAGGCTGCACTGAGCAGCCAGGGAAGCGTTTGCTGGTGAGAAGTTGGGATGACTCACGACACAATTAGCAGGCCATTCGCTGGGAACCTACTTCCAATTAATAACAGCCTACTAGACACTGCTTCGCATTGATTACAGGGCACTCCGAGGAGCGGATTTCAATTATTCTCCAAGCTGCATGATTGATTGGGCAGCCTTGCATCAATACTGTTAGCAACGGAGCAGAACCTGACACGGATTTGGATGTAGCTGGGAAATGACCGAGGATGGGAAGCACGTTACGAGAGATGCACATGAAGATAATGCATTGCATCCCATATGTAATTCAGTTCCTCTCCCAGCAGCTTTCACACATGCACATGCCAATGCGGGGATCTTTTGGCTAGGACACGGGGGAATATGGCACAGGGAAATCAAATTGCCAACCAAGTTTCCTAATTTCACATACTTAACAGAGGTATGTGGTGTGGGAGGATAATGGGTAAACAAACACATAAACACATTGTCAGGCTCCACAGACAAAAATAAACAGCAGAAAAGAATATTCTGACTGAAAATTTTCCTACTTGTTACATACTTACCAAGATTATGACTGGTGGCGTCTGTTTCCTGTATAAGTAAATGTCTCGCACCAACAGGAATTTCAAACATCTTAATGTGCCCTTTATTGTAGTATTTGAAGAGATAGTAACTGGTTAGTAGGCCACAAACAGGAAGAGTCTGTCTTAGTTTTTTAAATAAATCTTATTTTCTAAAAGCAGTGTGTATTACAGCAAGCCGAACCTAATCCAGCATCATTCCCATCCCTATTTCTGTGCCAGGTGATGGAACACAACAGGGACAAAGGGCTTTGGGTCAGACGAAAAATGCCTTAAGTATCATCAACAGACTTTGCTTCAGAATAAAAGTGGTCTTTGAGTGCCATACGCACCCAGAGAGAGAGATCATGCAAGCTCCCGTCTGACAGTGAGTGATGACGACGTATTATTGCAGGACTCCAGTGACTCTGAGTGACATCAGCAGCACAAATCAGTCCAGAGCTCTCCAACAAGGAGCACTGAAGGCCTCCTCTTATGCATGCACAAGCTCTGATATCAGCAGTATTAACTGACTGCTGGACAAAAGTCTTATTTTTAAATTCTAGACACATCTCATGTGAAGTCCAGAGAGCTTACTGGAATTAGTGATGCTGTAAATGATTTGTGATTGCTCTAGTACTTTCCATGAAACAGAAGAGGTCAAACAAAAATACCCTGAATTCCCCGGGACAAAACACACTGAGCGCACTGACCTTGTTTCTTTGGTACTCTTGAAAATGTTCCTTTCACCACTTTGCAGTGGGAATTATCTCCTCCACAAACACCACACTTATCTTCCTGCTTCGTGGAACCTATGACCCTGTCGCACCCAACTTTCTGTGCACGAAAGAGAAACACAGCCATTCTTATTTATCCATGCTTCAATTCAAATGAGCCTTCACTGCAGATACCAAAACCCAGAATTCTGCTTCAGCAAAGATGTACAAATTATAATATTTTCTGGAAGATCAACATCTAAACAGGTTTTAATACTTCCAGTCCCTGTAATAGCTGTCAATCTGGTGATTATATTTTTACATTATGCTTCACAGTGGTTCTCTTACTGAAGGAAAGCAGCATAGTTAAGGAAAAGCTCTTAAACCACAGCTTATCTTAAAGCAGATGTTTAAGTTCCAGGAGAATCAAGGCATCTATGAGGATAAGCACCTCCACCAGTGCTTTGCTAAGGCAGAGCCTCTAATTCAGTCAAAAGATGACCTGCGGCAGAACCCAACTTACAGGAACTGTCATTGATTTTTTTAAAAATAGCATGATCAAACACAGAGAGAATGCACATCAGCCATATCTTAACACCACTTTCCTTGAAAGCTGCTGCATGTTCCTATTTCATTGTACATTCCACCCCCACTAAACCTCAGCAGGAAAAGCTTTCGTTGAAAGCTAATTGTAATAGTTCATCTTAAAATACTGCATTAAATATTACTTGTGTAGGTAGGCGCTGTTGGAATTGAGTCACATGCAATGTGATGGCAACTGTGAATATCACACATAATATTGTGACAATAATCCTAATGAAATCTCCTTATTGCCCAAAGCGTTATTATACTTACTGAAACAGTCATTCTTGGAGAAAAAAGCAAGCTACCGTTTTAATTGTTTTCACAACACTGAGCTCTGAAACAAGCCATCACAAGCTTACCAAGCACTCTCCCCGCACGCAGATGCTGTAAGCGTCTTTGTAGGAGCAGCGAGTCCCATCATGTACCATCCTTTTCATATACACCACGTCCCCTGTTTCCTTTGATTCGCAATACAGGTGACACCTTTCCTTAGCTGGAAAATAAAATGACCCAAATTGTGCGTGTTCAGCTCTAACAGTTTAGTTGCTGACTTTGTGAACAGCACTTTCAATCGTGTTAGCAATCCCTTCTTCCTTGCATACATCACAGAACAGAATATGGTACCCCATAAATCATTGGTGCTTATCCC
The DNA here is from genome assembly GCA_013400195.1 of Aramus guarauna. NCBI lineage: Eukaryota > Metazoa > Chordata > Aves > Gruiformes > Aramidae > Aramus > Aramus guarauna. Next base: position 266,906 of record VXBL01002390.1, on the reverse strand, counting down.
CTTTCAAAGGCTGTGTGATCATTTGGGAACTGCTGAATCATAAAGCGCCCATGTGTCATCATTAGGAGACAGTCTTAAAAATAACAGATTGTGTACTTTGATGAGGGGCACCTATTTAATCCTTTGTCGGATGATGCAATCTGGCAGAGGTTTCCGCAGTCCGCTGCAGGACTACCTGTGAGAGATGCAGGTTTCTGCATCAGTTTGTCCAGGACTGCACTTAAATCTGATAAAAGCAAAAGTCACTTTGCCATTAAAAGCAGCTGGAGTGAATCTGGCATCCAAAATACCTTTAGAGACAGCTGGGCCATACCGTTTCCTCCTAACCATAATTCTCCTTCATTGTTGCATTTATGATAGTTTAAACCATTAAACAAGATGAGATGTCAAAGAGATTCAGAAAAAAAACATTTTTTACAGCTAGCACATGCACAAACAGCCAGAGAAGCATACCTCTTTCTCCTAATCTGTTCCAATGAGCTAAGAACAAAAAATAAAGCTGAAATGACTAGACAATGGCTGAATAAAGTTGTATTCCACCAGTGTATTTCATTTTACCCATATCTCTTGCTATCCCCAGCCCTATAATAGGATTCACTATGCTTTCCTTGGCAGTGAAGAGCAGATGGCCTTTCTGTTAGATGAAACAAATAAAGATTCTGCTATTTTAACGTGATTAAAAGCTGGGACTCTTTTCCCACCATTTAAACCAAAAACGACCTTTCCATTATAGCAGTTCAATTAAAATAAATCTTCAGAGGCCCTTTGCATTCTTCCCCTGTACAGTTCCATGGCCTCTGCCCTCTTTTAATAAAGTCCTTGTTATTGCTGTTGATGTCCTCATGGCCATCGGGTATTGGGACATCAGAGACCTTTGTTACTGCTCCTGAACAATGCAAACATGTCATGCGAGAAATGTGGGGTCTAGACTATTAGGGCTGGTACTTTACTTCTCTTGTGCAGATTCTTAATAGGGGACTATTAAGATCATAATAATCATGGACCTAGTGGATTTGCACGTATCAGAAACCTTGAACTATGCACAAGACATAGGTGTGTACATGCACACACCCTGCACGTACCCACACCCACCCCACGCATACCATACATTCACTGCATGCGATTAAATGAAACTATCAGGTGTGACTGGGTGCCAACAACTCCAAACAAGGGCTTTAATTTAGACAGTGTTCTCTTCCCGTTGCTCCACGGGAACAGTAAATTTGCCAGTGCCATTAAACTGGACCCTGTTAATTGCAAAGAATTATCTTCTTTCTGTTCACTGGTGTTGGGAATAATAGAAGTGCAGGAGCATGGACCACGTGCCTGTCCGTTCCCTGCTCCCCAGGTGTTTCCTTCTCATTTAACTGACACCAGGAGCTAACAGCCAGCGTCACTCTGCACCGCCCTGGGAGATGCAGGGCACAGCGGTGGCTGGGAGATGGGGTGCTCAGGGGGCTCGGAGCTGGAGAGAGGTCATGGCACGGTGCAGCACTGGGGTGCTCAAGCTTGTGTACCACAGCTTGATGGCTTTTCTCTGGCCACGGGATGAGATGTTCCTCTCTGTCCCCATCATATACACAATGTGTCAGACACATCCAGCTGAGCTGTGTGTGAAGTGTATGGATTTATGTTGCTTTTGAGCCATGACTGCATTATCTGCACAAAGTATGTCACTGATATGACTTATCTTTACAAAAGGGAGTTTAAAATCTATTAGAGTTCAAGCATAAGCCACCCTCTGGCCTTGTTTTCACACAAAAGCTGTTCCCTCTAATAACCCTGCACAGGTAAATGTAACATTAAAGGTGGCTGCAGTTATGCCATAGTTATATGGGAAACCAGCAGCGCCCAGCAATCAGTGCTCAGACATCAGTGAGCTGGTTGCTGACCCAGAAGCCATTGAATTTAATAGCAAAACGTCTGATTAGTTTCAGTCGTCTTTGCAGCAGACTGCTCCAAGGGCTAAAGCAGAAGCAAAGGTCCGCAGGCCACAGCGTTCGCCCCCTCTCCCTGTGCCAGCAAAGCTATTTGACGAAATTAAGCTGTGAGGCTGTGTCTGCGTCTCTGAAAATCCCAGATTGCACAAGATGGCATGAAAAGAATGAGGGAACTCTGAGAACTGTTTGGGAAGAAATTCAGGCAAATTAATTACAAGGAATTTGCTATTAACTTCTGGCAGTGTATCCTCTCACTGGAATGTAAAACGATTCACCCAAAGTGACCCAGAGATGGGTGCCTGGCTGAGGGCAGCTCAGGTGCCTGGTACCTGCCCCTTGCCATGCCAACCCTGCCCTGGAGCATCCGTCATTCAAATGAAGTCACCAGGTTTAAATACAGCGAGCAGCCTGCTCTCGTCCAACAAATTGCGAATCACTGCCGCTCGCTTTTTGGTTTGGTGAAACCTCTTCTTGGCATGTTTTCAACACAACATGGCAATAGCACGGCAACAGCTTTCATGGCCCAAATCAACCAGCTGCACTTTCATTGACGGTTAAGCAGAGGCGTTTACAGGAAAATGAACATTTTTGTTCTGGGAGGTGATCTCCGCTGAGATGCCAGAACATCAGACTGACCGTCCTGGTTCAGACCCAGCACTCGTCCAACCCAACACCCGCCAGCAGTGTTTGCAGGAAGATGTAAGAACAAACCTGATACTTTTCTCAGAATATTCTCCAAGTTCCTCGTAAACTGCAGCTTGGGGACTTCCTAAGTCATGGCTGGAGCTTGGTGTTTAATAGCTCTTAATGGATTATAGAACTTTCAAGAATTTCTCTACATCACTTTGAAAACTTTCTGGCATCTGCGACTTCCTGTGGCAATGAATTCCAGTTTAATTATATGCTATGTGGAAAAGTAGTTCCTCTTATTTATTTTAAATCTGGCACCTGGTAATTTTATTTGATGCTCCCAGGCTTTTGCTATGAGAAACAGTGAATAATGATTGCATGTTCAGTCTCTTCATGCCACTCACAATTCTGTAACTCTATCTTTTTAATCTAAATCATCACTTTTCCGGGTGAAAAGTCCTAGTTTATCTAAACTCTCCTTATTCAGAAGTCACTGCTTGTGTTTGCTTTATTTGCACCTTCCTGAGTTCAGCTGTGGGTTTTTTAGCAATGGGGGCAGCAGTGAGATGGGCACAACCTGAGCTACATCGCCCGAGTGTTTAAAATGCAGACACATCACACAGGTATTCCAAGGCAGATCAGTGCTCTCCATCCCTCTCTGGACAGTCACTGAACTGCTATTTTCCTAAAGCTAACCCCACCTCCCGCACCTTTCTCTTCAAAGCCCACCTTGTGTACAGACCCATACACATATACACATTTACCATTTTTTATCCCCACCTCCATTATTGGCATTTCTCAACGCCAAACTTCTCGTGCCACATTCAGTCACTTAGTGTCACAAGGTCCTTCTGCGGCTCTCACTGTGGGCCTTCTTATTTTAATTAGCCTGAGTCATTTGGTATCCTGAGCAGATTCTGTCACCTTGTTTGCTCCCTTTCCCAGCACCCCGCCATGTGTGCTCAGCACCCATCCTTGTGAGACACACAGCCCCATGCGAGACAGTTCCCCTTTATCTCACGATAACACTGATTACGAGCAGTTATTGGGGAACAGGGTCCAAAGCTTTTTGAAAATCCAAGTACATTATATGAATTGGATCACTAATACACAGATACTCACCGATCCCTCCAAAAAACTTGTGACAGATTTGTCAGGCATGATTTCCCTAGAAGAAGATTTACCCCTCCTTATATAATTTTTACTTTTTATAGGAAAAAGGGACCACTTACCATCGACATGTTCATAGGGGAGCCAGTGGTGTTTCGCATTCTGGTACTCGAAGTAAGGATCCCACTGCCGGCACTGCTCCTCTCTGAAATCTTCAAAGTCCTTAGGACAATCCTGAGTGTTGCACAACTGGAACTCGTAGCTTGGCCCCACGCACGTGCGGCCTCCGTTGGCGGGACTGCGGGGAGGACAGAAAGCCATGCTGAGTTTTGCCATTAATGCGTGAATCAAGTGTCTATCAAATCCTTTGAGGAGTAATTGAATTCCCAGTTGTGTCAGCAGGCACTTGATGAAGCCACTGACGTATTTCTGGTGTGGAAAATATGTATTTCCTTTAAAAATCCGCTGTCACTATTTAGCTCTTAAAAAGCAATTTCTGCAAGAAAAGCCTCAAACCACTTGACAAAGGCAAGAAAAGCCATTTGCTTGGTACGGCCCAGGAAAGGAAAGCACGAGCAGATGAAGCGACTCGTTCACATTCCCCCCTAAGCCAGCAGCAAGTCCAGACACAGCCCAGTATCCCCCAGGCAGACCCACATCAGATCACTGCTGGATCTGGCAACGCAGAGCTCAGGAGTTGTAGCAGGATTTACACCCTCTTCCAGAAAACACAGAAAACATTTTAAATAGTGCATTAGGCTTATCCTACATGAAAATAGATTTTACAACTAAAACTGCAGCCACAATCAAAAAGGTCACTTTCATGTTGCCAATGTAATAAAGGCTGAAATGAGAACTGGTAAATTTTTTCTTAGCAGAACAATTTCCATCAGAAAATGCTGTTTCATAAAACTTGCGGGGTTTTTTTCATCAACGACAACTAGTCAAGTTCAATCACTTTATCAGCACAAAGTCAGAAGGTCAATGTTAAAAATATTCTGTCTGGTAAAATAATTTAATTCTGACTATTGTTTCAGTTCTTGCTGTTTGATATTGACATTTTATGATATTGCAATGCGATAGCAATAATTATACATTTCATATCATTTGTACATACCAATATATATTAAATATATACTTCCAGTGTTACTGAAATTAAGTCATTCTACATTATCTAGATGAGCCATATATGTTATTGAAACAAAACAATTCAATATTATTAAAATTAACTTGGGCGAAGGTTCTGATCTCTGGAGCTTTGTTCCAGCTTGGAATGAAAACAGTTTGAACAGTTCTTGCTGAACTATCCAAAAAAGATGGATTAAAAAAAAAATTATAAAGGTATATAAGTTTTAAAAAAATAATCTAGGAAAACAGTGCCATTATTTCATTCTCACGTACTAAAATAAGACATAAATAGGGCCCTAAACTTTTATTTATGCTTTATGCAATAGTGTAATAGCACTTTCAATACTCTTGTAACTGTATAACCAACTAAATGGATGGATAAACTGAGAAATAAAGATTCATCACTTGCTAAGGGCCAAAAGTCGAATTTCTGACAACATACACTACAGGCCAGATTTAACAAGCGCCACTTGACATCCTGTACCGCATTACTGCACTAGGAATTTAGCAAGGAGTCTCACCATTCGTTCCCTCCACATCATAAAAGCATACGGATGGATGTATACTTACTGTGGATTGTCACACTGCCGTGTCCTGTACTTCACCCCGGTGCCACAGGTGCGAGAACAAGAGCCAAACTTACTCCATGCCCCCCAGTGTCCATCCTGCTTCAGGATGTCTGGTGTTAGCCAGATGCAGTGACCTTTAAAGCAATGCTAAAAGACAAAATTAGATGTCAAAACGATGAGATGATTAAATTATATCATATGAAGAGGAGTGGTACAACAGATTTCATTTTAGGCACAAATTCTGGATTTTTTTTTCAACTCTCCAGGAGAAAACAGTGACACTCCCTATCAGACCATGCCCATGATCCCAAACTGAGATTTTATGAACTTACACGTTAAATACACCCATATATGCTTGCAGGACTCAAGCCTACCAAGTATGTTAAACCGCTCTCAGCATTACATAACTTTAGCACGCGTCTGCAGCGGTGATTTCAACATAACTAACACAGATTCATTTGAGGGAAAGGACAGAATCCCAGATCTTGGCGGCTAAAGGTAAAATTCGGCCTCTGCCATTGCGTGCAGCCACTGCAAGCAGCGGTAGCCAGAGCTGCCACCGCAGCAGCGTTCTCCCCAGCAATCCTGACGTGGCATGCATATTCCTGCAACAAATGCAATCAGCGAAGTGGCATGTAATTAAAGCCAACTCATATTTTAGGCATTATTGCTATTAAACAAAGAAGTCTTGCACTCTCCCTGGAGATCTGATACTAAACCTGACCAAAATACCAGGAAGGGTTCATCAGGGAGCAGCCCTGGACAGTCCCACTCTGCGCAATTAATCATGCCCTACTAGGCTTTCTCTTTTCTTTTACCTGATTTTTAACACAGTCATGCTACAGAGGTTGAAACACACAATTTGCCACATTCTCCAAACCTATAAGGTATTTACACATTTTTTAAAGAGCCTTGATAGCTTCAGCACTGATACTCTCTACTGTCTACTCTCATTGAAGAAACCTGCCAACGCCTTTCCACCGATTCCTTCAGTCCCTAATCAAGGACTTTTTTCTTAGCTGAAGTCAGCATGAATTCTTCTCAAGGATCACAGATTCCGGCCCTCCCTGGTACTATTTCTGCTTTTATAAAAGTTTACTGATGAAGTGCGGGTGCTGGAAAATATTTCCAGCCCAGCAAATGACTTTGCATTAGACTGTCGCAGTTTGCCGTAACGGTTACTGTCGGGATAAGAGCTCTGGCTCGGGCGCACAGATGGCTATAACAACAAGTGCAATCAGTCACTTACTTTCCTTAACATTCAAGTCAACAACAACATTTTACACAGCTTAACAAGCCCTGGAACGCAGGAATTTGGCAGGCAGCACAAGCTGAGCATATGGCTAAATGCATGCTGCCAGCAAAAACAAAATCCGAAGATATATAACAGGAGAGCGTTCTTAAGCATAGAGCGATTAGTGATCTGGAAGAAATATTGAAAAGAGATGGATAATCATTAATAATGCTGAATTTAAAGAGAGAATCATTAGTAAAATGGTGACAAGACACAGTTTACTAACTGGCTAATCTGTTCAATGACTGGCTCTTTATTCATGTGACTTATTTTGGTGCTGATTTGGCTGGACAAGCAGTAGAAAAGACAGTAGAAATTAGGTTTCAACTATTCGTTCTTTCTCATGATTTCAAATATTCAAAGTCAAAACCTACGAAATAGATGAGTTACCACAAAGCCAATTATACCAATGCTGCTCCGGAGCTGTAATGGGCAGATTTTTCTTAGCTGTTTGACAGATCAAGGGATAATTCAGCAAGGCATGAAAGAAATGCAAAATGCTAATATGTCCTTTGCCTTCTTCAGTTCTGAAGCTCAGCACTGTACCCTTCAGGGACTGTTTACTGATGGCTTTAGAGTGGTTTGTTTGAACGGTTTGAGTCGTCAGGCCCAGTGTGGTAACGGGACCGTTCAGAGAGACGCAGGGGAAGCGGGCAATGCATCCGCTTGTCAATACAAATTTCAGCTGGGCTTGGAAGCAGACGAGATGTGACAATTCCTGATCTGTTCTTGCTTAAACATCCTTTTATCAGGGTTCTGCATCCCTCTGGTGTAAGTTCCTCAGCAATCACTGAATTTGTTTCAAGAGCCACATAGCGTATGTTCATTATGCGATGATCCAGGATCCAGCGCTTGGACTCCACAGAGGAGAGGGAGAGACATGGATGTTGTGTTTTCCAATCTCTTTTCCCTATTTTAGCCAGGAACAGGGGGATGTGGGTTTGTAACAACCACTAATAAACCACCTATTTGACACTAGGACTGGTCCCTAAACTGGAAAGTAAAGGTGGAAAAGTGTTATTGACTTTGCTGCGTAAAGGAAAGAGCAGCACTGATTTTTACTGGAGAAGCTGGTCATACGCCGATTGTCGGGAAGCTGAGGCAGAGCTATTAGGAGACAGGCATTTGTGTAACATGAGTCATCCCCAGCTCTGCCTTTTTGTTTGCAGATTAAAAGAAAGGAGCCTACATAAAGCAAAATTATTCACAATTGAGTCTTGCTCTGTGCAGACCAATGCAAGAAAACGCGTGAGGAGGAAAAAACAAATATGGAGCAATCTCCAGTGTAATGAAGGAAGCTAGAGCCAACCCTCCCTATTGCTACTACATTAACTACATTATGAGGTGGAAAAGAGCCAATTTCAACCACTATTCCCTTCATAAACAGGGGGTTTCATTTAAAGACTGAAGCATATTAAAGCAATATTTTATATTTTTTTGTAATGAGAAGAAAAAAAAGCCCTGGGTAAATGCAAATTGTTTTCTTAGTGGAAGACAAGATGACTTCTTGCAGTCTCGCCTATTTTTCTGGCAAACAGGACAGTCCAAAACAAGTGCAATTTCCAGGAGAGGAAGCTCAAATCTCTTGCAGTAAAACATTCCACTGCTGTTTTCAGCAGTTCTTTGAAACAACTCCCGCAGACGCCAAAAAAAGAGCCAGTGTGTTCCTGTGGGCTTAATGCATCTGCAAGTTAATTCTTCAAGAAAAGACTTGCAGATCTTCCGTGGGTATCTCCACCTATGTTATATCTGACAGCAACTGGCACCTCCCCTATCACCTCACTTGACATCCCAGTTATCTGCCAGGTAGCCCCTCCGCGGCTGGTGGTCTCAGCTCTCCCCTCTGCTCTGGGATCCTATCAGGAGAGGGTTACTTATTTATTTGTATTTCCCATCACACGCAGGCTGGCCCGCTCTGCTCCATCTGTTTGAGAATAATTAGTTGTAAGGGATAAACTGAAAGATCTAACGCTAAAGTGTAGCCTGAGCCAGTAAAAGTTTCTTCAGTGGAGAATCAAGTATTCTCACTGTTTCTGTGGTGACTAACACAGCATACACTTCCCCATCTGTCTCCTGTCTCCGAGAGAAGCTGAGGTCAGCTTTCTCAGTGGGAAATTATCTGGATTGCTTTGAGTACACATTAGTGTTTTCAGAAACCTTTTTTCTCGGTCCATTTTTCTTCTCAATAATATCTATTTATTTCGGTATTTAATCATTCCCTTCCTTTCCTGACAGACTAAAAAACCATTCCAAGTTTGACTCGGATCGTCTCATTAGCGTGGCACAAGCAAAGAGAAGACCTGCTTGGTTTGTGCTGGATCCTTGGTACACACGCCAAATCCAAGAGCAACATCAGCTCGGCTGGCAGGGGCAGGTACCAGCCTCTGACCGCCCTCCAAGAAACAAAACACGAGAGACTCGGGTGGTGCAAACCTTTGTGTTACTCACTGCAGCAAGCAGATGGACTCAAGCATGCGATCTCCTTGCATGAGTGACTTTGGGGTTTATTTCCGTCCCGTGGAGAGCAGTTAGCTACTTCAGCCCATATAAATGTCTCCCCAGAAGAGTAATAGTTGAAAAAAAACGGAACAACAAAAACGGATGATCTATTTCTGAAGGTTGCCTGGCTTCAGAAGCCTGAGGCTAATGGTGGAGCTGACAGAATTGTATACAAGTAAATAAATTATCAGCTGAAAGCATATGTTTCTTTTAATCCACAGAATGCTATGCAGAGTTAGGCTTTGCACAGTTCTGCCTTATCTGCAGGGTTTACTGTAGCAATTTATGGAGTGTCTTTGACTTCACATTAAGGCTCTGACCCTCCATGTGCTTCACTTTACACACTGGAGTTATTGCATGGAAGTTAACGTGACCATTCAGACACAGAAGTAATTGCAAGTTGCTGCATCATCAAAGCTTCGCAAAATTGACAGAATCTTCCCTCTTGCTACTGAAAACTCAATCTAGCTTAAAAATAATCAGGCTGGGAGCAATATAAAATATTCTATTTCCTTTAGGATTCTATCAAAATAGTAGTTTTCCTCTCTGGCTGGGAAGCTCCACGAGAATATTTTATTTATCTATCCCTAAACGCAGCAAATGATTAGTTTGCTGCCAATTAACATAATGGTTGTTCAGTGTCTCCATTTGCACAAGGAGACTTATTAAAAAGTTTTTGTTGAAATGGCAGAATCTCACTCTTTTGGCAGCTTATTTCAAATAACCACATGCACAGCAGAACTTACATACATTTACATATATTACTTAAATATACATCCATATGTATGCATACATCTGTTAGAAAGTGTAATCTTCCTTTCATTTCTACGGGTCAGTGCCGAGGTCCAAGACAGAGCCTGGGTGTGCAGAGACACGGCCCTCATCAGCGTGTTTGCTGAAAACGTGCTAAAATGTGCTACGGATCTCGTGTCTCCCATAGGTGTGCTCGCTCCTTGAGCGTCAGTTAGGAAGGAGGCAGCTGGACTGGATTCTCCTCAATAGCATCTGCTAAGTTTGGGAAAGCAAAGAGACCAGTTATCAGTGATCTGAACAGCACGCTTAGGGGAGAACATCCACACACCATACGCTGCGTTAGTCTCCCGAACATCGCTTTCATTTCTGGCTTTCGGTCCCCTCAGCTGCTGCAAAGCCAGGATGTTTCTTTGACACATCAGCAGTGTTGTGATTGGTTTGAGCTTAAAATAGGCCCTGGGAATTAGCAGGATGAAATAATGAAAACTGCAGTTCTCTAAAGTGGGAAACAAATGGATCTTTTTGAATCAACATTTTAATTGCTTATGTTTCTGTTCTTTTCTTTTCTGGCATTATTCCAAAGAAAATAGGAGATCAAGTTTGAAGTTATTTTCCTCTTCCTCATGCGCTGATGAAGTACCATGGGAGAAGTATCTTAAAGGAGGCTGCCACACTGCAACCGAGTCCCAGCTTTGGGCGATGTATGCATTTACCAGTCCTCATCCTTCAGGGAAGTGTCTCTGGTATCGTCCAAATCGATGAAGAGAGTGAACAGGGAAAGGCCAAATCAAAGGCCGGGATGAAAAGGAAACGAACAGATGGAAAAGGACTGATCTGATGTGCCTATATTAAAACCAACAACAACTCATAAATACACCGGTCAAATGCTGAGCTCAGATATACAAAGTCAGTTGTATAACCTTCAATACTCATGCTATTTAAAAAAAATGTTTAGCTCAGACTGCTGAGCCTTATCTAACAAAACGGTTTCCATTTTATATCATTTTCTCAGGTTCTCCTGGAGGGTTGCAATAAGTTTATTTATCAAAAAACTGGGACAGCTCCTCTGGGAATAAAACAGTCACAGTCCTATCATCTACTGAAACTTCAGAATGTGCACATACTCTCTTGCATCTCCACTGAAGTAAAAAACCTGGCTGTCGGCTCAGTTTGCTGAAGCCTTGGATCCCAAGTTCCAGTCCAGAGAAAATTTTTACAGCTGAGTTGCATAATATCCTGACAAACTGTTTATAATGGAAGCAGTGACAGATCCTTAACTGTATGGTTACAAGTTCTTTTTTTCTTCTCATTTCTGTTCAAATACTAATATGAATGAATGGCTTGGGGAAGAGGGTTATGCAACAAAATAGAATATAAATGTATTTTTCTGAGAGTTTCATGAATATTTGTAATGCAAAAATCAAGATATAGAAAAGTGAATCTAAAGAAATGGTTTAAGATTTTGGACTGTAATTTTTTTAAAAATATATTTTTTTTTAAACAAGAAACAAAGCTGTTATAACAGGAATAATCTAAAGATGAGAAAATCAGAAGGGAGGGGTTTATATAGAGCATGACTTGCTAGGGAATTAATTTAGCATTACATTATGTTTTCATAAAAAAGACATTTCAAACCATAACAGCAGCTGCTAATACAGTTCATTTATCACATAAATGATGTCGTCCATTGGGTTTTACAAAACATCTTTCCAAGTAGCGACATCTTCCTCTCCCCCTCAGTCACTGCATCCAAAGCCCAGAGAAGCCAGACTTTTTCAGCAGACTTTAAAGGACTTGGAGTTCAGATCCGCTATGAGCACAGCGTGACCTCCACAGAAGGATAACTGAGACCTGGAGCAGGTCCAGCATGGTGGTTGATGGGTCAGAGTTGTCTGGGCCCTTGCCACCTCACACCTTCCCTCCACAGTTCCTCATGTCTCCCTTGACTCTCATCAAGCCAGCAAATCCACCCTCGCAAATCTGCCCTTCTCTCTTCATAGTCCCTCTCTGCCGTCATGTTGGCTCTCTCTAGCTGGCACTCAACTCCCACATCCATCCTGTCCCTCGGGGCAGCCACAGCGGCCTCAGCTTGGCTGTCATCTCCAGGACCTCACTGCTCTCTGCATCCCCAGCACCAGGGAAGCCACTCAGCATCACTACAACATCACCGATACAAACACAACCCCTCCGACCTCACACAAATTGTGGGTGAGTGGAAATTTCCTCATTTTTGGCTCAGCCACAAAGACTTTCCAAGAAGTACAGGGCAACCTGCAGAAACTTCTGTGACTTGCATGAGGACGGGGTATGACGGTCACAGACCTGCCATGCAGGACACACCAGTTGTAGCCCCTGTCTCCTCGCCTCATCCTGCTCAACAGCCTTACTTGCAGTCATGTGTTTGCCCCACATCTTAGTGGACTTCAAGTCCTCAAGATAGGTTCTTCTCTTGTTCCTCTTGATTTTAAGGAAAACATCCCCAGCTGCACACAAACACATGTGAACACGTGAGTGTGCAGGTACACACAGCACCTGCTCTCACCTTTCCTGGCGCACACATGGTCCCGTCCAGCGGAGGCCCTTTCTTTGTCTTGCAGAAGTAGGGGTTCTCAGGGTGGCTACACCACAGCTGTTTGCAGGGGTCAAATGTACGGAACTGAAACACAAGAAAAATCAGAGTGGACAACGTTTCGAGAGATCTCCCACTGGAAACCGCAACAGAAGCTGCAGCATGGTGGGGTTTTTCCTTTCTTAGCTGTAAAATGCCAGCTGTTATCACCGATTCCTGAGGTGTCTGTGGATTGAGCATCTCTGCACTTCCATGCAAAATCATCAGTGACTCTGAAGTGAGATCCCACTCGCATCTGATGGAATAAGGTTGGGCAAAAATACTTTTATACTAGTGACCAAAGGCAGACTGGGCAAGGGGGAACCGAGTTCCTCCGGACAGTAAGACACACACTGCCTTTTGTTACAGTTCCTCCAAATGGTGTGGCTTCATTTGGCAGACAAAAAAAATCCTCGAGTACTCATGGGAGAGGGAAACAAGCTGCTCAGACTGTAGCTCAGCTGTTGCAATCACCTTCTTAGGAGGATGGAAATCTGAGCTCAGGACCCTGATCCAATTAATAAATCAGCATTTTACCTAAAATGCAAGAGCTTGTATTGGAGAGGATGAGAATGACCCACCACATAATATACTAAAACGTGATGTCTGGACATGCTTTTGGCTATTCCGAACAAAGAATAGAAAGTCCCCATCTCCCAGGCTCTGGAGAATGGCTGCAAGAAAAGACTCTCTTTGGCTGGGACATTCTCCCAAGACAGCATCAGTGGGAGCTGTGCCAAGACACAATAAATACTACAGCTGATGCTTTAAAGGTTCTCATCTATTATCTAGAGACACCACTCGGCACACATATTCCTGCAGATGGGAATCAAAGCAGAAATGCTATCTGCTAGCAGCTGCCACACCAGCTGAAAACATCTCTTTCCATTTAATATTTTGTCCCACTTGAGGAGCTGGAGGTGGGAGGCACAGCCCTGCTGCAGAAGACTCTGCTGAGGACAATCCACTGAGAATTGCACTAATCTTGCCTTGCTTTAAATTTAAACTTTGTCTCTTGTTTTCCTGGTACAAGAGATCCAACCATGTCATTAAGAGTCCTTGCAAGTTACTCTACTCACTGCAACACTTATTTTCTCATGCTAGGCATCAAAATGCATCACGCTTTCCATAAAATTGGATCATGAAAGCATACTGCCCTGTGTCAGTACTACAAGATGTGCCACCAAATCTCTCTCCTTTGTATCTGGGTAGGAGTTTTGTAGCAAAATAACTAGCTGCCAGCAATAGGAGGCTCAATAATGCAGCAAGCTTTTTTGCTTGAAGTCTACAGCTATTTATGAAACTACAGAATAATTATTTCTGTAACTCCAGTTCAAAAAAGAAAGACAGAGATACTTAAAATAACATATTTGTCAACATTCAGTTGTTATTCCTTGCTCGTAGCTAAACGGGCACAACATCTTTCCTTGTGGGCTTCACTACACTGTCCTTATTAAAGATATTTCAGAGACACTTACAACACTCCTGGATGAGAAATAGCAGAAGCCAAACTTAAGTACTCACAGCTGTGCACATCATGTAGCCCAAACCAAAATCAAAACGGCACTGCTCATTCATGGAGTAGTGAATTCCTGGCAGCTGTGGAAGGGAAGGCCAGTCATGTTCGAAGGGATCATCACGCAGACAATCATAGGAACTGCAACAGGCAAAAATTACAGTAACAGATGGGGCTGTGAGTCTTTCACAGTGTTTGTGGTTTCATTGCCTTTTTATTCCAAACAAAACAGAGCCTACGATTTCTCAGGCGCTGGTCGTGAAGAGCAGCTAATATTGCAATTACGTTCACATTAACTTTATCATGTTGTATCCACCTTTAATGGATTTTATATATGGGGTTTTTTTTCTTTTTTTTCCTAAAGCCCTTCCATTATAATTTCCACTTAGCTTCCAGGTATCTTCCTATCAGTCTCCAGGCTCCCTATGTGAAAGGAATCAAAGGAAGAATCCACATGAGACCAAGAAGAAATGAAAGTTTAATTAATTTTCCATTTGTGGAATTTCTTGCTGCCTGCAACTGTCACTCAAATGAAGTTTAGAAGCAGAAGGAAGGGTAACCATCTGAGATTACCACTTCCCGTGTCCTTGCTGAGAAGCAGTGACTCATTTATAAGGATTTGTACTTTCCTGCCTGCATTAAACGCTCAGGTTTGTTCCCTCTCTGACTGTGCTGATAGCTCTCACCTCCATCCATCATTTGTACAAAGTTCCCTTTCTGAGTGATGAACATGGGAGTTTCTCCTCTTGTCCTAAATCGTGAGGACAGCCTGTAACGTACTAGAATCATGTTTGATTTTGATTTTTGTACTAGAATCATGTTTGACTTTAGTTGTGTGGAGAATAGAGGACTGATGCTAGTATCACCGAATGGTTAACATGGTATTATTACTGGTTAATTCACAAGACCAACATCATCAACAGTATCTCTGAAATATCTCCGAGTTATTCAACAGACATGAGGACACCATACACGAGTCTATTCTGGCAATCATTCAGGTTGCCTTGAAGATACCAAGAGTTGAAAGCAGAATTTTGATGTTAGATTTACTTCAAAGCAAACCATCGTTCCGCTTTGTTGTAAGATATTTTAAAATAGCTGTATTTAAAAGAATGTAAAACAGCCCTCTAGGCCAGATGATTTTTATTGAATGGCTAAAGCTCTTAAGGATCTTGCTAATTGAAACTATCGCACTTCTCTCACAATATTTTTATGCCTTATTGCCGTACCTAAGATATCTAAGATAATAAAAATATTGACAAAAAAGACTGACTCATGTTTACTTCATGTATTTTGCTGCCTTTTTTTCCTACTCATTTTCAGGTTTTGCTAGGTATCCTAGTAGTTTCCCCATATTTTTCCATACAACTTGCACATAACAACAAGGGGAAGAGCAAAACCACAGTCATAAACTCCAGTTTGTCAGGGGACCCCAGCGCAGGTCTAGTGCCCAAAGTGTCAGGTTCAAAGGGAAGGCAAAGGACACGGATGGAGTGGATTAAATAACTTTTGCAGGAAGTAACAAAGGAAAAGTAACAACTGAAGAACTAATTCTAGAGCCACGCTCTTTCTTTAGATATCTATTAAAGTAAAGAAAAGCTCTGAGCACTTAAAGGGCAGAATTTCCTCTTTAGGCAGCACCACCTTACAGTTAACAAGTATCATAAGCAACAAATGGTCCTTGAAGACAAATTTGGTATCTGTGAGACAGACACCACGCTGCTGGGTAGCATAGGCACTCCTCCAGCTAGAGGTTACATTAGGGAGGGAGGAAAGGTAGCAACGAGATTAGTAATAGTGTCTTCTCATAACCCCCGACAGGACAGCGTATATACTATCAATGGCCAGAAAATGAACAGATGTAAATGAAGTGAGAATAATTTAAAATGGACTGAAATCAAACTACTTGAGAAGTTGCATTACTGTTTGCAATTGATTGGAAAGCATCTTGTTCCAGGGTGGGAGTGGGGGGGCGGATTCTTTCTTTGTTTTATTCAACCCCATTTGAGTACCTAACAAAAGGATAAGGCACAAATGGTCAACACAGAATTGTTCTTACACGCTTCCCAATCAAAGGAGAGAGGCTGCTTAACAGCTACTCACTGGAGGTATCGATTCAGCTCTTGCTGACTGCAACGAGACCAGTGGAAGCGATGAAACGCGGCTTGCACGAGTGGGGCCATGATGCTCCCCAGGCGGACTTCGTCCCCACATCTGTTCCCTTGGCCGTCGTGCTCCATGCCTAAACTGCCGCACAGAGGAGAGAGCCAGCACAGTCACATTGCAGGTGAACTCTGAGTGCCCAAGTGTTTCCACATCCCAAATGTCACCAGTGGCTGATTGTAACAAGGTTCTTAAGTCCTATGGCCCTTGTCCACATGAGCAAAGTCATGAGAAATAAGACAGGGTGATACTGAAGCTATAGAACTGGTCTGTAGTAGCTCCCACACAGAAGCATTGAACCTTGAGAGTACTTTCATGTGATCAGCTTAATCCACCTTCAAAATAGATTAAAAATGCCTTCTTTGGGCTCCTGTGCACATCCACATTTGTGAGCAACTACAGCGAAATGAATCCATTTCTGGATTAAGGATCTAGTCCACTCTCCAGAAGTATTAACAGAAATTTATTCATGCTCCAATCTGGAGCTATTCAGGAGTTTACCTAACTTTTAAATATCACACCTTGGCTTAATTTGAAGGAATTTGGAATTGTAGACAAGTCCTTTGCATGGAAAAAAAAAAGATGCCACACTGAAAGCTAGTTTAGACTAGCTGCTGCTATTGCCCAGTAGCAATTCTACATTGTTTAAATGTGAAACCGCCTGGAAAGTGTTGTGTGCTTTCTAGAAAATTACCCCAAGTTATAGAACTTTAAATTTTCTTTTTGGCTTTATTATGCATATATTTTCTCCTTCCCTTTATTAGCATCTTATATTGCATTTTTCTATGAGCACTGTTTGACTAACATGGGCAATTATCTGTCCATAACTTAAACCAAATTAAGAGATTGGGGCTGAATGTGATTTGAGGGATTACAACCATTCTTCAGTGATATCTCTTTTAAAGCTCACCATGTATTCTTTTAACTCCTAATTCAAAAATCCTGGAATCAAATACCATCTGGGTATCAATTCTATATCCCTGTCTAATTAAGATACATTTACAGTGAGATTCAATAAAGTTTGGCAATTTTTTGTTGAAAGCCCTTAATAATTCTGATGCAACAAAGAGAAAAGGCCCTGCAGGCTTTCTTAGGGAAAACAGAATAGACTGAAACTGTTCAGAAAAGGCCTTCTGGGAACTGTTGTTCTACCAAAGAGAAAATGGGAAATCAGTGGGTGTTCTCTCCAAACAGTGAAACTAAAATGCTCTGGGAGAAACCAGAGCTCTGGCAAATGCTGCCCAGTCATTGGTTTTAATCACATCAATAAGTGATGGCATTTTTTACATTAAATACATAGAACAGTGGTAACCTCAGTGCTTGGCATCTTGTTTCGATACACTATTGTATCCTTTACCAGCAGTAACATACAGAGATGATGTGCTTATTTAATATGGATTGTTTTCAAGAATTTTGTATTCCACTGACTCAATTCATATTTCATCATTATGAGAACTTTACATTTCCACCAGGAGACTATAATACATCATTCAATCTACTCTCACAGCATCCCTGGAATGTATTTTGGTATTAGTTCCTTTTTCCATTTGAAAGTACCAAAATATAAAGCTTAGTTAAGATCATAAAGAGAGCCTTGAGAGAGCTGACACCTGAAGCCAGTGCTAACCCTGAATATTGTTTAACATAAATTGCATCTTTCCAATGTCACTGGTGTTTGTCAGTACCAAAGACATTTTAAGGTAGGACACAGGATGTCCACAGTTCTACTCACACATGTCCAGTTTCATGAGCCACCACAAATGCAGATGAAAAACCATCTTCATGGTTGAGAGTGCAGCTTCGAACAGGATGACACATTCCAGTGACTGGAGCATAGCCTGTGAGAAATACCAAGTATTCCAGAAAATGAACAAGTATGGAAAGACAATGTGGTGAGAAGCTCTAGGACAAACATCTGTCTTCTGTTGTGACACAAATATAGCCGAAGCGATCCTCTCAAGAGACCTCTGCCCTCAAACATTTAATAATGTGCTCCCTCATCTACAAAACAGATGAAACCAGCCTGTTGAACAAATTAAAACTATATTACTGGCTCACCAAGAACACTGTTGTGACCAGTCTCTAGGACCATCCTGCAATTGCCTTCTCCAAGTGCATGAGGCAACAGGGGAAAAGGACATCACATGCTGCTGCATTACAGCTCACAAGGAACTTGAAGCAGTTCCAGCCGTCGGGGAACGCGCGAGCAAAGCCCCAGCTCTGTGCTGACAGCAGATGTGGCCAACCCAAAAGGAACAGGAAAGCTCTGAGATTTATCCCCTCCGGTGAGCAAACCTGATCTCACAGGAGGCAGAGCCCTGACTAAAGGAAAAAGTGGACAGCACTAGGCCCTACTGTTTCACACCTCTCTGTAACAATATTTCTTGGCAATCCTGCTGGAACACAGCAACAGCTTTGGAGACTTTTTAAACATAAAATGAATTCTTTAATCTTTGGGCATTTTCAGGACTGTTTACCTAGGGATCCCATTTGCTCGGCTTCAGCAAGAGCAAAGAAATGATCCAATAAATAATCCCACCAGTGAGAAAAGATAAAATAATAAATGAAATAGCTTCAACTAAAAATGGTGCTATGCAGAACTCTTGGGGAACGAAAATGTTGACCAAAACTAAGGAAAAGGTACACAATTAAACTTTGCATGACTGGCCTTGCTAAGTGATAAACACAAATGCAAACCAAAACCTGATGTACATCTTACCTTGCATGCCAGATGGACCAAAATCCTGCCTTGTGAGAAAGATAGCATGGTCGTGATATTCTGCGTGCCCAGTGTCAGGTTTCTGTTGCAAGTAGGCCCAGCGACACACATTTTCCAGACTTTGCGAAGGGTTCCCAATCTCTATCAGACTCATAGACTGTACATGCGTGGGAAAAAAAAGACACCAAGAGTTATTTACTAAAAGCTTGGGCAATTTTTTTGCCAACTTGTTCAGGCACTTGATGAAACATCCCATTTCCCTTAAAAGTCTGTTCTTATTAAAGGGACAATTACCCTTCAAAACCAAATTTTACTGGATCAAGAAAGTAAGAAAATAGCTAAAGTTCATGGTTAGATTAAATGCACTTTCTGCATTTAATGAGGTCTAAGATACAACAAAAGAAAAATAAAAAGCTACAACAGAAGAAAAATTTTAATTACAAAACCGATACTGTATTGCACACTGTGCGTTATTATTTCTATGGCACCCTGGCACCAGCTTGCAGCACCATTCCAGCCTGGATGTAGAGTTTCCGATGGAGCCCCCGTCCCTGCTGGGACTGCAGCGGCCGTTGGCCAGGCGGCACAAGGTAACACCTCATGGCCAAGGGAAGCAAACACCAGCAACGGCAGACGGCCAGCACCCTGCCCTGGTTCATCAGCTGCTTTTGTGGTGAAACCAAGCTGTCAGGGCTGTTTTGTCAGACCTTTGAACACTCCTGGATGTTCTATTAAGTGTAAAAACTAAGTGTTCATTTTTCAGCTGGGTACTTTCAGAAATGGACTTTCCCATTGACTGTCTTTTAAAGCGAATGTTTATTAACCCGTTCCATATCTGAAGATCATTCCGAAGGTAGCACACATGGTATCCCATTTTCCCTGTAAACGGTGCATTACAGGGGTGGTGCGCTGACACGGCTTAGCCAGCTCAAATGAGCTAATGTGTTAGGTGCAGTGCAAAGGACAATTCTCTTGAACAACAAGGAGAAAGGTATTTTAAAATCCAACTACTACATTTGCCTTTTTTACAAAATAGTACTTTCTTAAGAATTCCCAGCTAATTCCACTTAGTACTGTGCATCACTAAGATTTAAGAAAGCTTATTGTACGTGGGATGCTATAAAATCTATGACTAATTGACCCATACTAGGCCTTCCAGGATTTGTAAGAACTACATATGTGAACCCTGGCTTCTCATTTGCAAAAATTGTATTACCATGACAACACTGTAATCATAACACACAAACCACTACAACTTAGATGCTATACTGTACTATAAGCATTTGTCATTCCAAAATAGTTAATGTAGAGCAAAACCTAGCCTGGACCAAAAATAAGAGAGCAGTAATATAGTTCGTGTTTAAATACAGATGTATTTGACGTGTCCTTTAATTGAGTGCATGATGGAGTACACAGAGTATTGACTACATGAAAAAGAAAATCCTCAAAGGGTTGTGGAAGAACAACTGGAATTGATAAAAGGAAAGTCTGCCAAACTGAGGTCTGATTTTGGCAAAACTGGGATATTACAATTCTGCAAATGTTCAGAAAAACAAATTAATAAACCAAATAGAGGCACAGTTTGGATTCTGATACCACTGTGGAATGAAAACGTTTTAATATAATCCCACACTGGATCATACTGCTTCCAGCCATAATTCCCTTGGAAATTGAACTAATAACAGTATTAAAATGGTGGAACAGTTGTGGTGCCATTATTGCATCTTCGTATATTTATAAGAACAAACTTAAACAAACTTTGAGTGACTATTACAGGGTAAAATCCTGGCTCTTCAAGCAAAAGTCCTCTTTCAGTTTAACAAGGTTTGACTGTTGTTGAAGTCTTTAATAACCTCTATCAGTGGTAAAATAAAAACAATCAAACAAACAAACAATCTACTTAATCTCCACCTTCTCATTTCTCCAGTGCTTCACAAAAGAAATCAATCCCTTCAAGGAGCTCAGTGAGAAATCTTACTGCCAGATTCAAAAAGCAAAGAATGTTGTAAAATGAAGTTGAAAAATCTCAAGTCATTTGTATAGTTTACTAATACTTCTTTGTCTCATAATGGCCTCTCCTTCTGTACACTCTATCAAATGAAAATCATCACATTTTATAAGATGCATTAATCAGAAAACAAACAAAAAACCCGCACTATCAACATGTGCTTTAAGGGTATCTGAATATTTGCAAAAAAAAAAATCTCTGTATGATCAGCAAACAAACACAGAATATAAAAAACCCCAATAAATTCTAAATAATCACTGTTTCATAGCTTTCCTCTGTCATATGTCACATCTTCCCTATGGGGTCCACCTTTGCAGTGGACTCCGGCACAAAAGCAAAAGACTAGTTTCTGGACGAACAGCTGATACAGCAGCTTGCAGCACTTTTCTGATGAATGTTGAGTCTGTCAGAGTCCAGATCAATCTGCCGCAGCGTACCCAGCAGTTTCCATGGTTCGGGCACTGCGTTGGCATCTGGCATGGGTCAAAAACTGTTTTAATTGTACACTGAAGTCCACTCTTGAGCAAAACCACTGGTTCAGTCCGAGGGCATCTCAATGCCTATTTATCAAAACAGTGTTTTTAGAGTTTGTCTTCAAGCAAACAAAAGGAGAACCAACTCCTTAATACCAAGCATTGGCAAGGGTGGGGGTGATGCATCCAACACACTGCAGAAAGTTAAGAAAATCCCTTTGGCATAAGAAGGGAAACTGAGAACACACAAGTCTATAAAACATGTTTCAGCTGATGGCCCAACTTCTTTGCCAATTATACAATTTTACATCAGAAATGTGACACATGTAAAATTGAGCCTTACTGCTCTTTAAGTTGGGAAACGAGGCATCCAGTAGGAAGTCAATTATTTTAAGTGTCCATGTGCTATAGGTATAAATAGCAAGTTGAAGTTCTGTGTCAATGAGGAGGACTTCCAAAGAGTAAGAGGGAAAACTAGTCTACCTGCTGAGGACTCAAAGTCCACCGAGCACTCAAAACATCTGGCCACTAATCCCTTGTCTGTCTTCACTGTAACGTAGCAGCCTGCAAAGAGAAACCCCCTTGATTCCTAGCAAATTTTCACCCAAATTCCCACTTCCTGCAATTTGTCAAGGACTTGCAAATCAGAAAGGCTCCAACAGTACTGACAGCGAATACTGCATGGCCAGGGAACCACCAACCTGTGGTCCGAGTCAACCCCACTGTGCTACGCAATTGCAATGGGTCAGACCAAAGAACCACGTAAGCCATGGTCATCTCCTGACAGTAGGCAATGGGATGCCCAGGGAAGGAAATTAGAGGAGTGCATGTATAGCATTTGCCTCCAATAACCTCCAAGGCTCCAGTTGTCTTTGGATCAAAGATCTCCTGAGCCAGACATGTCTTTATATTGCATTTTTGTTCACTTTCTCAGCTGCTTTCACCTTTAAAGATAAATGCTGCTGTCCTGCATGAAAGGAGCTTAGGAAATCATGGGACCAGGCACAGCTTGTTACTAGACAGGGCAGATGTAATGTTTTGGAGGGATGTTGTCCAAAAATTTACTCTTGTAGAGATATCAGATAACACTTCTAATATTTTCTGTTGGAAGTCAACGGGGAGCTTTCATCAGACTCAGAAAAGCCCAGGCCCTTATTAAATGGACAAAGTGAAAGGAGAAAGAGGAAAAGAGATGAACCGTGTACGGTAATAAAGACTGGAAGTAAAGGTAAAATCCCTCTTTGTCAGACTGCAGAGAAAGTTTGGTGGCTGCATATGGAGAAGAGGTATAGGTGTTACTGTTGGCCAGCAAAGGGCCCACACTGCCAGGAACATGCAGGTCCTGCAGCTGGCTGGGAGCTCAGACCTGGCTGGGAAGGACCTCTTTCCAAACAAGACAGCAGGCCTGTGGAGAGTATTACTCAGCTGATCAGCAGGAAAATTGCCAATGGAAAGAGAAACTTTCCTTCTCACAGCAAGAAAAGCAAAAAATCTGTGGGCATTGTAGAAAACTGCTGATGGAAACAGATGGAGATGTTGGCCAAGAAGTGGAAAGGCCTCAGCTGGGAGAACATCCCCCATGTGAGGAGACACCACAGAGAGTTATGAGGACAGTCTGCCCTAGGAAACCAGTTGAGATCCTTGCTCTGGGAAACTCAACATCTACTAATGCCTTCCATTTTTTTCTTTTTTTTTGATTCTGCCTTCATTTCTTCTCTACTCCCTTCCTTCTTAGAAAAAAATAATTAAAAAAAAAAAGATGACAACTGAGTTGCAACTACCATTCATACAAAGAGGCAAAGCAGGTCAATAAGAAATGGTTGAAAGTTGTTACTGCATAGATCCAGAAGCCTTTGAGCCTTCTTTGCTACCTGTCTTGTTGTTTGGGAAGTTATCATTATGATGATCAGTTCTCTTACAAAGACACTGAAGAACAAGTCATTTATGAAGCTGACCCGAAGGTCCTTCAAATACTTGTGGAAATTGTTGGGAAAGTAAGAAACATGTCAAATTTTTTCTCATTAACAATTTAAAATACAAAGCTATCTCAGAAGAAAAACTGCAAAGTCTACCCAAACTTTTAAAGAAAGTGGAAGTTGCCAGCACTGGTATCACACATAGAATGGCAGCTTTCCTTAACCAACTGTTTTCTTTATCTGCCATTTAGCATAACTGGGTACAATTTTACAATGGTGTGGATGAGCAGAACACAAGAAATTTAGGCTGGTCAGAAGTTTGCCGGAAAAGGACCTTTCCTAACTCATCCATTAGGTGGTGCTCCAAGAGTACCAACCGAGAAGGCTTTGCTGCTCTTCAGTAGCTCCAGAAGGAGCAGAAACACACTTAACTTGATAGGCTTCAAACTATGGTAGCAAAAGTTGGACCATAGCATTGCACACATTAGGGAAACAATTTAAGGTATGACTCCCTTCTTGAATGTGTAAAGCGTCTGCAAAACACACTGTTTACATTGCTTCTACTTGGCACTTCTATTGTTCATGGTATATTGGATTAGATCTTCTATATTCTTTTCTCATCCCGAACAAGACAAGCAATAAATAAATACATACAATTATGTAGTGTCCATGGTAACCAAACTAACAAAAATAGCTCATTCAGCAAACTGTCATTTTGCATTCAAAGGATTTGTAAAGGTTTCTTATGGCAGCAGTTTGTAAACATTTTGCAGTCTCTAATTCTGCGTAAATGTAAGCAGATCGGGAATACAAAGTACTGTTTATGCTATCAGCCAGCTCTACACTCTTCAAGGTCCCAACAAAACACACTGGGAAATTACAGGGTATGAGTTTAACACATAAATAAGGCAATTCAACTATTTACCCAGATAAAAATGTAAGAGGGACAATATCTCCTCTCATCCTTACCCCCACCCTAAACATACAAACACGGTGCGAAAATATGAACAGCAGCCAAAATGCTAAATAATATGTAGGTTCTGGCCTTGCAACTCAGCCTATGCAGAACTGGTTACTGAAGATGCCAAAGGCTGGGATCAGGAACTCCATCTTCAGACATGTTTGTGTAGCACGTTGCAAGATCAGGGCTTGACTCCTGCTGATGCTTTTGGGTCTTCTGCATCTACCAATGTCACTGGAAAACTAAGATACTCAACTCGCATTAGTGACTTTCTAGTACAAGGAGAGGCTGGAGAAGAAGAGGCTTGGGGGTATGTTGTCAACCTATACCTATACCTATTGGGAGGGTAGTAAAGACGACTGAGCCAGATTCTTCTTTGTGGTATTCAGAGAAAGAACAAAAGGCACAAATTGAAATGCAAGAAATTCCATTTAAGTGCAAGAAAAAACTTAAGAGTAAGAGTGTTACTGTAGTTTTACCATTAGAGTGGTCAAAGATTGGGAAAGGTTGCCCAGAGAGGTCATGGAGCCTGTGTCTTTGGAGATACTCAAAACCCAGCTGGACAGGATCCCGAGCAAGCTGCTCTAGGTGACCCTGCTTTGAGCAGGGGATTAGACTAAATGATGCCCAGAAGTCCCTTCCAAGCATAGCTGTTCTGTGACCCTAATGTACAGCTAACAACGCCCTTGCCTTGCCAGGCACAACTGCTCTCAGCCAGAGTCTTCGCCTCTTCCCAGGACAAGCAGAGATGAGGGGAGCACTCATCCCTTTCCCTCCGAGTACGGTCAACAGCAAAATGGTAAGGATGAACACTTGATTTAGAGGATAAACCTGGCTTGTCCTTGCATCTCAGCTGTGTCACCTGTGCCACCCTCTGGGAAACAGAGAGAAGAACCTGGCTCAGACCGAACCACCGCTTTCCATCCTGGCTGAACTGAGAACATCTTTCCTGCTTGCATCAAGCTGAGACATGAAAAGGTCAGATGGCAGAGATAAAGAGAGCACAGTTTTATGAAAAGATCGAAGGTAAAATCTTGTCCCAGATGAAGGCAGCAGGAGCTCTGCTAATATCTCAGACATATACAATTGAAAAATCCTTCTCAGTTGAACAGTCCTGTCCTCTGATATCGTCAGCACCCACTACCTTCTTCCTGAACTGCTATCTCAAAGACATTTGGGTTTTCTTCCCTCCCTCAATCTTTTTGAAAGGCTCTCTGCCCTGGTGGTCAGGTTCCTCTTTCAGTTTGACCAAGTTAACACATGGCCAGAGCACAACCCAACGTTGATTTATAGTTAACAAGGGCTTTCTCTTCCTACTGGTTGCCATCCCAGATGTGTCCAGAGCAGACACAGCATCCCTCAGCCTATCCCACCCTGTTCCAGTCTGAATACGGGTGACTCAAGCTATGCATGTTGCTCCAAAGGAGAGTTCAGGGGTGTCCTGCACCGCCACATTCACATTTCCCAAAAAATAACCCTCATAAATCCTCAGGTGGCTGCATTTATTGAAACTCCTGCAGTTCCTGCAGAAGTCTTTCTGACTTTTTTTTCCATTAATAACTGTCTTAATTACACTCATCCCAGCTAACGTGTGCGCTTTCCTCTGCCGCTGTGCAAGGGCAGCTCATCTGCACACAAAGTCACCATTGTCGATGGACAGAGCGTGGGGCTGGAGCCAGGAATTTATGAGGTCTTAGCCCCAGCCTGCCAGTGGCCTTCCGTGTGGCCTTGGAAAATAACACTTAACATCTTTGTTTTTTTAGCTGTAAAATGGGAATAATAATCTTTATTCATTCACCTCAAAGAGGCGATGAGAGGATTTTATGCAGTGCTTAGGATTTAAATGTTTCCAAACAAATTTCATAATAACTAGTCAGGGTTTTTAAATCCATTCTCAGCTCATCTCTTGCCACCTCCTCTGCACTTGGTGATAGTGGTTGCTTTGCTTATTCCCCTGAGTATTCTACAGCTAGCTGGATTACAGAGCTGCTACAACCAAAATAGGTCTAAATGGAATAATTTGCCCAAACGTTGAATTCTATTCATCTCAAATGTATCCGCAGTTTCCAAAATTTGGAACCAATCTTCCTACTACCGAAGTCAAGAAGGCAGAAGCAAGCCAGCTCATCTTTTTCCCATTTGAAGAAAAATGTACTGCACGTACCCTGTTTACTTATTTGCAGTATTCCATCACATCAAAAAAGCCTGTGACTTTGGGAGTCAAAGTAAAGAAAATGCAGAGAAATGTGTTAATTCAGTAAAACAGTGTCAGATTTCTTGAATTTGCCCCTGAAGAAATTGCAACATGTGATCACCAAGGAACATCGTCCATTTTCTCATCTTACCAGGGCAATTAATGTGATTACTGAAATTATTGAAACTTTTGAATGTACAGTTGCCTGTGTTTGAAAATATTAAAAAATAAGTACATTTCAAGGAACGGAGTACCTTCAAGCAAGAACCACTGAAAAGCTGGTTGCTATGCAACTCAAGTATTGTCCACATTATTCTTATCAACAACTGACATATTGTATAAAATAATATAATCCTCTTTAAAAAAAACAACACACAATACAGTAAAAGGCTGTTCAGAGGTGGACAACTGGCAATAGCTCAGAGCGCTGTCATAAACCTGATGCTGATGGTACATACTTCATCAATTACAGAGCCATAATGTAATTATTATGATTATTTAAATGGCACCCTTGATAATATATATAAATTGCCTACAATGAAGCAAATGAACTTGAAGATATCAGCTACATGCTTTCAGAAGAAATGCTTACTCAAACAAGACCGGGACAATATTTTCATGTTGTGAAGTCAACCCTGTTGCTTCATTCATGCACTGCCTTAGCTTGTACATGCACCCTTCCTTTTATGACGTACTTTGAATATATCTTCCTAAAAATCGTTACTGCTGGTGTGATTTAGTGGGATAGTAATATATCGAAGGCTTTGTCCTAATTCCTCAGAACAGGTTCAGAAAGTAAGAACTATACACCTTTTCTCTCAGCATTTCCACAGCTAAATAATCCCAACCCTTCGAAGAGAAATCTCCTCACCTTCTACTCCATGGCACTAGTCCTCTGATCAGAAGCTTTTAAAATAGGAACATAAAAAAATGTATTCTCAAAAAGCCAGGGCATACAGGCCCCCACACCATCAGGTGGAGAAGCTCTGAAATGACTGATACCTTTTACTTTCACTTTTTTCAGAAAGCCATAAATTGCCTTTCATGTAAACAAGAAACAGATACAGAAATGTAAGAAGAATTATCTACGTGGTTATTTAGGGCAAGCTTGTAATTCTAGAATTATTCCATTTTATGCCCTGCTGAAATCAGCAGGATAACTCAGGAACTACAACATTGTCCACTGCAGATTGTGGATCTAGAATCCAGCAGTAGACTATCCACAAGCAGATGACATAGTGCTACCCACAACGGCTATTTTTGTGATGTGGCCAAAGACCCACCAAGAAGTGAAGGTTTCTGCACTCCACCCCATTCTTCTCTCTAAAGAAGATTAATACGAAATCGATAACTTTCAAATTGTCCATAGACAACGCTTTATTCTTCACAAGGAAATAAAGATTCTTAAGGTGAAATGAGGTCTGCCATAGCTATTGTCTGCCATCAGAAAAACAGCAGAAGTTATCAGAGTTCAGACTACTGGGGCAGTAGTAGCTGGAGATGGACATGCATAACAATTATGAAATAGTTATGAAGCAAGGACAGCTAAGAAGTGACTAGCCCATGTGCTAATTCTGTTGGCTTCTACCACTACTGCAATATCAGAAATTTTTGAGAATTATAGTCAATCTGCAATCCCTCAAATTGCTGTCATTACAGCAATCACAAGGATATTTCATTTATTTTGTAACTTAATGTTAACTACACGCACCATGAACTTTCGATCACAAAATGGCAAGTGTGACATTTCTAACCTTTTATTTTAGGACATGCATCTGATTAAGCTTATCCAGAACACTTAACTGCATCATCATCTACATCACTGCAGGAAAAGCAGAGATGGATCAGTGTGTTTAGTTCAGATGGGGAAGCTCAAACAGAACAATTTATCCCAAATTCAGGTAACTGGTCTCCAGCAGAGTCCAGACTAAAACTCAGGGCTCCCTCATTTGCACCAGGGAGGAAAATTCTTAGCTGGTGTCGAGCTGGGTAAACCGGTGAATGTCAGCGGCGCTTAACTGCTGACACCGTCTGCGCTGGCTCTTCACTGACAGCATTTCAGCAGCTTGCATACAGCTTGCATACACGGAGTCTTCCAGAACCCAGGTTTATTACGTGAACTTCCAAATGCCAGAAACTCTGGTCACAGAAATGTACATGAGATCTCAACACTCTGCTTTGAGCAGCTGGGCATGCTCGAAGAGAGCAGTAAAATCGCATGTCATTAACCAAAGCATTTATCAACATACTTGAAATGCCCTGTTCCTGTTTCCATGGAATTTGATGTTGATTTGGCAAAAATAGGACACAGGTACTGAACAGTTCAATACCTTTGAAAACCATTTACCATTTAATTCCTCTTTACCTGAGTTTTGCCTGTAGAGTAACCCCTTCCATAGAAACAGCAAGAGAAAGAACACTTGGTATTCTTAATTACAGATTTGATCTGTAGAGCTCTTGTCTTCTGGCCCCTATCCCACAGAACTCGCACTTAACTTTAAGCACATGTGTAGTCCCACTACCGTTAAGCACAAGTTTAAATGAGCTCTTGGAATGAGGCTGTAGCCCTGAGCATCTTGCAGAACCGATCTCGTGTTTATTGTTACTTACATACAGCTCTACCACAGCACCTCATGTTTTCTTTAGGAACTAAAATGTTCACTATCTTTCAGGGATTATTTCAAACACATTTGAAAAGACAGACTGCCAGAGCTAAGCAGCAACTTAAAATAACACAGGAAAAACCCAGCAGAAATTGAAATTACTTGAAATGTGAAGTTCAAATGATAAACAAATATATATAAACATAAAAGTTGTTTATATTCATAGACTGGTAAGGACAATGTATGAATTAAAATACAAAACCGATACATGTCACCAGTAACTACATTGTTCATAAAAGAATGAAGTTCAGAGATATTGATATTCTCCACTCAAATTAACCTTTACTTACCTTGCCGTAGCTCAGCAGGATTATCCTCACCAAGACAACATTAATGTGAGCACCCAGGGACTCATCATGATAAATTTCGTTAACCTGCAAAAGAGTTCAGCGCTTTAACCACAGTATTGGCACCAAGTAACTATGAAAGCAGTGACACAGCAGTACCTTCCATGCACTGTCATTAAGCCAAAGATCACTTTGTGATCATATATAATATGGGGAAAGTTCCACCGATGCAAGAGGGGATGTTTTCATTCTAAACTCCATTGTAGCCTCCCAACAGGCCATAATTCAGATAATCATTTAAAATCAACACATCATCAGAGACTTTATATTAACAGGCACTTAAGTACCAGCCTAAATGGGGTTAGACATATCACGGTGTACCTCCGTGAGGCAGCTGAGCTGATCTAACAGCTACCGTTGCTAAGAAGAAAGATTCCCAGCTCCTCCCTACCTCATCCCAGCTGTGCGTGCCCGCTCTAAGCCAAGCAAAATCCTGAATAGCTCTCTGCTGGGCAAGGCCGTGCATGGGGAAGGGGACGTGTGAGCAGAAGGACAGGACACCTCTCTCCTGAGAGCCATTTGCTGGACCGGCTCAGCTGCACCCTGTAACTCTTCCATCTGGGACCCATCACATCACACTCTGACAAGAGGACGTACCTCCCTCAAAAAGCACGGTCGGCCACACGGGCTGGCTTTATTGTGTGTCAGGACTAATCAATGTTAAACTTTGCAAGCAGAACAAAAGCTACAAAATGCCAGCAAATTAAAAACTGTCTTTTTTTAATACTAGAGCTACATAACTGAACGTGCACACAGGGAAATCACCCTAGGAACACTGAAAAGAGAACTGTAAATATTTAGAGTGGAGAATTAAATGTGGATGTGTAAAGATTACTTAGGAAACACTGCTACAAGCAAGCTAGGCAAACATTAACTGTTAAAGAGGCTGATTTAGGTATTCTGTGATGAAGACTACATGAGACTCGGCCAAATGGCAGGGGTTTAGCTTTACAAATTAGAAAAGGCAGATGAGATTCCCTGCAAGGCAAGTGCTTTCCTAACACTTCTTTCCCTTGGTAAAGGTTGCACCGAACTGGACTGCTTTGCTGGCTGGACCTAAATTGCATTTATTCCTACAAAACAGATTAACTACTACAAGCTAATAAGTACCTTTCAGAAAGCCTTTCATTAGAAACATAGTAAATAATGTCCTGCTTCTTCAATCACCCCTAGTTTTAATGGCCCATCTTTTATCTCTGTAAAAATCATTAAAACTAAATACATCAGCAGAGGTTTTGCTAAGCAATCCCCAGTGACATTTTAAAGTGAATTTTAATTCATTTTATCAGTATTTTTGGATATAAGAGCCTAATTTTATGCCTGGTAAAAGTCCAAGTTTTCAAAAGTCCTGAGCGTCCTGCACTGATGGTTGGGAGACGGCGTGGCTGAACCGCGGCTCCGGAGCAGACTCACACCCTGCAGGGTGTCTGCCCGGGCACCTGGGGAACATCCCCCGGGATGCTCGGGATCCAGGCTCGGGATCCAGGCTCGCTACCGGTTGATGAGCAGACCTTTGGCTGGAAGATGGTAGGTGAGGGGCCACGAGTTTTATTACAGTGTAAAGCAGATGATCTGTTCAGATCTGCTTTGTAAATAATACCTCTGGAAATTAGATCATTTATTTACATGTCTAAATAAGACTTTAGAAGACTAACTTTATATTCCTGGATTTAAAAAATCTTTTACTTCTGCTTTGAGGGCCATTGCTGAACACAGATTATAAAGAGGTAAGATATAAACACACATTCTGCTTTACAAAAATTCTTTCACCTAGGAAAAAGACCCTTGCACGTTGTCAAGGGAGGCAGGGATATTAATTTGCCTCACTCTTTGTGTAGTGGGAAGAGAGCACATGCATCAAGGATACAAGGCTGAAATAAGCTGTTAATTACCTATACGTGAAATGAGTACTGAACAAAACCTCCTGTGTATAGAGGACAGTAAACACAGCATGTAAATCAGTATTTAATTAGTTCATAAAGCATAATCCAAATTGCCGCACACCACTCTCTCATTAACTTCCAGAATTTAACCTAAGCCTCTTTTAACAATAGTTGAGTAACAGAACAACCCTATCACTGTTGCGTGCCAAAATGAAACTTGGCTGGAAAACATTGATGGAACAGAACTGAAACACTGTTTGACTGTTCATGCAAATGACAGCTAACAAACAAACTGTGAATGAACAGAAAGCACAAGCACTGTAAAAAGCTGCTCAGTTCTCTTGGGATACTGGATTTTCTGCAAGACAGTGGGTCAATTCAAAGCTCTGGGTCTTGGTTTCATTAATAAGGATGAGTCCAACCCCTCTTCACACAGCAGCTGAATTGAACCCTCTGCGCCTTTCTCTAAGCTAAACTGTGGCTTTACTAGTAGTGTCTCACTGCACATAGACAATAGGCTGAAAGAGATGCTTTTCTTTTTTTCAGCATGGCCTAAATTGCACCTGCTTGTTTCAGGAAGTTATTAAAGATAAGAGATTCAAGTGACTGAGTGTCGTGCTCTCAAACGTTCATGAAAAGTGCACACACCGAAAGGGCCTCCACAGTCTCTAGCTCAGGTTCTCCAAATTTCCACCTGTCATTTCAACATGAAAGCAGAGTTAAGCTACTGCAGTTTGATGTATAGGGCATATACAAGTGTGTTCAGAAGTCTGTGTAATAAACACACACGGGTGTGAACATGATTTCATAGTACTTTCACAGCACTGCATCTCCAGGTACTTCAGCAGGACATCGTGGTTCATATCAACACAAGAAAAATCGGATCCATCTCCTGTTGTTCTTAGATCAGTAGGTCTAAAATTATGTTGCTGCATAGGAGAAGGAAGTACACAGAAACCATCCCACAATCACAGCTCTGGAACTGAAGGCAGTGAATGCATTAAATCTTCTTAGATGTCCTGCAGTGATTCAGCATTTATAGAGGGCGATGAAGAAGGCTGGGTAAATCTAAGGAATTCAAAGCATGGTGGAATACTGTAAAGAGACTTTCATCAAGCTATTGTAGTTCACAAACTATTCTGGGATAACTTTGGTTTATTTTTCTGGGATATTTCAATCAAAGCAAAATATGCATTTCTATTTAAAGTTTCTGTTTAGAAATCAGGCTGGCACAGATTGGTTCTACATAACAAAAACAAAGACTTTATTTTTTTCTTCTGTCCCCTGCTTATTTTATAATTCTTCTGCCCTGAATGAGTTTCAAGCCAGCACAGTAAGCACGTAGAATACATCAAAAACCTCAACTAAAGACAAGCTAAGCATCTGTGAGATGCATCCTGCTTTGTAAAAGAAGCACTAACAAAGTTTTTATTATTGAGCAAAGCAGGGCCCAATCCTAAAAGGGAATTTTGACAACTGCTGTCACACAAATGGTAATAAAGAGCCTGCAGTTTTGCTAGGCTTGGTGCAGAGCAGCTTACCTGCTGCTATAGCTGGCAGGATTTATAAGGAAAGTCAGGTGGTTCCCTGAAGCTCTAATTAAACCAATGCGCAGTAGGAGAAAGAATGATCTGCATATTTTGGCAAATCATGGGCAAACTCGCTCATGCAGTTTGAAGGAGTTCCCATCCTTGCAAAGTCTGTTAGTATCTGCTCTGCAAACGACAGCCCAGTTCATCACATCACGGGTCCATCCCGCTGAACCAGAAATCATCGCGGTTGAGTTCATCCCGAGGCGCACCCTCTGTGGCTCCATGCAGTGCACCGTACGGTTGGGTAAGCACCACTTCCTCAGGCTCCTGGAGCACGCACCCCTGACAGACATCTAATAGCTTCAACCTCTGGCTACCATCAACCTCAAACAGATCTGACCCAGCCACACTGGCCATCAGAGGGACATATCTAACCCTTTGGAGAGGACACAATACACGATGCAGTTTATGCATCTGGCTTTTCAGCCACCACAAATTGCTGATCCATCCAACCTAATTAGGCTGCTCTTTCATCACCCAACATCCTTATGTAACTACTGTTGCAGAAACTACCGATGGCTACGTGCTCTCGGGCAGAGCGGGGACCATGTGTGGATCTCTGCCAGAGTGATACGGAGGAGCTGGAGAGCATCAGCGCTTTCCCCGTGGGATGGCAGAGCTCCTGGCAAGCCATTGTTTCAGCCCAGGCCGAGATGCAGCTCATTCATCAGATCATAATTATCTGCAGCAAAGCCTCGGTGCCTGGTGGGCATCCAGTGATTGTCTATTTCTGTAAGGAACGGCTGGTTTGAATTACAGAATAGGAACCAGAAATGTCATGGTGGATACTGAGCACAAACTTTTGTAATCTGACCCTCCCAAAAGTGTTCCCCTCTCACTTTATTTTTCTGTGTTCCCACTTCAAACACTACTATCCTCTTCTATTTTCATCACCTCCTTTATGCTTTTGAAGATCCCAAACTAACATTTCTAACATTCCCAAAGCTCCATCTTAATCCCACAGGAATAACATTACATCAATTCCTTGGGTGGATAAAGCATGGTCACATAGAAAGTCATCAGGCAAAATCCAGGGCTCCCAGTCTCCCTTTCTAGTCCTTACAAGGTATTTCCTCATTTCCTCAGAGAGGAACTCTTTTTTTCTGAAATCTTGTGGAGCATCACAAGGAAAAAAGAATAATGAAAGCACACAACACACATGAAACTTAAAGGTCAAACTGTGATCTCAGATTTGGAAAACATCTATCATTCTGCTCAAAAACACAGGCAACAGGCAGTTTTAGAAGAGCTTGGCAACGTCCATTCCGAAACAGAGATAAGAATCTGGCATTTTGTATGCAAATATGAGCCTGAGTCCTGATTTACCTTCCCTGGTGTGAGAATCAGTAGATGTTACCAAATCCAAGTTAGCTGCTTCTGATCAAAATGAAAAACATTCCCCAGAGCAGATGTGTTGGCAAGGCACTAGGTAGCTTCATGTTACGGGTCTCTATCTCATCTTCAACTGTAACATTGGCTTTACAAAGGTCATAGACTTTGTTTTCTGACTTCATGACTAATTTATTTTCCTTAGTTCCTCCCTCAGGCTCTTGGAACTCCTCATTCTTGCCCACAAACCACTGCTCTGAGAAGTTTCTCTAAACACTATAAATTACCTTTGCCCCAAAAGACTTAGTATTGCTGACTTAATGTCTCAAGATCACTTTAATAAAATCAACGATAGTATCATAAAATAATTAAGCAGATTCATTTATTCTGTTAAGACCAGAAACAGGGGTATGGTGTCAATGCGATAAATATGGTGACCTCTTCCAATCTAAATGGTTTGGTTAAGAAAAGCATCCAACATTTGAAAGCTGATACTAATTATCCATACTCCATCACACAAACCACACTGTCACAACTCAAAAAGTCCCTGATGGCAACATCTATGGCAAAAGTTCATGTTGGTATCTGGAGTAAAGGAAAAATCTCTCATTTATTTGTAATTACCCTCTACCTCAAGGATAGTACCAAAACCAGTGTGATGCTCTGTGCTATGTCCAATGGGGCAGCAAGGCACATTCCAGTTAATAATAATGAGCGATGCTCACCTAATTGACACTGGAAATAATACTCCGGTGAAAATGAATAAAATCTGTAAGAGTTCAGAGACGGTATTTCCTGCAAGATCTCCTGAATGCCCAATCACAAGTATAACTTCCACTGTAGTGTGGCAATCAAGGTAATGACCAAAATAATCTCCTGAGGCCTCATCAGAAACTGTTCTTCTCACTAGTCACAGCTACTGGTTTATAATGAACAGTCTAAACGTGGAGTTAACTCACATACATACATCTAAATTTTCAAACAAGCTGTAATTCAACTACTGACAGCTGAAGTCCCTCAGATGAATAGAGCTGGACTTGTGTTTCTTAGTTGTGAAACTTCTTAGAGTTAGTTCAGATCTGAAGTGTACGTATTGAAACAAACTGATTTGAAATAATGAGTATTGGTGCTTATGAATTATTTAATTTTTAAAAATCCAGTCAATTCTATACTACGGAAATATCTTTCCCATCTAAAAAAAAAAAAAAAAGTGCTTTTTAGTTTAAAAAGCACAATTCTGAGTACAGGGTGCCTCATTATTTCAAAGTATTCAATCATCACTTTCTTTTTAACAGCTTGAATTAGACATGCTTTCAGGTTTTCATCCAACTGCCAGTTAGAAACTGAAGGCATTTCTGCCCTTTCCTCTCATTAGGGACTTGCTGTTCTGCACCCGCAAATCTTCATCCCTCATCAGCCAGGGATACGAAAGCAGAAATCTCAGCTATAATAGTAGTATCATGTACATCCTATTAAAGAGGACGGATAACACATTCAGAAGTGCCTCAGGGCCACAATTTCAAAGACATGTGTAGTGTTGAAAGATGCAGGTGAAAGACTTTGGGGACTTTCCAAAGCCCCCAGCTGCAAAACTCTCATTGATTTCAGTTATTTAAATGAAAAGTTGTTTAATGTATTTGTTTTGGAGCTGAAGTTTCACTTAAAGTCTAGGAGAGACATAATCCCATGGGCTAATTTTTAAAACTGATTCTCCCTGATTTCAAAGGCAGGTAAATACGTGGATAAATCTAGCCCAGAGTGAGGGATAAATCCTATTTAGGGTCCATTTCTCTTTGAAATAATGGCAGTTAGGCACTCACCTACTTTGAGGAGATGGGTTTTGGTATCGCAGACATTTT
This sequence comes from Aramus guarauna, assembly GCA_013400195.1. Lineage (NCBI taxonomy): Eukaryota > Metazoa > Chordata > Aves > Gruiformes > Aramidae > Aramus > Aramus guarauna. The sequence continues at coordinate 230,752 of VXBL01002390.1, read as the reverse complement.
GGCCAGATATCCATTGCACAGATGTAACAAAGGCTAACCCCTAAATATCACGGTACCACGTTTTACAGTAAAGGACTGGAAATTAAAGACTTTTGCCCCTAAAAATTGTCCCAAAATAAAAAAATGTACATACTTTGTAGGCAAATTCTTCCAAAAAAGGATCGTAGAGGCTGAACTATTCGCTCNTTTGTAGGCAAATTCTTCCAAAAATATACAAGGATGACAACTGTCAGCATTAGAAAATGAGGTAGTTGAGAAATTGAAGAACATTGTGGAGGAAGAAGGACAAAGGATACAAGAAAAAGCTAAAAGTAGGCCTTGCTGGGAAAAAAACCCACAATTTGAAGAGGGGCATGAAAGTTGAAGACTTAAAGTCAAGACAAATGGAGCCAATACATTCAAAACCATTTGCAATTGAACTTATTTCATGAGACTTTGCTATCTGGAATGGCCGAAATATTGTAAGATCACATATTCTACCTCTGCCTGTTTAGGAAGTCTGTTTTGGAGATATCCATCCTGGATGTGACCCTAAACACAGGATCGTAGAGGCTGAAATATTCACTGTAGTCAATGCTGCAGGCCCAGCCAGGTAAATGTACTGGTGAGTCCCAGGTCTGCTGCTCTTCCATAGCAGGTGGCAAATGTCCCGCTTAATCCTGAAAACTATTTTAAAGAGGGCTATGAAACCGTCAGAAGATTTCAGCCCCAGGGCTGGCTGCCACCAATATGCACTTCAGCTCACCAGCCCCCTTTCAGCACCCTGCTCCTCCTCCCAAAACATCCTGCAGTGAAATCCTTCTGTTTCCCAAGGAACAAGATAATTCTCCAACACCAATTCTAGCCTCGCACTTTTCTAATACTTCCCAAACACTTGTACAAGCAGCTAAAATCCCTGGGATATTTAGCTGCCTTTTTGCTGAAATTAAATTACCTTCCACGTTCTTGAGTAAACTGCAAGATACTGCCCAAATATCTCTCCGCTGTTGCAATGCTCCTGCATGCTATAAATACAAAGTTAATTTGTGCAATGTGTGGGCTCATGCTTGGAAATGCAGAGGGCTGTGCAAGCTAATATCCTTCCCAGGAAAAAACACAGCATGACGTACGAAAGAAAATGGTGCAAGCAAGAAGCAGCCGAGGGTCTCTAAAGCAAAAACTATGGTATATTTTCCAAAGATGAACTGAATGTCCCGATGGTGCCAAGCAGAGAAAAGAGGGGATGTCAAGGGAAACCAGAGTTTTTGTATGAGGAAATGACTGGAGGATGAAAAGGGGGTGGCAAGAGGCCGAGCTCACTGCAGTGAAACGGCTGGCGTACAGTCAGGCGATACGTGGCTGCAGCCCAAAGCGTTAAAAATCCTCTGGCGTCTATCACCATTCGTTTGGGACTGACTTCACTTCCAAACTTTGGGATAAATATTAGCACAGCTATTCAAGATAGCCAGGACACCCGGCCCCTGTTTTTACTCACTGTACGGCTTTTAGGTGTGGACTCTAACAAATCACTTAAGCAGCACAAAACAGATTTACTAAGTCATCGCACTGCGCTTGAAAAAAATACATTGTTTTGATTGGGTCGATGGTAGGGTTCCACCCAAGATCCCTGGGAAAAGTTAATTAAGGACAACTGCTCACGTCATCACACACAGTGAAATCAAGCAAAGTGGGGAGAAACAGCCACGTTGGGAGTTGCTTCTGGAAAAGCGATGTCACGCCTCCAGGAGCTTGGGCATAAGGGAGGATTCACCTGGGATTTATTTCATTCTTGGAACACAGAAATTCAACTATTTGATCACCCTTTTATCTCCAGTAAATACTTCCACTATTATTTTGTTTACTTACTATGCATTCTTCGATTTTATGCTTACTACCTTGTTACCGTATGAAGATAATTGATTTTATGCTGAATGCCTTGTTACTGTATGAAGATAATTGATTACATCCATAAAACCAGCAGGTTATGCACAATCTGATGATTATGGTAGGATCTTCCACCAGATCTAAAAAGACAGCTGGAATTTTTTGTAGCTATCTCTTCTTTTTCAGCTACCCTTGGACCTATGCATCTCAATAGGAACATACTGCACACGTGTAACCCCTAACAGCAAGAGACCTTGAGGCTTTTAATATTGGGACCATTTTCTACAAACCCCCCCACCCCAACAACCAACTACTCAAGGAGGTAGAAAAGAGAACATTGAGGGGAGTCACTGTGTGAATTTCAGCAAAGGAGACCAAAGCAACAGTCTACACAGAAATACGCCGTGCATCCATCTAGTGATGAGGGCAAGAGCTGGAGGAGCTGCCAGCTGGAGTGACACTGCTGAGGGGAAGGAGAAGTTCTGTGTTGTGATGTCTCTCAGTACGCTACGGGTCCCCAGCACCTCCTGGTATCTGCAGTAATAAACCCCTCTCAGACTCTGGGACAGCTCTTGGATGGCTGGAAAAAGAACTGGTTACCATCACCCATCCCTCTGCTAAAATACAGACTCTAGAAACCAGCTGAGTTTTGAAGAAGGAAAGAACAGGACAACACTGGTGACTGCCAAAGACTATCCAGAGCCTCCTCAAGTGGCTTTGTGGACTTCAAACAGCTCCTTGTATTTGGACACAAGGCAAGGGACACATCCTCAGTCCCCAAAAGACATGTTTTTACCTCCGATCTGCCAACAGAACAACTACTGCCTATGCCAGGAGCTGCTACAGCCCTGTGGGTACGGTTACACAGGCTGCACTTTCTAAACCACTTGCAGAGACAGCAAGCTTAAGAGTTGTTATTTCTTACAATTTGTGTGTTGGATGGTTTGCTAAAATTAGGAAAAAGTATATTCCAGAGCTGGAACATTTGTGGCTTCTTTACCATTACTGTATATTTTAATTCTTAAAAATAGATTTAAGTGACATGATAAGTAAAGAGTCCTGTTTAATCTGTTTCAGCCTGTTTGCCACACTCTTGGTTTGTCCTGTTTGGCTTGTTAATTTAGAGATGTATAAAACCATCTGTTTCACTGTAGACTTTGTTTTAAGCCTCAGAGGAAACAAACCACACAAATAAATGAAATTCACTATGTCATTTCTGTTAGAATATATGTATTTACAGCCATCAGAGCAGACACTAAGTACCCTGTAACTCTAATGTTAGTGCAGATTTTTAACTGTTTACAATACTGTTATAGAAAGTCAGTGCAACTGAATTTATATCGCACAAGGGATTTTCTTAAATTGTATTCTGCCTCTCATTTAAAGTGAAAAACAGTGACATTCTACACATGGCTAAAAGAATGCAATAAAGAAAGAGAAAAACAAGCTTTATAGGTAAAAAAAAAGTATCTTGGAAGAAATACATCCCAGGGAAATGTACCTAACACCCTGGATTTCTGTCCATGTATCTGCCTCTATGGTGTGTTATGCCAAGCAGTCACCTACAGACACTCATCCTCTCGACAGGACTGTAAACTTCAGCAGTCATGCTCTATATGTCAAAACCAGAGCAGACCTACAACGTTTTACTCAACAATATTTCCCTAAGAACACACATTTACTGAACCTAAAGATTTTACAGAAATGTGTTTTATTGAGAAGAGACGCCTGTTGCAGATGAGAATGAGAAGGAAGAAAGTCATCCCCAAATGAGTTGCCTGTGAAGGGGGCTGCCACTCACTTCCATTTTTTGTCCAGAAGAACAAAATGTATTTTGATTTTGAACTATAATAGAGATGATTTTTCAAAACTTGATCCTTTTCCCACAAAATAGAGTCCTTGCTTACTGACTGGGGTACTAGAGGGCTACTGTGTCTTCTGCACTGGTGTTTAGAAAGAAAAAATGGTTCTTTCAAATATCATATTCTCTAGCATCTCCTTTCATCACTACTACATTATATAGTCCATTGCACAGACAATGGTTCTGAAGATTAAATATTTGACTAAGGAAACCTAAAGATGTCAGTCATGGCGTAAATACTAAATCAATTTAGGAAAGTTCAGCAATATACTGCATAACATTTTACTGCAGGGTGAACAAGGAGTAGGTAGGTGGCCTGGGACCTAAAGTGGTTGTCGAGGAATCAAAGAGTTTAACTGAGTAGTTTTAAAAATGTATAAACCAATCGAAGTTTCTAATAGAACCTTATCTGAAGACAGTTCTCCAAACTGTGTTTTTCAGCAGGGAGCTTAGGTTAAGGGAATGTACATCTAAAACATAATGACTTCCAAGAACCTAGCCCCTGACCCTGTGCCCCCAGCCACCACAGCACATAAGCAGAACTTTGAACATTTTAAAAGTTCCACAGTCAGCTTCTTCCTTGGCCCTTTTTTCTTCTTCTCCTTCTCTCCTTTTGGTTTTTCTGAAAGTGGCCTGGATTTTCCTCCTAGAATTATTTTATCTCCTGCCATATGAAACATCTGTTATGTCTTATTCAAATGGCTACACCAACCCACATTCACTGTCCTTTCAGTGCCTTCCCGCAGTGCAGTTACCGGGGCTGTACTCACAATGTTCATCAGGGTCAGCAGGTACTTCTGAACATGTTCTTTCCCATGGAACTGAACAACTGAGTCATCAACCCCCAGAAGGACTTCAATGTTGTAATCATCATCCGTCGCATGCCTTCGATAGCGCTGCCTCGATCTATGCACCCGGTCTTCAATAAAGCTCAACGCGCCGTCGAGACTATCCAAATTAGTGAGGTTAGCCGCTGAAATCAGAGAGACAAACGAGTTATCAACCAGGAGAGGTTCAGGCTCAGGTCTCGGCTAAGCTGGTATAAATTTGAAGTAGCAGCATTTGTTACGTTCTGTGTGTTATATAACAGCATTAGTTTCACTTAATGTCAATTAAAAATGACCTAAATGAGAGAGAAATCTGACCCAAAAGATTTTTACTTTGCAAAGTAAAAGCCATACTTTCTACAGTTAATATTACTTTCTGCAAGTAATATAGTGTAATAGATACAAGGCCAAAAGGACAGCAAGTCATATCGATGTCTTGATGAGAAGAATGGAGCTGTTTGCAGTAAAATACTTGTTGCTTAAAAGTCCTTGTAACAAAAATCCACCGTTCAGGGATCTTGTACTACCAAGGATATCCTCCATTTCAGAACCAAAATTAAAGACAGACACCACACTTCAAAATCTGATGTTACTGCTCACAGAATCCTATTTCAAGGCAAGTGCGGTTGCCAATATAGACTTTTTATACCCAGGCAGGTAGTAACAAACCAATCCCTCCCGCTTCAACACATTAGCTCCTTTCCTAGATACACACGTGTAATTCAACAGTAGTGTCATGGATCCTCTTTATCGTTACAACTCAGGAACACATTTTAGATATGAAATTAATGAATTTATAGCTACATTCACAATTTTTTAAGCAGTTTTTCATCCTTCGTTCCCAGTTTGCCATGTCACTTTGCATTATTGTACGTCAAAGACCAGTCCATAAGGCACAACAGTAGCCAACTTTGTTACTAACGATTTGTAATAGTTCCTGTGATATGAAAAGTACGTTCTCTGACAGGACGGGATACATTTAATGTAGCACCTACATACTAAAAATCAACATGAAGATATGGAATCTTGACATTTCACCCTATAGAATAACAATGATTAGCATTAATATCACTATTATCATCTGCATTACAAGAGCCCTGGAAGCCTCAGTGAGAATCTCTTGATTTCAGAGAACATCAGGAAAAGACCTGCTCAGAGACGTGCAGAAAGGCGGCGAGAGCACTGCGGATTGATTAAAGGCTCCCAGTGCTTAGTTCAGAGAAATATAATAGGAAGCAAAGGGAGGACGCTAAAGCCATCACCTTCAAAGCAGAAATAAGAAACAAGTCTTGGAAATGTTACAAAAGTGGATTCTCCATCTTCATTTATTGAAGTTTTCACATCAAAACTGGCTGCTTGGGAAGGGACGAATGAGTCATCAGATCACTGGGCTCATTACGAGAACATCTGTGCTCTTGCCTTAAGACCGCTGCCTCGGGCTGCCGTTTCAGCAGGTCCTGGGCAATGTGCAGCCTGAGCAGAGCCCCCCACAGCTCCCCACCACGGTGACAACGTTCTGACCAGTACAGCCTCCGGCTGCCAAAAGGGATGCACACCCGGCCTCCCTGGCCCCCACCGCAACATCCCTCACTGCCCCGTGCTTCAGGCTGTGCCTTGTGCACGCAACGCCCAGGTGGTGAGATGCTTGTCTCTGAGCCTCCTAGAAGAGACCTCCAGTCAAAGCATAATCCCTGAAAGACACGTTTGCCCGGGCAGCTTTTTAACATTTCTCCACCAAGCTCCAAGGCCACGCTTGTCATGAGACCCAGAGCTGCAGGCCACCGCACTGTGCTGGCAGAGCTCCCCTCGCTCACCGAACAGACAGAAGGTCCCACGTGGTGGTCCTACGTTCCCATGGAGCCACAACATCCATCTCCTGGGGGAGGGGAGTGTTTAATGCGACTAATAAGCACAACCACCACGCTCACATTGCCATCCTCAAGGCTCCCAGCAGCTTCTGCTCCTGGGGCTGCAAGTTTTTAAAATTAGTCTGGTCAGAGTCCATGATTCAGCATGAAAATTCACTCTTCACGCAGAGCCCAGCTGTCACTCCCAGGTTTACCGTGGAGGGGGAACAGGTCTGGCCTTGCAGCGATGGAGACAGCTCTTTATCGGGGCTATCAGACCTGCCAAGCAGCCAGCTCCAGCCCTACCTCATGATTTGCTCCACTGGGAAAACTTCAGTGTTAATCCTTGTTAGTGCCCACCTATCACAGCAGTCTTGGGGGATTCACCGTGGGACCATGAGGCAATCATAAGTTCATGATCTATAAGGCAAATCACAGTTACCGTAAAATTTGACCATAAATCTTGAAAGCTCTCTAGAAAAGTAAGACCAGGCTGGCAGGGGCTGCAGGTCACGTCCTCTCGCTGCTGCTCACAAAACCCCACAGTAATCAGCAGCAAGGCCAAAGCTATCAGACCTGCTGGTGCAGAACTGGGGCTGCAGACGGGCAGCTCTGCCGGCCGGGGGTGCTGTTATTTTGGTGGAGGGTGGGCTGTCAAGGTATCTACAGCTTTTGCGCTTTCATTTCTTTCCCTTATGTGTCAAAGTCAAACTAACTCCTAGCGCAGTATCTTTATTCCTGCTGTGAATAAATCAGCCAGAGGCAAAATGTGATGCTACCATTCTGCATTTACCATCCTGCAGTGAAAACTGCCTGTCCTCCATCTCTGCTCCTCACTTCATCACCGTCACACTCCAGCCCTCACAGCCCTGCCAGCTCCTGAGAAAACTTATCAGGAGGTTCCCTGGGAGTCCTCTCACTGCCAGTGGGTGCCAACCAACTCCTGTAAATTTTGTTTGGAGCACGAAAATTCCCCACACGCACATTTACCTTCACCCTTCGAGTGTTACCCCCTTGAGACAACATGCCCAGTGGGCACCAGTACCTCTGAGGCCCCGACCCGATGTGCTTCCCAGCAGAGAGCGAGCCACATCAGCTCCAGCTGGTGCTGGAATCAACCCGAGACCAGCAGCAGAGCTCAAAACATTTACAACAGGAGCTGCAAGACTTTTGATTCATATCCCGACTTCCCGCCAAGCGTCCTTTCCCGGGAGGCTCTCCTGGGACGGGCAGAGATGCCTCCACACACGGCCTGACCACACATCGCACGGACTCCTCCGCCGGCGCTGCTCTGCCTCTCTGTCTCTTGGGTGATGACTTGCTGGGTTTGCTGGTCCACGCTGTGTTGAACCCATGTTGGGTTTGCTCCTAACTGACAGTTACATCCAACTGAAATTAATACCTGGATCTTACCAAAGAGGAAGCAAAACAAAGTTGCTTCTGTAGTAAATGAGAAATTTGTCATGTTTTGGCATGTTTCCTTTCCTTAGTAACATCAGGAACTTTGTTGTATCATCGTACTGCTAACAATATGCTAGAAAAGCTCAAGAGAAAAACTCCAAGAACTAAATAAAACACTAACCTCCTCCTTCACACTTTCCACGTTACATTCCTTCTGATCACCCTTGCACTTTGCACAATAACATCCCAAAAGTCATCTCAAACTGCGCTGTGTTTTACTAAATCATCCCAAGACCTCTCCATCAGATGTTCATTTTCAGCAACTTTTGCCAAATCAGTGCATCAGCCACTAATTATTGGTGCCAACTTTGTTCTCCATCTCCCAAGAGCAGACATTTGGCATTTGCAGGAACTAACAATAGCCTGTGTTGAAACCTTCTTGCTCCTGCTAGGAAAAATTCACATTTGTGAAAATTAACCACTGAGAGACAAGGTTGTATTTTTCTCTTGTGCTGCTCATCCAGAATAAATCAAAAGGACAGCAGCACTGTAACAGTTCACCCAAAAATCCCTCAAAACCCCTCTTTTTTCCTAAAGTCAGCTAGAAACTCATTGATATTTCACTGATTCTCTCCTAACACTGCAGACCGTCTTCCCATGAAGGAATAAAAAGTGCCCAAGTTGCCGATGGAAGGGAAACCTGTGCTTCTGGCTTAAGCATGAAATCAGGAGCCAGGCAGCCTGGCTTGTGCTCCTGCCTCCGACACGGACTTTCCCGCGGTGCTGGGAGACGCAGAAGGCAGCCGAGGGCTGGGCAGCAAAACTGCTGAGGGAAAAGCACGTGCACAATCCTGCTCGATGCTGCAGCGTGTTTTTTTTTTTTCTTTGGGTGTCCTCCATTTTTGCTTGCAGTTAATGCAAGGCAAGTGATCCTAACTGCTCCCAGGCAGCAAAGTCCTTGCCATTTGCTGACTCAAGAACCAGACAATGTCCCCAGCTGTGACAGTCCCAATGACGCATCAATATATGTAGAGTACACCGAAACCAAAAGAGGAAAGGTCTTTACACCATGCAGGTGCAAATTGCTTACAGCATTACATATCATACAAGATCTCTCTTCTTCCTTCTCCTGAGCAATGTGCAATATCCCATTTTTTTCTCTAAACTGTTCCACTCTTCAATCTGGTATTTTACTTCTTGGTTTTGGGCTGTACCCAAGCTCCCCAGCTCCGCTGGGACTGGAGGTCTGCACACCCAGTACCATGGCAGCATTATGCAGCCTGGCTCCGATCCCCATCTCCAACGGGGAAAATCCACGTTGACACAAACATCAGTTTTGCCTTTGCAGGTCTTCAGAAGAATTCTCCATCTGTGACAGTTTGGGATGTCTGACAACACCTTATTTTCTGGGAATTTTTGCCTTGCTCATTAATCTTTGATACAATGTGCTTTACAGAAACCTAATTACATGACATCTCCTGAGTCTGCCTTACCCATCGTGGCAGGCAAAGCTCAAACAGATGCTGTGAGTTGCTGAAGCATGAACACGCTGCCTGCCATGAAAACCGCCTCTCCCCGTGTTTTCTGTCACTCCCTTTAGGACATCCACCAAAAGCACAGTTGCTGGCTTGTGATCTTGTTTTGTTTTTCATGACCCCTTTCAAAAAGGCTTAGGGAAATACGTCTGCACCTACAGTTCTTAAAGAGTCCCTTATGACGTTATGCACTTTAATAGTACTAGCTGTAGGGTTCCCCAATCTCACCGCAGCAATATTGTCCTAATAAAGCAGTTTCTCATTTTTAATCTCCTCTTTCTGCAAGCCCAGAGCAGAGACCAGGCCAGGCAGCTGGGAGCCTGAACTGCATGTCATGTTCACAGCCATCATCTGCAGCTTGTCAGCACAGCAACTCACTGGAATTTCTTTTCAAATATGAGTGTGCAGCATTCAGACCGGGCAGCCACCATTTCAAATGCAGCTTGTTTGTTTTTGCAGACACTTCATCTGTCATGGCAGGAGCAGACAAACACCTGAGCCGACTACTGAGCACCCCCTCCGCAGCATCCCAAGGATGAGCCCTTCTGACTAGCTGTTTTGTACCTGATCTCCATTCTTGGGACACAGTCCCGAAGGGCTTCCCATTCCCTCATGTGGTTTGCTGCAAACCACCAGCTTTTTTGTTGGTTTAGGGTGGTTTGGTTTTTTTTTTTAACCCCAGTGACTCAGCCTGAACACCACTGAAGTACAACTGGAGCCCGTTCTGTTGCGGTGGCAAGCATATCCTCGCGTGCAGCGCTGCAACGGCGCAGAAGCATGGGGCACCCATCCCTGCTCAGCTGCAATGCAGCTGGTGGCAATGCCACGCCGAGCCTGGGACTTGCGATCCCAGCACAGGCGTGAGGCCATCCATCACTTGGTGCTGCAAACGCAGGAGGAACAGGCTGTGCGGTAGGGAAGCAGAAGGAAGCAGGGTGGACTTGCTTTAGCTCTCAGCTTCCCACTGCTCGAGTACATCTGCACCTCTGGAAAAGTACCAAACGCCCTCGACAGCTTGACAAAGAGCTGCTCTTTTGGGAATTGCAGTTTAAATCACAAGTCATCTTTCTGCAATGCTCCGTGCCACTCGTATGCTGTATTCTTCTATCGTGTCTGTCCTCTGTGATCAACTGACTCCCCAATTAGCCCCCAATTAGCCTGTTTGTGTATTCTACCAAAGTCCTCATTTGTCTTCCATGGTAAATTGAAGCCCAATCCATGAAGGTCAGAGGCAACAATGAACAGTCAACAAATCTTGCTCTTTATCCCCTGGCAATTTTTTCTCCCATTTTTAAGTTTGCCAGTTTGGAGTTTTGTTATTCACTCCAGTTGCACACAATTGTGATGTGTTTTGTCCATTTGCTAATCGATAGTTTCTCTGATCTTTCAGTTTTCTAAAAAACTTATTTCTGCCAGTTTTACAGCCCTGTTCACCTTCCTCTTTGCTTTCTGTTTTGTTTTCCAAATGCCCTCTATTTGCCTTTCTTCTCCCCCTTAACCATCCTGCTCAGCTACGTTGGTCTTTCATAATTTATAAATCCCTTTCCCATATTACAGTCTGCATTCGGACCCTTCTGCTATAGATCATTCATAAGAAAACTAGGTAAATCCAGCAAGGTGAATTAAAATGGAAGAGAGCTCCTGTGAGGTGAAAGCAAATTGAAAATGGTACAAACAAGAGAAGCAAATCACACACCGTACATTGGGCACACGCTATGTTTAAAAAGCAACCCCAGGAGGACACTGTCTCAACATACTTTTAACCTGGAGCTTGGTTTTCATAGGATCCTTGTGATTTCTGGAATCACAGGTTAACACAGCAGCTGCTAGTTGATAAATCCTTAACCAAGAGCAATTAGTGCAGCAGAACTCTCTTTGGGGGTGTGTTCAATGTTCAAATTCCTTCTCTTCCACTTTTTTATATAAACCAAAAGCAAGACCACACTAGCAGCCTAAAGACCAGGCATGCACCCGGCATTCTCACCAAGGTTATGAATCCTCGTCCTGCCCTTATCTGCAAAGAAGCGGTAATTTAAAAGGAAACTTTTGGGCTGCATGCCTTGCTAACTGTATGATCTCATTACGAGCTCCCTGCCTCTTGATTTACAGCAATGTCGTTTCTAGCCAAATCACATTTTAACACAGAGCCTGCTCCACCTTTCATCTGTCCAGGGGAAGTTTGCCATGGGTGTCAGGGTGAGCTGGGTTGGGCTCTCAAAAATTGGTCTCCAACTCCAGCTGCAGCTGAACTCCCGCTGGAACGATCTGGTCGTGGCATTTGAGATCAGGAGGAGTTCGAAGTATTTAACAGTATTTCAAACGGTGTGTATTTGGGCCTTTATAGAGCAGTTCTTGTAAACTTCTTGGGGCAGGACGATTGTCCCATATTTGCAGAATGACTGCACATTCTCGCAAACCCCCAGGCACTATCACTGTTCCCTTCCTTTCTTGTCACCTATGCAACAGCACAGTGACTTTAAATCTCAGGACAGGCTCAAGCGCCTGCCTGAATCAGACTTATAAAGAACAACAAAGCTGAAACCTACCGAAGTGGCAAAATAGAGAACTTTCAAAACTGGAAAAAAAAATAAAAAAATAAAAAAAATTGTCTTTTCCGAAGGATAAACCAATTAGCGCAGTGACAATGGCCAGGTGGACACTGTGGCAAACGGCCAGGCGAGAGGCACTAAAATAGCCACGGCTAGATGTTGCCAAGGAGATATTTTCTGGCATGTCACAACAAAGAGAAGAGGTATTACAATACTAAAAAGAAAAGTTGAAAACTAAATTGATCTCATCAGGGCCATAGTCACACAATGAATAACATAAAGATGAGAGATAATTGCACTGTTAAAAGATTAAGTGAGAGCGAGGTAATAGAATACCCCAGGCTAAAACTTTTTTTTTTCCCCCCCAAAATGGTGAAACATATTGTGTTACAATTTTAACTTTCATATTACAACATAATAGTCAAAAAAGGGAAATGAAAGGAATGGCAAACCAGCCAGGCAAACCAATCTGTGTGACCTGGTTGAAATGGAGCTCTTTGAGAATTGAACAGAAAGTTTTTCCAACAGCAAAACCTATCCTTCGGAGAACGGTCAGCTGCCAACCTTACCAATGCAAACACAGGTTTCACAATTCGGCGCCAAATAGCGAATGAGCAAGATGTTTCTAACTCAGTGCTTAAAAGTAAGCTCAAAAAGGGGCAAAAAAAGCTATGCTGTAGAAAATTAATTTATGGGCCAACTTCTAAGTTTTACTGACTTAATTGATTGCATCTGGGAAATGCTTATCTTGCAAGTATTTTGGCAAGTCATTGTAAACTGGCCTGTATTGCAGAGCCTGTGACTTGCAAAACACACTGCCCGATATACCACATCCCACCCGTTCGGAGAGCCCAGAGCTGCCCCAGGAACAGGGCTCTGTCCCTCACAAGCCCTCAAGCGCACGTGGGCGCCTGTGCAAAGCGGACTTTGTTGTACATGAATCATGTAGAGCTATAAAGGGAGCTCGATGCTCTCCATCTCATTTGTAGTTAATACATAATTAATTAAACTGCAGAGTTCAGCCACGTCTCCAGACAGGCGCTCGGTGTAGAACCATGGCACCTGAAGCTGTACGAGCCCCAGAGATCCCACCTGAAGTCCCAAACACGGAGCCTTCTTGTTTCCCTTTGAGCAAAGGATCAGGATCTGACCCACAACTTATTTTTCCCCCACCAGGCTTTAACAAAGCGTTTATGAGCTGTTTGAGTCCAAGTCTGCCACCGAGATACTCGACTGTTCAATCCATATGCCAAGCATGATTAAATTACAGCAAATTAGCACATTAAGTAAGCTGCCTAGCTGACCCCCTGGCTTTGTAGGTGACATGTCTAACAATCCCACTTGCATTTTTAACAGAACGAAATGCCAAACCATGGTACAGGACATGAATAACAACAGGTTACACAGGGTGGCAGTTGGCTTTCCATCTTTCCATAAGCCAACTACTCTGCCAGAAAGGGAAATTAAGTTTAATCACAGTTTAACAAACAAACATTAAAAAACACCCAGGTTAAAAAAAAAAAAAAGTCAAGTTCCTAGCCAGGACAGGGGGTGAAAAGAGGGAGAAAAGACAAAGAAATACATACAATAACCATAGATAATTGGAAATACGACAAAAATAACAGCTGAAGCAAACATGCATCTTTCCAATGCTTTTTAGCCATAACTGCAGAACAACAAATCTTGCCTTTTGGTAATGTTTCAAAGCCAAATTATACAACCCTTTTAAAGGGGAGCTCTTTTGTCAGGCATAAAGTCCAATGAAGCTGTAAATGATCCAATTAAATGTTTTCAATGTCAAGTATAACGAACATAGTATAAAACTCATCAGTGTAAATAATGTATCACACAAATGACAATGCAAACAGCTCCTATTCTTCTGTGTAATCATAATGATCTTTTAATTAGACAAAGTAAACAGTCTGCTTGGTTCACCTTGTAAAGAAAAGCACAGGAAGAAAGTTTTCCAAATTCTAAAGTGAAAAATACGTGCAACTTGAACTACCTTTAAGTTCAACCAACTTCTTTTACATCTCAGCATATTATGCCAGAAACCAGCAGCCAGTCAGAAGAAAAAAAAAAAAGGTTAATTTGAGTTTTCACAGGAAGAAAACATCATCCGGGCAGCCTGAGCAAAGGCAATGTGATGTACAATGCCTTGGCTACTTGCACTGGCAGGATTTGAATCAGAGCAAGAAGAAGGTATAATTTTACCTATGTTTTGAAAATATCCTTGTTGCTAAATCTGCTCGGACTTTCTGCAATAACAAACCAGCTGCAACTGATTAGAGACTGTAAGAAAGACAAAGCTAATTCGGAGGACGCAGGAATTTCTTAAACTTCAAAATGACAGTAAAAAAACCCTGAAAGAGAGAACCAGTCTCTGCTCCAGTGCAAGTGCACGGGGTTTATTCCCAAGGCATTTCAAAACCAAGGGCAAAGGTTTCTTTTGTCATTTGTACAAGAGCTCTGAAGCTGTCAGGCCCTACAAAAGGCAAACTGCTAACCACTGCCCTTCCTACGCCAGTGTGTGGGTGCGAGATGGGGTCCCAACAACAACAGCTGAGAAGAGACACCTCCGAAATGAGCACTCTTCATGAACGTGTACCAGGGATGGTGAGAGGGGGAAGGAAGGAAGGAAGGAAGGAAGGAAGGAAGGAAGGAAGGAANGCTGTCAGGCCCTACAAAAGGCAAACTGCTAACCACTGCCCTTCCTACGCCAGTGTGTGGGTGCGAGATGGGGTCCCAACAACAACAGCTGAGAAGAGACACCTCTGAAATCAGCACTCTTCATGAACGTGTACCAGGGATGGTGAGAGGGGGAAGGAAGGAGGGAAAGAACCTGGATGGATGCACAGATACCAAAACCCTCTCAGGAGAAGGCAAATCAAGAGGCAGAACTTGGAACAACACAAATGCGGAAGAGGAAAGCGAAAAGAAATCATGGCTGGTCTTCCTGCTGCAGTTCCCCACCGCCCCTAGGAAGGCAAAGCCAGGGCTTGCTCCCACCTCCCGCTCCCCAGCCCTGAGCCACAGCCTCGAACAGCCTCCGAGCTTCAGGGAGCGCAGGGATGAGAGCCGAGGTTTGCAGGGCAATCCCCCTCCCCAGTGCATGTGGGCAGGGCTTTAGTGTTTCTTTTTCAAGATAAATTTAGCATTAATACCTGTGGGCTTTAGAGGGATTAGAGGCAGGTCATCGTGCAGTTGTTTAGTTTTCTGGCAGGTCCAAGATATTTTTAATTTCTTTTGGGTCAAATGGACTTGACTACTGAAAATTTTTTAAAGTGAAGAAACAAATAATTTCAGTTCATCTGAAATCATCTTTTACTCATCTGATATGAAATCAAGCACTTCAAGTCTCAATTCAGAGACTCATTTAACAATATAAGACATTTCAGGTGAAAGAAGGGAAGCGGTTTGTTTCAAACCCATTGCCATGAAATCCTTCAACATTTTCAGGGTTTTTCTTTATCTATGTGAAGTTCAGGGAAAATTCAGTATCTTTTATCACCAATACAAATTCACCCAACTCAGCTGGAAGCGCCAAGCTGCTTGCCTCTTTCTACCACCTACCCCCTTCCCGCAAAGGAACGAACATCATCTCAGGACCTCTGTATTTCTGTTGGGTTATTCATGTATTACTGATAAGCAAGCCGTACTCAGTGCTGTCTGACTTGTCCTTCAGATTGGCTTCCAGCCTAATCAAACTGAGGTTGTTTGTCTATTAAATGAGATGTCGCTCGTAGGATGTGATGCTCCTTGGCAGGCATTAGAGAGCACTCCTATAGGAACAGATCAGACCCACCGCATCTCAGAATAAAAGCCTTTCAAGAATTATGTAGCAAGGAATTTATCTCCTGAATTAAAGACAGTATCATCTTTGTGTAAATAAGGCTCAGAGTGCTCAGAAATTGCATTTGTATTAACTTTGCGGAGTGTTACAAAATTGCTTTAGTATTAATGACTTACTCTGCTCTTACTACAGAGAATTAAATCAGACTTTGGAAAGCTAATGCACCATGTCCATTAAAAAACGCTGGGAAGCTTTTTACATACATATATATATGTACACACACATATAGGTACACACACACGCAATAATTGATACAATGAAAGAACTCTGTATTTTAACACGGTGTAATGGTGGTTGGAGGGTTGGAGGACAACTCACTTGTTAGCTAACATTTCTATTAGAAATGTTTTTAAAAGGAGTCAAACATATTGGAAAACTATAAGGAGAGAAGCAAATTGAGATATTCAATTTTTAAAAATTCAGTTGAATTCTCTTTAAATGGTGTTAACCCAAACTGATGCTAAAGAGGCTAGACAGGTCAATGGCTGTTAGAGAAACAGTAGTAGCTGTTAAGGGTAAAACCAGACAGTTCCTCCAAAGCTTTGAGTAGTTTCTGCTTCTTGAACTGGAACAGTGTATAAAGACCATTTAGCCTCTAACCTGTTACTTTTGCAGAGTAAATGGGAAACGTCAAAGCCAACACCAAAAAAACCTTTCAAATTGCTTTTACAAAGCAGTTGCTAGAGTAATCAAGAAGTTAACCAAGAGTTCTGCTGACATAAGTAGTAAAGGCTACCAGTAATTAACAGTCTGTCTAAAACTGGTGAAAACAGTCACTCAACATCCGAGTTTCTACAATGAGTTACGGGCTTTATCCAGATACTGGACTTGGATTAGTTGAATTCCACCATCTGTTTCTACCTGGTTAAGAACTGGGTAGAACCAAGCTGCTCATAGCTTACTTGATTCTACAAAAGCCTGTGATCAGTTAAACAATGACCATAGGAAGAGATGGAACAAATACAAAAATCTTCTGCAAATCATCGGCTACAACACCATAGTTTATGTTTCATTTTAGGAACCAAAGGATAAAAACCTATCCATGAGTATATCCATCTTCTTTATTCTTCCAAAAAACTAAATGTTTAGCTAAAAATACTGATGAAATAAACACTGAAAATATTAATTATTAATGAATAATGTGCTAACAGAAGTAGTAACGTGGTCCTCTCATCTGAAGTCAGAACAGACTCTATCCTCTTTCAGTTCTTGCTGAGCAAGAGAATGGTTATTCTTTTAGTCGTTCAGCAGAAAAATTGTTGGTATTTTCCCATTACCCCAAAAAGAAAAGTCTACAAAGCTAAACACTAACTGAACTTACTTTAAAGAAATTAAGTGACATTTTGTAGCATGGGGGGGAAGCAAGGCTCGAGGGAAAAGTAGTATCTTTTAGTAGCTGAAGAAGGCACACTTTGGGTGTCAGGGTCTCTTCAACAGATTATTGCATAGCTTCCTACCTGTCTCCTCAGCAACACAAGTGCTACAAACACTGTTTCCTGCAGTCCACCTAGAGGATCTATTCACGCAGATCTGAGACCATAAATCGGTGCTGAAAATTAATGTTTTTGAAAGTCAGACAAAACAGCATTTACTTGGTCAACAACAGTTCTACTGAATTATGCAATAAAAAAAGGCATGGAAGTACCACAGGCAATAAAGACTCCGCTTGGCTTTGGTGCCCTGGAAGCTCCCACAAGTCCCAAACAATTATTTTAGACTTGCAGGACTCTGCATGACCTTCTGCAGTGTGGGAGCTGGACACATATTTATTGACGCTGACACTAATCCATACCCATCACTTTCTCACTGGCTTCAACTTTATAGAAAAATGATACCAACAGCTGCTACTGTCCCACTGAGCTTCAAAGGAAAGCAGAGGGTTGGTGGTATCTAGGTGTTCTCACTGCTTGGTTCTCCAGCTTATCTTCACCTGAGCTCCAGGCTGCCTTCAGTGCAAAGTTTTCCACTTGACCTTTCCTATACTTCTTTTGGGATCGGAGAATTTTAATTTATTACTTTTTCACTCTTTCCAATCTATTTCTAGCTAATCTTCTCCAAAATTTCTGAAGCATTCAGAAAGGTTTCCTACATTCTGGTTTCAGTCCAAGGTGCCTTAGTCTGAAACACTGCAGTGCAGCTGGGCAACTCTGACATTTGCTGAGTAACTGGGTCACCAAACCCAAGTTTTGATTGTTTTGAAATGATTTTCAGATTGAAGCACAGGCTCTTTGAGAGGTAGGAAAAAAAACAAACCAAAACAAAAAAATGGAGCAAGGACTCATGTTTCATTTCAGTGAACATATACTTCACAATACGAAAGTGCCTGACCATCTCACGCTACAGCAAAGAGGAGGAGAGGAGGACACGCAACCATGCCAGCACCTGGGGGTGTTCATCTTCAGATGATAGAAGCCGACTCTAGCTTTCTGCAGAGACTGTCTAGCTTTAAGCTGTTACCTACTTCTTGACCCAAAAAAGCCATTTGAATGGGACATTGTTATCCAAATCTTTAGCAACATTTCTCAGCCTTGCTAAAAATCGAGAAATAGTGATTCTGAGCAGCCAGCTGTCCTGGGAGGGGGGGAACCCCATGCCAAAAAATCCCCACCCCTCCCCCGAAAAAAAAAAATCACAATATGAGCAGAAGGTAAGCAAAGCATCTGGCAAAGGGAAAAACCTTTTAAAGGTGAAACCACAAAGCTGAAGTGTCAAACTGCAGTATGAAATTAGTGCAGCAACCATTACACATCGCTGACCGAGCCACAGCTGTGGGCACCAACCGGGGTTTTTGTGTTTGGGGGTGCTAAATATTTTCAGAAAAAAATCTGCTAAATTGTGTTAAAAAGCTCATCTAGAATCCAAGTAATGCTCTGGGACAGAAAAGAGAAGACCAGTATTTGGATCACCTAAAGCATGAGGAAAGTCAGTGAAGAACAAAATGTCTGAAGCATTAACCTGCCAGGATTATTTCTTAATGTCACAAATTTCAGGTGCATTTGAAGTCTCACAACAGAGAAACTAAGGCAACCGATTGAACTTCCTTGTGAAAAGATTAAAAAGAATCCTATAGAGTACAGCATGTGGTCTTGCAGATATGTCCCGAATTCACCCAGGGAGACTGACGCCAGTTGCAGAAACCCTCTGTCACCATCAGCCAAGGCAAAGAGAGGGTAAAAATGTACTTTCTGGTCCAGCTGTAAATGCAACTCCTCTTTCTTTGTTTCCTAGTCTTCCAGGCCTGGATCTAGCTGAATCCAGACACTAGTTACAGCTACTTCAACAAGGCCAAAAACATGCCCAGCAGCCTTGGAGCAATATCCTGCCCCACTGGTATCAGTGGCTTAACTTCAACAGAGCCACACTTCCACCTTCTCCTTGCAACTCAGAATAATCCCCAGAAAACCAACACCCTTCCCCAAAGACAAGTGATGGCAAAACCCCCACAGGTTCTGTAGCAAGGAAAGGGTTCACGCCAAAATGCATGAGTGAAGGGCAAGAGGGTTGTTTTTGGGTTTGGGGAGCAGAGTTGCTCCGTTTGGCAGTTACACGTAGAATATGATGATGGGCTTTGGCAAGAGACATTCGATGTGCTTCGAAGTGCTGGGCCATGGATGGAAAGGCTGGTGAAGAACTGCAAGAACTCCTGCGCACGCAGCTTGTCTTCTGTAAGCTCTGGGTAAAGCAGGGTCGAGCTGACTGAACATCTGTCAGGGATGAAAATTTCCTCTAGGAAAACTAAGCAGCCAGTGGATTGGCAGGTAATGGTAAAGGAAAGAGCAGCATTAAACCTCTGAGTTTAACACTGAGTTACCAGGAGGTGCTTCCAGTGCTGGCTGGGCTTTAGGTATAATTGTCATGCCAGCAGCTGATAGCAATGAGCTTTTTCTTCCCCTGGAGCCAACCGTTTCCTCAAACTGCTGCAAATCTCTGCCTCCTAACATGAAGTTAGCACGGCTCTGTAATTATGGATGTAGCATAAGGAGCAGACAAGCTGAATTAGGCTTCCGATTGCATGTCTAATTTATGTACAACTGCAGCAATTACAGATGCAAATTAAATAACTGTGCAGAAAATGGGGTTTATTAGCCATAACTAAAACCCAATAAAACTCAGTAGCTCATGCACATCTCTGCACTGAATGTGCCTCTTTAGAATGTCAATTAGAAATGTGAGAAACGACCGGGATTTTCTATTTCCTACTCTGGGAAAAAAAAAAAAGGATAAGCTGTCAGAGCACATGTCTTCCTTCCACAACAAAACAAACAGGAACTGTAATTGGCAATTTCAGAGCAACACATTGTTTTACAGACAGTAGTTCTATGCAGCTTTTAAACCCATTATTTATACTCAGTCTTTCATGCCTGACATGGCTGAGAAAAGTCTCATCTAATAAAACCATATGCTAAATGTAATTCAGCTTCAGAAAAGGCCCACTCTGACCGCCTGGCAGGTTGGGATTTAAAAGTTTAAACTCAAAGCTGAGGAACAGTGTGCTTAACTTCACAGCCCTTCTGAGATCTGGGAAGTTGGGGGCTTCTTAGCATCATGTCAACTGAGTCCAGGGCTGTGAAAAGCCTCTCTGGATGTTTTAATGCTGAAACCACTCAAATCTTCTGTCATTCAGACTTAGCATGACTGCTGCCACGTCTAAGGAGCCAGCGCTAACCTGTCAATTTGTTTAAAAGCAATAAAAAAATTGTTCCCATTAAATCAAGGTTAATCCTCCTGCATAGTTCTTATACAATTCCCTGCTACATGTGATCAAACCTACTCCAAATATATGTAGCACAAACACCTGGATAAAAAGTTTATATATATACCATGGTGTGACTACGCTCACCATTTGCTTCCTCCCTTGTTTTGCAAGGGAGAGGGAATTTTCCTGGCTGGCTGCTTTACACACACGTGAGTTAATCCCTCTGGCGTGTTCCTGTACAGCCACCTATACGCAGCAGGTCAGAGCACACCACTGATGCACGGCACAGAGACAAGCCAAGATTTCCACCTACGCTACAGAGAATTCCCACTACACATCACACATCCTTCCTTCCCCACCCAGCAGCAGGCAGAGGTGTAGAAGTTCCTCCCTGGCCAACTGCTCCAGGCAGGGTGGGACTGCCCGGGTCCCTTCCCCGGGGGCTCTGGCAGCCACGGAGCAGGGCCAGCCCCTGGGCACCAGGATGAGACAGAAACACTCAGCTTCTCGCATGGAGCAGGCAGCAGATGCCAGAAAAGGAGCAGGCAGCAGATGCCAGGGTTAGCGGGTCCCTGCGTCTCCAGGCTGCCTCTAACACGGCTTCCACTGGTGCCTTTTTCTCCCACTGACGTCCACGGATGCTCTCCGCTTCCTCAGCTGCCCCACTTCACGATGCATTACTTCCAGTACGGCACCTTCCCCAATGCACGCAGCAATACGGGTGGGACTTAGCACATAAGACTAGTGGGATCATGGCTCTTGCCATGCCACTGCGCAGTGGACCTGGTGCTGCATGTGATGCGCTCCCTGTCGCTGCCCTGTGCTTCTCCTGCCGGGCCACAGCACGGACACACATTCTGGATGCAGAAACCTCCTTCAAAATTTAACTATACCACATCCACTGAGTTCCCCTTACCTCTTGTGGCAGTTATATCATCAAACAATTCCAGCAAATCACTTAAGGATGACCTCCTTGCCTGAATGTCTGCCAGGTAGTCTTAATTAAACTGTGCATTCCCATATACACTCTCCACAACACCTTGAGGAGAGGTTTCCAAGATTTCCTCATTTTGTGTATTCCGTTGGGTCATCTATCATTAAACGGCAATAATTATAAACAAAGTGAAAAAGACAAGAATAGTTTTGTATCTGCAGAAAGATAGCATGCAAAAAACAAATCAGTTATTAGACCAGCCATCATGCCTCTCCCCAAACAGAGATGCTGAGATGCTGAGCACTTCACTACAGCTACTGAAGTAGACGATTTTCAAACACTGTGGTGATGAACATCTGAGTAAAATCTAAAGATGTGTTCAGAACAGGTCTTATTTTTGCAGGAAGGATTATTTAAATTGCTAAAAGAGAAGGTGGCCCAGAAATACTAATTCTGCTTACGACGGAAATAATAGGAACATGGATATGGAATCATTCCCAGATTTCATAACTAAGGGACTCATATCAAAGGTGTTATCACTTCTTTTTTTTTTTTATGCTACCCTTCTAGATTCCATGTTCCAGATTCCATAAAAAGCTTTAAAAAAACTCCAATGCTCAATGAGCCCATCCCCTCCCCAAACTGCTCCCCTCCTTTTAAATCAATGTTAGATCTACCACCAGTCTGAGCGGGTGGAGGAGCATCCTGCATCCACCCAGCTCCACAAAGGCAGAGGGGCAGGCAGAGCTCAGCACAGACTGCCTCAGCATTCAAAGGAAACACCTCCTCTTGGAGGTGAACTGCTCTGGAAATGGTGATTTTGTAACACTGAGAATAGTCAAAGGACAGGGACTGAACCACACTCTCCAAACCTCCAGCCGACAGTCACATCCCGGGGCTGTTCACAACAGCAGCAGCATCCTTGGCCCCAGGAGCCTGCCACAGAGCATGGAACATCCAGAGAAGGTGAGCAAGATAATGTAAAGCACAGCTTTATTAATCCGTTAAAAACAAAACAAAACAAAACAAAACAAAACAAAACAAAACAAAACAACCAACCCAAAAAAACCAAACCACAATTTAAGGAGATTTAGGATTTATACTTATCCTGTGCCTGATTTAAAAAGACATTTTAAGTCATGCCTTTGTTTCTAGCTGTATTCTGTAGCTAACTTATTTCTGTTCATAATTAACACCGGGGCTTTGTTTTACTCCAGGATCAAAATAGCTACAGAAAATGATCTGTGTTGTATTTGGACTGATGCAACAAGGTTGCTACCTAAATTCTGAGTACAAGACTCTGTTGTTGCTGATGAGTGAGCAGGAGAGAAATCAACTTGATTTTGTGATCCAAGCTCAACTTTGCATAGCTCAGCACTGAAAAAATGCTCTATTTCTATCAGCACAATGAAAGCTGGCAGCATTTCCACAGCAATGCATATGGAAGTCCACAATGTCATCTCTGCAAAGTCATTTTTCAGAGCACACCCACAACTGAACTATGCCGTCAAAAAATTCCTTCACTGCAACCTAGCCCAGGGAATGTCAGGAAAATAAAAACCCAGTGGGTCACACCACAGCTATCCCGTTCATGTGACACAGGAGCAGCTGAAGAGAAAAAAAAATGCTTTTAATTAAAACTAATATTTTAATAGTTCAAGAAACTACTTGCACACTAGTATCTGCTCGTAACGCCTGCTGTTGGTGTTTGGTTGGCTAAGGACACCAATGTGGGGCAGAGGGTTAGGATGCTGGGGGAGGAGAGGAGAGAGAAATGATGGGAAAATGGGATGAGGAGAGTTATACACTTTGCCTCCTTAAAATAGATTAAAAAAGCCAGCGGATAATATTTTATGGAGCAATGGATCTAATAAGAGGACAGTTATAGTCATTCACGGTGGTCTAGAGAACAGGAAACTCTATGTGAGATAAATGAATTACACCACAGTAAATGCATGGGTACATCCATTTTGGATTTGGACCTCGTATGTGCAACTGGTGTGAAACCACAGACAAGACTTGGTATTGACATCTGTGGTTTGTGGGCAGCACTTCCATTACACAGGCAGGATACAGACTCCCGGCAGCCAGAAGACCTACTGAGATCGTCTAGCTAGAAGACATCATTTTCTTACATCGCATCTATGTTAAAAATTAATGAAGACTCAGGTACAGATATCAATAAAGATGGACAAAAGTGAATACTATGTGCAAGAGGTTTCTGTGCACTTGCAGTGGAAAAGAATCACTTGCAGTGTTCCAAGCAGAATACCGCACACGGTTACTTTGCTAGTGCTGCATCCCCAAAAGTCAGCGCATCACCAGATGCCATCGATCCATGCCAGGGTATGCAAGGTCCAGAGCACACTTCCTACAGAAACTCACCAAAACAGAAATCCTGTTAATACTTAACTTGAGATTTTGTTAAGATTCACTTAATCTGACTTCTTAAAGTACATTTACAAAAGCAAAAATGATCAATAACTCCACCATTAAATAGCATTACTTTGCATAAGTAATTTGGGACAATACATTAAATAAAGAAATGAATAATCCTTGTAAATCTACATACAGTAGGAGAACAGCTTTAATAGCAAACCTCTGCTGGAGGGAAAACCAGCAATTCAGACAACTCATTCGATCTATGAGGCAACTTATGGAAACCAGAAAACAATTGGTTTCATACTGGAAGCAAGTGGATTAACTTTAAAAGACACCAGTGTAGCAATTTATAGCTATTACAATGTTTTTGACAACATAAATTTCCAGTTTCAGCAGCCAGAGTAGGTGAAGCTTTAAGCACAAAGAGCTCATTGATTCAATATGTCTATACAGTTTAATTCTGAAAAATCAATCATTGTGCATTTCCTCCAACACTTTTTTTGTAGCCTCCTCCTCTACAATTTATTATTATTGCTTATTGCTAAAATAGAAACGGTGATTCCACCAGTCTGAGCCCTGCTAAATCATTATTTAATGCCGCATGGCTGCCCTCCTTGTATAAAGGGATAGCTTTATTATGAAGAACATTATTATTAAACATTTCTCGGTTATGTTTATAGTTGGTGGCTATTATTTGAAGAATTCTCTGTTTTCTTTAAATAATTTCCCTTGCCCCACTTATATCGTGCCGAGCTTTTGGAATCACCTCTAAGGGAAAGGGTCACTTTTGGCTTATGAAGTATCCCCAAGCAAAAGCCAGAAGCTATAAACATGAATTTTTCATTATATTAATTGTCCTAGTTTAACTATGCAACATGACTCTTCAAGATAACCGATACAGAATTTTAATTGTGTGTGAAATATTCAGTCCTTATAAGCCCCCTTCCTAACCTTTTTTATACTGGAGGGAGCTTCTGCCAACAAACACTGCCTCTTAGCTAATGTTCAACTTTCTCTGTAATTCACTTTCCTGACCTTTTATTTTGACATTTTCACCCCATATATTAATTTCTGCCTGCACTGAATACTGCAACATTATAATTACTTACATATAAACCTTTCATCACATCTTTCTTTGGACTTAGTTAGAAGATGCTGTATATCAAATAACAGCAAATTTCCCATTAATCAGCTGGCCTTTCAGAGGAACAGGCTGCCAGCAGCCGGGAGATGATCACACCTAGAGCCTCTGTGCCGCCGAGCACGGGTCAGAGGAGCCTTCTGCTCGAGAAAGCAACACGGGGCACCCGAAAGAGAGAAACCTCCCACAGCACCTGTGGACGTGTCCCCAGCCTTGCCCTTGCCCAGCTTTAGGGCAGCAATAAATTAAGCAGGACACCGAGCACCATCCCTGCACATCCCAGGTGCCCCAGCACCCCAAGAAGCCTTCAGACAGCCTCGAGACTTACCTTTCTCATCCTGCTTTCTGCATTAATGGATATTAAGGGTAACTCAAACCACATTTTCCAGTGAATTTATTACCCATATCAAGAAAAAACCCACATAAATCATGCAGGTTTTATTGTATGTTTTTATCACGCACAAGCTATTGTGTGGGTAAGATGCAGTGACACACTGAAGCAGTCACATTCAATACATGTTTTTCTCATCTGTTTTCCACACTAGAAAGAAGGAATAAAAACTGCACAAGGCTTAGTTCAGGTGATCACCTCTAGTAAGGTGGTGTCCGTTGGACCTGACACCTCCTAAAACCAGCCCAGCAATCCACCTGAGGACCTGCCACAGTAAGGTGGCATACATACATACATACATACATACATACATACATACATACAGCAGACAGTGCTTTGCGCATCCCTGTATGCACCAAATCACCACACCGGAGCCTGACCTGCCTCGGCGGATGCGAGGAGACCCATCCAGTTGGTAACAAGCACACAGTTCAGCAGCTGTTCTCCATGGTGTTTCTGCTTCTTCGAGATAGAGATGAAAGTCTCCAAACTGCCCAAGTGAGTGCAATATCCCGTGGTGACTTCCATACACCAGCGTGGACTTCAGCCCTCCTCTGCCTTGCTGGCTCCTCTTCCCACAGCACAGCAGTGTTTAAAGCAGCATCTTTCCAGGGACAGGCAGGTGTTGGGATGACAACCCATGGCAAGCAAGAGAGAGATTTAATGTCTCGAAGTCCCAGCCTAACTTTTTTCTAGTCCTGTTCCATCAGATATCATAAAAAGCATTTAAATTTTTTCCACAGCAGCCACCTTCAGAAAGTCTCCTGGATGTGATTTCTCTAAATACAATTCCAGCCTTTTGGGGTTTTTAATCTTTTAGCTGCACTGAAGGAATTGTAGGACCTTCACAGCTGTCACAAATTTTTGATACCTAGACAGAAGAGACTTTCAAATAATGTGTGCAAGCAGCACAGATGTTTTTGCATTGTTCTTCCAGCTTCCATTTGGCCAAGGCCCTTAGTTCTGTTATTTACCATGGAGACCAGCGAAAAACTAATCCAAATATGTGGGTGAATTGAAGTAACCTTGTCAATAGTTCTGAGAAGTGGGTATGTGCTCAGCGGAGCAAGAGAGGCAGAAAAACACAACAAAGCCATTTCAAACGTCATGCAGTATGAGCTGCAGTCACACTGAAACTATGTGTCAGTGGAAAATATCCACAATTCTGTTATCCATCCTTTTATTTTACTAGCTAATAAAGATATAACTCAATTGTCTGCAGGCAGACACAGCTGAGTATTCTTCATGTGGAGATCTAAGTCACCATCTAATATCCTGAACATTAAACAGACTGAGATTCTGGAGCGATGCTTGACATGCAGGATAAAATTGCACAAGGGAGAAAAAGAAAGATGCGACAGCTGATTATGTACATGCTGCCATATATTAAATACCTTTTCTGCAGTAGAAAAGTATATAAAGGCAACATCCCAGAGATGTTCATGGGTTGCCCAGCCTTTCCAGTTCCCATAAGGCATTTCACATTTGTCTTCCTTTCTCTTGTCAAGGTCCTGTCTTGCCAGTCCTTAAACAAAATCTCCGCTCCAAAATTTACAAGCACATTTTCAACTCCTGACACTAATAAGAGATTTTCCCACTAACTTAGAAAGCCACAGCTTCATCTTAATCTTTGCAAAATAACTGAAATGCAACTAAGAACATAAGCATTACTAAGCAGACATCATCTGTGCCAGAGATAATCCTGTCGCTGTGAGGTATTTATCCTGTATTTTTGCTTTCCAAGACCACTAGAACAGTGTTTTGTTAGTACACTTGGAGATATCATTAGCTGAACTGACATGCTATTTTATTGGTCTCAAATTCAAAAGCCAAGTCAGCTCAAAACTCCAACCAATATCTTTACTTCTAACTTGCTAGGAAGAAGCAGAGAGCTCACAATCAATGTCCCACTATTTTTTAAATACCATTTCAAATCTCTCTGAGCAGATTATTTCAAAGCTTGATTCCAGCTCACCGCAGAGTGATGCTGTTGTGGAAGTCCTTGTAATGGGAAAAGCGCAAGCAACACAATGGCTATTTATCAGAGCACATTGTAGGAGAGAACTTTGTGCCCATAAAAGCACAGCCAGGCCCCTTGGGTCTGTCCAGACACCAGCACTGCTATTTAACCGCTGGAAGCTGGAGGAACATTCAGAATCCTGGAATGCAAGTCAGTAAATTAAATGAGTGAAGCTTCTCTCTTCTTTAACCATTACGAGGAATTTTCAGCAAAACTCTGAAACCCAGGCAATATGGATGCTTTATTCCCAGCACAAGGAAACGGTAAGAAACTTTCCCAGGCTTGGCAAAGGGCGAGTGAATTAATCATTTTGGGGTTTGCTATGTGCGTTCAGTGCATACCTGCACAGTCTGGGGGACGTTTCACAAGTCACAGCTGCGATTCCACACGTCAGGCTGAGCCACGTCTGGAACTCGGAGCGAAGCTCCAGCCATCTTCGTATGAAGGATACAGTATGTCATGCCCAAAGTTATAGAACTTCATCTCTAAGAATGGCATCCCTGAGAATGTAGAAGCAAATCTACTTTTTAACTTACAATTTTAAATTAATCAAAAATTGGCCCTCTCATATCCTTGGCACCACGTATCACACCAGGTATTTGTTCCTTCTCACTAAACAACTGAGCTGTTCTCTTCAGCCTTCCACTTACAGAGAGCTCGCATCTCATGCCATTTTTTATTACTTTGTTTAATGAATACGAAGGGACATTGTCCTCTGTTATTCTTCACAGACAAAAGTCTCCTCGCAGAAGAACTAAAGCAAACACTTCTAATCACACTGACCTCCTTTACACAGCAGTTCAACACAGACTGATTCGCAGCACTGCAGGTATCGTCGCTGCTGCTGCAGGCAATTCCGAGGCAAACCCCCATCCTCAGGAAAGGCTGCGTTCCCCTACGGCTGTACAGGGCAGGTGGCACCTCGCAACAGAAATCTCTGCTGTCTTGTCCCAGTACTGTTCCAAGGGAAAAGACACATTTTATGTTTCCTTTTCTGTCTCTTCACTTGCTTGGATCTCTTTGAGTTTAACCTCATTATCAGATGTACCTCACTTTTGTTACTCCTACTATATGGGTAATTGCACCACCTCTAAACTATATCATCTTTTTAGATGACTCCCAATTGTAATTTCAATATACACAATCATTTTTGGCAATATGTTATTACTAATCAAAAATTACTCTGATTTTTTTCTACCAGAGTTGGTAGTAACTGAAGTCAGTTAAATTGGTGCTAGGGAAAACCAAGGTTAAACTTATCTAAACTGAAACGCAGAAAGATGCTGTCTGCATGACTAATGAGACACTATTTAAATCCAGGAATACATCCTGTGCTATCCCAACCCCACATATTAACTAAAAGTTGGCTCAGTAATAGCGTAAGCATTTTGTTTTGTTTAGTGTAGGAATGGTCTACAGTTAAGTGCAGTAACAGGGATTGTATTCTGCACAGAGGGTAACGAGCCCTGGGAGAGGCATACACACAGCCATCACCATAAAGCAAAACTGTCTGCACGAAAGTTTGTTAATCTCTGCTACGAGACGTTTCCATTAAAACATGTTTCATAAAGCCACAGGTTCATTCTGCCAAACCCAGGCAGCTAGACCGACTCGTCAGCAAGCAAAGCCGTGGAAGACCTCAGTCTCTGTTTAACAACCATTTCAACAAAACCTGCATTTACCCAAAGATCAACAGCAAATCTTGTTCCGCACCGTTCCCCAAGCCAGATCCCTGAATCTGAACCTATGTGCCCATAGACTTTTCTCTATTGTGCTGGGAAGCAGGCGATAAATTCTTCTAAGACCTGAATACTCGTGTATCAGTTAGAAAGAGCACTCCAAAAGCAACTGACTTTTATATTTATCATAATGTTCAACAAGATCCTTAACACTGACTTTACAGTAGGAGATAGTATAAATTTAAGAGATTGAATTAAGATAAGGAATAAACAAGACAGAAGAGAAGGCTAAAACCATTTATTACAAACGCACAAAAGAAATATCACTACAACTTCTAGAAATGATAGATTACTTTTTTTTTCAACAGGCCCCGAAGGTGAGTCGATTTGAATGACTTTGGAAAAAGGGAACACGTTAAGTCTGAAGCTGAAAATCCACCGCAGAGAACGTCTAGACAGTGAGTCTTAAATCTCACTCCTAAATCAACTGAGCTGCAGCTCAGCCGTCCCTGCCATGTCGTCATGCCGGGTGAGAAACAAGTCTCGGTGAGGAGGAGTCCCCAAACACTGCCGCAAAGATGAGCTCTGAGCACCTGGGGCGACAGCCCATCCTAACCTGCAGCAGAGATGCTCGGTATAAACGGTACCGTATCAGGGTTTTTTTTTTTTTCCAAGGAGTCAGTAATGTTCCGCCTGAGCTTCCAGGTGGATTTAACAAGCACATCTGCCGCAGCGGCAAAAGCAGAAGCAGCAGCCAACCTTTTAATCTACAGATCTCAAAATACTTACAAAAGAGACTTTCATCATTACACCACAGTACAGAGAGAGAAAATGGGGCCCTGGGAGGGAAGGTGACCGAACGGAGAGCGGGCGTCCCAGCCCAGTGCCACAACATCCCCACCTCCACCACTGCATGTTCTCTGAAGGTACCCACTAGCTATTCTCTTCCTTTAATAACAGCAGATCTTCCAGGTGTCATTTGTTTCAGGTGTATTCTGAACACAGGCATAAGAAAACTCAACATCATCAAATGTCTAGTGTCTTTTTTTTCCACACAGAAAGGAATTTAAAACTCCTTTTACCAATTTCTGATTCCGCTGGCTTCACAGACCTCCTTCACAGACTCCGATGCAAAGTTGTGTTGTACGTTGTACACCAGAGGGTAAAAGCTGTAAATTGTATCACTTCAGGTGCTGTCTTCTTCAAATGTGATTTATCAGACCCAGCTCACCGTGAGGAGTATTATGCAGGGGAAGAAGAGTGATAAATGCCATTAATGACTGGCCTGAGAACACGCAGGACGAAACAGCAGGATAATGAATAGTGGGGGACTCCTACCTCCTGGTCATGGCTGTAGACCATTAGACAAAGATATTGGTTTATGCTACAACAGGTTCAGACACACTCCATTCTTTTGTTTAAGCCATGAAAAATAGATTTAGTGGAGAAATAGACATGCTGTCACTCAAAAACAACAGAAAAGCTTTTCCTTTTTCCTCCTTTCTCTTTTTAATTTCTCCCTTTCATCCATCCTTTTACTTGTTCTTCCTCCTCTCCCCCCCAAAACCATCCTTTTTTTTGTTGTTGCGTTTTTTCCCCCAGAAGAAGACAGGAAGAAGTCATACCGTTGTTACTGAACCTTAATCTTTGCCAGTCCTTGGTTTGACTCTCTCTAATTTCAGAAAAGATCCTGAAGCTAATAAACAATTAAACCACAGAGGAAAGCCACCTGGAAGATGTATTGCAGACGGAATTAAACAGCAATTTTTTTTTTTTTTTTTTGGCTAAGCAGCCAGAAAATGCAAAAATATTCTGAGCAAGCTGATGGCTTTGGGATTCATGGGGTGAGACTCATGAATTTGGTAGCAATTGTATGCAAATATCAATAATTTCATATAGCTGTTCCAGTGAGGAGAAAAATATATAAATAATAATAAAAACACCTTAAAGAATAAATGGGGAGAGAAAGAAACTAAGGGGTGGTGCAGAAATCGAAATGTCAGAGAATGTCACAGGCAGAGGGTAGGTATGGGAATAACAGATCCAGAGCAAATCTGCTGGAGATGTTAAGCGCTGGCAAAAGATCAAAGCGATAAGAAGCAGGAATGGAAATAACCTTTAATTCTGTGCCTATAAGAGGACGTGAAAAAAACGCTGCAAAGGCCAGCCAAGGTAACATGGAAAGGGGCCTAGTCATGCGCTGGGAGCTCTGCTCCTCGCAATCCAAACCTAAGGCTTTTGTCCTACTTTAAAGAGCACTCTGCTAAAAACATAGCACAGAAAAGCTCTGAAACAAAGCTGAAATACTTCAGGTTTTTTTTTTTTTTAGTAAGCCAAGGCCTTAATTGCAGTTTTCTAACTCTTCAGACATTCCAGCCTCTGTGAAGATGTTTTCACTCCTCTTCTAGATATGGAGGCAAGTCTGTTCACGCTGTCCATAAGAAATGCTATTTATGGGACCGTGTTTAATTAGATGACACAGTAGAGACAAACGACCAAACCCTGCCACTCCTCCCAGCACCCTGTTCCACCACTGAAGACATTCAGAAAGCAGTTACTCATCAGATGCCAAATACCCACTGTTACTGAGAAGCTCTACACAGCCCTGACTAACCACTATTTGCTTGCTAAGACGACAAGCAACAAGTAGACTGTCTTTTCATTTGAAATCTAGTCATTATTGCTTTGCTACAGAGCAGGTATCAACCTGCCCAGTTGCTCCACCACTGCAGGTCCTACAGCCCAAGTTCTCTTCTTGGAGTGCACACAAGCTCAGCCAAACCCTTATCTACTTGTCTTCAAAGTGGAGGAATGCAGCGTTGCTGGAGCACGGGAAAATGCTGATCTTCTCTAAACTTGAGTTAGGGTTTGCCTGAATTCAGAAGTGTGTACGGAGCTCTTAAAGAATATAATCTCTGATCCAAACATGTTTCTGTCTTTGAAACACCTATTTCTACCTTTCTCATCTCCATCCCAAAGTGCCAAAACACTGCAAGGGAATGACTGAGGATTTTAGAGCTTGGTCCCAATCTAGAAATCCCAGAAAAACCTTAACTTTATTAGAGTAACAAATCCAGTTTTGCAAAACTTAAGATGCTTCCATAAACTTGGCTAAAACCTGGAGAATCACTGAGCTTTTGAGCAGTATCCGAACTGAACCACAGGGAAAAACTGAGGTTCGTTCATCACTAATTAAGGGCTTAACTGACATTACCAATGCTTAGCATATGGTCTTCCCTATTAGCTTCCAAGAACAACAACAGTCCCACAAGATTATTTTGAGCATGAGTTGAAATAAGGTGAACCATACCTTAGGCCAACAAAGTTTTCCAGAAGGAACAAACACTTTGTTTATTCTGAAGTCAATGCTAAGGCACAAAGTGTTTACCCAACTCCAGCACACACAGCCACTGAGCAGCCACATTTCAGCAAACTGAATTCAGCTTTATTCTTACTTCCTCACTTCAGAAATTTCAATTTGCTCATATAAATCTGAACTGTGATACAAGATATTACAACACCGTCCATTCCAGTTTTTCCACAAGTTAGTTGTACAGTTAGTTGTCTGCTGGTTACAACAGGGCTGATAACCTGTGCACCTGCACAATGTTTTCTCTAATGCACACAGATGTGATATACAATATCCAATACAATATATGCAATATATATTTGTGATGGGAACTACCTACACCCAGCCCTATTAAAGACCTCTAAAAGGCTAAAATGAGGTTCTGTGGAGCACAGAACTTGTTTCACAGGAAAAAGTTAATCCTAAAGTGGATTTCTTGCCACATTATGGTCTAAAACTACACAGTGCTTACTAACGTTCTTATCTGTAGGCACATACGGAGTTCCAGAGAACTTGCTATGATGCTTTAGGTTTATACGGTCAGAGGCTTAGATGTCATTATTCATGAGCAAATAAAATTTAAGAACTGCAAGGCACTATGGAAAATGTCAAATGCAGTTCATCTCATTTTCACGTAAGTTTTTATCTTCATCATTTCATCAACATTATTTAATGTTATTGTTTGTTGCACAGGAAAAAAAATCACTCCTGGGTTTTTTTAAATGGAACACTCAGTTAATAAAACAGGATATTTATTTATGAAGTTTTAAAAATCAATCTGGTTCCTACTAAAGCCAGCAGAAAATCTCATTGATTCCACTGGGAAATAGGTCAAGTCTTCGAATACAGGCCAAAAAAAGGTTTCCTACAAATGTGGCATGGGTATACTGCTGAAAGGCCTGAAGCCATCAAGTGCCAGCTCTCCTGCAGATACTGGGTGGTGGGATGAGGTGGGACGGGAGGTCTCTCCTGCCTGGTTCACCCAACTCCAGTGCAAGGGGAAGGGCTCAGCCACTTCTGTAACGCAGCCGGGATTTGGTATGTGCACCTGAACTGAAAGCAAGCAAAAATCTTGTAATTTTCTTCAGGGACCAAAAATTTCATCACTGAAAGGTGACGCCATTTATTTTGTAATGTCCTGCCACATCCCATGTTAATACACTTACGGCTGAAACCCTGCCAGCCCTCCCTACCACCAGCTTTTGCTAGAAAACCAGTATCGCTGGCATAAATAAATAGTTGGCACCACGTAGATCTCCATCCACTGTGAAAAGGTCAGACACATCCCAGAGTATTTCGAGTACATATTTAGGGCCCATTCAGGCTTGATTTATACCTCCTTTTAATTCAGAGAGTTAAGAATAGCATAAAGTTACAGTACTTTAAAACTCATTTAGAAAACATCTAAATGGAAAACCTAATGACCTTCCAGTGACCCAAGACAGATTCAAGTGTGATTAGTAACAGAAATGAAAATTCATTTTCTTGTGATAAAGGACAGTCACCTTCATAATGATGATGTTATAATTTAGTCTTAAACCAACTTTATTTATAGACTTGCTGGTGTCTTGCGCCATGTCTGGTGAAACAGTTTTCTCTACCAAAATCCAAACACAACCGCAGTAGCTAGGATCTTCTGAGGCAGCAAGTACTTTTTGGTGCCTGAAATGTCTTCAGTAAGCCTGAATTCTCAAGCAAGTATGGCTCAGCAGCTTTTGAAAATGAGGCCTTTGCAAAAGTATTAAAAATTCTAACTTACAAGCTACCTTCAAAAATGTAGGC
The DNA here is from genome assembly GCA_013400195.1 of Aramus guarauna. Taxonomy (NCBI): domain Eukaryota; kingdom Metazoa; phylum Chordata; class Aves; order Gruiformes; family Aramidae; genus Aramus; species Aramus guarauna. The sequence continues at coordinate 196,642 of VXBL01002390.1, read as the reverse complement.
CACCTGTTACATTCAGTGGAAAAATAATCAGGATGCTTGTTCTCAAATCTTCAAGCAAGCCAACCTGGCTACAAAATATGATTTCCCTTCCACAGACTGCCAAAGTCAACTGTCTGGTGTAAGAGATGCTCAGTTTGGAAGCTGCTTCCTTGAGGGAAGATTATGTGCTCAGAACAGCTCGAGAGGACTCAACCACAAGTACATCCCAGGACACAATCCTTTGCGAGAGAGAAAGACACGCTGCCATGTTGCTTTGCCTGAATTCAGATCTGAAGGGGCATTCAGCATTATTTCAGGGGTTGAAGGGAGAAAGAGGGGAAAAAAGTTTGTTAAGTGATGTGGCTTGGCATTTTGTGGTGGCAGATGAAATAGAAAATGCGGGATCAGTGTATACACCGATAAAGCTTTGAGATACTGTAATGAAATCCTGCGCAAGTAATCCAAAATTGTGGCTGCCTACCCCAGTGCTAGCAGTCTGAGACAGACTTCAGGAGCCCTGTACTCTGGGGCTGTTCCACAGCAGCACAGGGGAACGCTAGTTGGACTCGATGGTCTTAAAGGTCTTTTCCAACCTAAATGATCCTATGATTCTATGGTTATCCTACTGTGTTTGCAGCTTGGCTCATGTTTTATGTACAGGAGATGTAGGATGTCAAGCTGAAGAGCGGTGCACACAGCCAAAAATGTCCTGCAGCTCATCAGTGCCTGAAAGATGAACTAGGGAACCCCTTCTTCTATCAAGGCATAAGAAAGTTTCCATTCCCATCAAACATATTTCAAAGTGATTCTAATGTAAAACGGGAAAAAAAATCTCCATTGTTGTACTCTGCAGTGGGAAAAGTGGGGAAAGATTAGAAGAATCCAGGTTTAGTCCTTGAATGGCAACTATCACAGTGAAAAGTGAGCGCTCACAAGTGGCCACAATAAAGGGAGCCCATGCAGTTATTTGTCTCTTCTCCTGGTAGTCAATTTGTGCATTTACCTCCCTCTGAAGAGGTTCTCTTTATTTTATATATGTATATATATTTATTTGAGATATATATATATATGCCCAGGGAAGTGTCTTTCACCTCTCCAGAGCAACAAATGCCAACAACCTAAAAATCTGCCACTGGAGACTTTACCTGTCTCCCAGAAACTGTAATTGCCTTCTTGGTATCGCTAATGAACTGAAACTCTGTAACCTACATTCAAGCTGTCAAATCTTGCAGCATACTAATATTCACAAACCCAAACATATCTTTCTTCTCTCCATACAACATACACTATTTTCACTAATTAAACTATAGAAAATAGAGGCATTTTAACTGTCTTTTCATTTCTTAGACACACGTTGCTTTACTTGAAGAAAATATTTTTTAGCTGCAAACCCAAGATTAACTTCAGGAAAATGACTGCGGAAAGCAGGTTGGCAAATTTATATGATGGAATACAGACAAGACATTTATTAAAAATGGCATTTCTAGCAATGAACCCCAAAAATGTTTAATATTAAATTTTGTTTTCACATATCCACAGGAAATATAGCTGTACTGCCATCCCGTACTCCCAAACATCCTCCTGCCACTTGCATCATGTGAGTCAAAATACTTCACTGAAATTCATGGCAAAACAAGTAAGCAGAACACTACTGCTCGTTTGGAGACCTGAATGGACAGGTTATTGACTCACCGAGTTCATACACACAGAGAAGGATTCTGGCGATCTAACAATGTGCGCTCCACTTTCCAAACTAGTGGCCTGATGGGCTCAGAAATCCACTGCATCTCCCAAAGCAGAGGTTAAGTAGAGAGAAAAATAAAGCCAAAGAAATGAAATTCTGGCAAAATGAAATGGAAGGTAAGGGCTTAGCTGGCTCTGCCATTTGTCAACTGGTTGTTTCACTAGGATGCACGCAAGAGAACAGATCTGTAAAATTAATTGGGCAGCGTTGCAGGTGAGCTATGTGTTGTATAGGTCTTTAAAAGCAACCTGGAGCCTCCTCTCTTCCACCCACCTCCAACTCATGGTTGCACATTGCATAACTAGATAGACAGGAGATACTCACCAATTAGCATTTTAATAGCTCTTTACAGGCAACTATGACAAGCATTTTGGAAACTACCTTCTTGGATATGTAAGCTTTCAGAATTCAGCAATATTACCTGTGTGGAATAAGAAAGAGAAGCTGCTGGTTTTTAACTCAGAAAATGAGATGGGGTAGTTTGCCTTTATTCCTTTCTGGAGACTAGTCATTTCTGCCTGATTTCTCTGTCTTTTTAGTAATACTCCATCGATGATCTTTGCTCAGTAGTTCCAGGAAACTGGCCTTTGGGTTGAAATCCTGCACAAACTTCATGCACCCACCCCAGTGACAAACCCTTTCAATGTTTCCAGGTTTGTATATTTGTTGCACAACCCATGCTTAAGGACTGTCTACCCAGGCCATCCAGGAGGAAGGTCAAGTCAGTCAAGTACAATTTATGAGACCTTACTTTTCATAAGCTCCTTTCCATCCTGGCACCTGTCACACAAAAGGTTTGTCCTATAAAACCACTACGTAGATATAGTAGAATTTCCCTGACACACCCAGCTCCACTGCTGTTGTTATCCTTACAACACTCCTACATCTCTCGCACAGCTTCCCCTGCAGACAGCCCAAACTAGGTCACTATCCACGGACTGAGTCATCACGCCTAACTTTAGCATCTGATGCAGCTAGCTGTTTAGGAATCTACTCACCTTAGACCCTATAAATAGCGAAGGAAAAAAGGCATCTCCAGACAGTGATTCAGAACCAGACACCAACCGAGATGCTCTGAGTCCTTTTCCAGAGGAATTTCTCTGTGTCTGCTGACTGCGTAAGGTGGAAGCCAAGGGACACAGGGTGGGCAGCTGTGTGGCAGAGCTGGGTGCCAGGCAGAGTGCTTTCACATTATAGTGATGGCAAAACCTGATATTAACCTCCATTTTAAACTCTTGGGGAGAGGCATACAAGGACTACTTTCCTGTAAAACAAAACTCAGTAATAACGGTGCTCACATGCTTGCGCTTCTTCCAGCATCCACATCACTGGCTGATGCTGCCGCCCACTCCTTGGCTGCCACAGCGGCTGGGGCTGTGCTGGAACCTTGCCCCAGCACCACTTTGGGCAAAACAGACTCCCACCACCCCAAATTACAGCCTCAACAGCTTCCCCTACACAGAAGAAGTTCCTCCGAAGCCCTCTCCTAGCCCCAAAGCTTCACTTAATAGTGTTATTTTCTCCTTGAATAACTAAGCACACTTCTGCGTAAGCACTAGACCGCCTAACAGTTGCCCAGTTTTTACAAGCAATAAAACAGGAGGCCGAAGGAAATAAAACTGAACAGACAATCTCTATCCAGCCCATGTTTGTTTTCACTGGATAGATGTTAGTACTTTGCAATTGTTTTAATTCACAAGTGTGAGTGGGGGCCTTAACTGGTGTGTTTGGTTGTTTTGGTTGTAGCATGGTATATTATGAAAGCAAAACAACAACCTGCAACATTTAAGTATATTTTAAAAAAAAACAGAATATTCAGAACAATTCATTTATCTCTTCAACCAGAATTTGTGTTCCTACTCAGCGATGTTTCCATAATCTCAACTCCAGAAAATTTTTACAGCCACTGCTGTAAAACCCTCCTGATTGAAACTACTGGTTAGTTAGTGATGTGCCATTTATCTAACGACTGTATGCTAACGCGCCTCACTCTGTCCAGCACAGCAGACATGATTTATTTTTTCAGTATATTTTCATCACACCACTCAAAATGCAGGCTTTGGAGAGTGAGTTCTGTCTTCTAACCTCTCCTAAAATCGTGGAAATTTCATGTAAATTGGTGTAATTCAAAACTCAGAAGACAAATATCTGCCTCCCTTCCCCCCTGGATCGTAGCAATGATTGTCATCAAAATTTCTAGAAACTTATCAGAGCAAAGAAAAACCTCAGTGACCAAATATTTTACTGCATAGTCTCTTGCTACTGCCTTTCTTGAAAGAAGGAAAATGAGTCAAAGACCCTTAGACTGCCATTTATTAGATACCACTTCTCCATAGCACAGATATATTTAGGCCTCCTCCAGCATTTATTAGATATCACTTACCCATAGCATTGATATAGATTATTTAGGTCTTCTCCAGCAGTGTGGTGCTAGAGAATAGCAGTGATTTCACTGAGCTTTGGATTTATTCCCACTGGAAGAATTTCAGGCATCAATCACTGCCCAAGTATCCATCAGAAAACACTTCAGTTCGTATCAAGTCCAGCAGGAAAAAGCAATAAGAACAGATTGTCCTGCAACTCTCTAATACACAAAAATACGAACCCCACATTTCAATAGCATTTCTAAAGCAGCAGTGTCAAAGGTTGTCTCAGCTACAAAGATTGCTTACTGCAAACGCCTTAATTAATGCTTGTGCAACCTTAACCCTGGTTCCCAGTGCTTATGTATTATGACACAGATTTTAATGAGACGCTCACATACTCTTTTTTCCACTGAACCCCTGACCACACAAACTATAAGCATGTGCAGACGTGATTCAGAAGAGGGTAGTGAATAATTTTCTGTGGAATTTCTTTTATCGCATGTCGCAAAAGATGAGAAGCATGTTGAAAAGTGTCTAGGGAAGGAATACAAAGCAATGTGCTGGAGAACTGAACTCCACTCTATCACACGCACCACAAAGATTTTCCTTTGCAGGTACCACTAATACATGCTCTTCATTTAATAGCCATCTGGCGTGAAATATCAGCCTTTGATTTTCAAAAGCCTCAAGCGCTTCTATCTGCAACTGGGCGTTACAGCTGCTCAGTGTGTTTTGAATGTTTAAATCACTTTAAAAAAGGTGCCTCAAATGGGCCAGCCAGAATACAAGGAAAATTTAAGTTCTAACCACTGGTTACTCAGTTCCCTCCTCTGCGGGATGTGGGAAAACCACTCTCTGCTCGCAGAGGGCTATGAAAACAGATGCATTAATGGCTCTGAAATGCTCAGGCCAAGCAGTCATTAGCATCAGGGATAAACCCTGGAGGAAGTTCAGTCATCAGAGCTGGGTCTGAGAAGGGATCAAGACTGAAGGCATGAAGGGACACCCTGGACAGCAAAAAGAAAATAAAATCCCGAGCAGATGCTCTCCTGCAGAGCCGTCTTTACTCTGTTCATCAAGTAGGACCTGCACAGTGTTGCCAAAAGCCAATCTGGCTGAAGTCTCCACTGTGACTTGGCCCTGGCAAACACCTGACACAAAAAACTTCAGCCCAAAGCAGTAAAGTTTGGCAAATTTTTAGCAAGATTAAATCAGAGTTCAATAATAGGAAGCATCATGTAAACTCAATGATAGCTGATACTACCCACTCTGCTTACAACTCTGCCATCTCTCAAGATAAACCGCCAGCTTCAAATTGCCCACACAGAGATTCATTGAGACGCCTGGAGGAAAGTACCACGTTGCTTTGTTCGGGGGAAAGTGTGAAATTTGTCATATGCCTTTTTTTTTTTTTTTTTGCTTTCCCTTTTCCCCCTTACTTCAGACTGACAAGTGCAAATTAAAATTTCACACCCAGCCTCAAGCAAGGAGCCTGAAATTCTGATTTGGGGGATTTGGGTAAATTTCTCCAGGATTACACGGATGGCAGCTGCCCCAGACAGCGCTACCTGAGCCTCCCCTGCCCTCGGGCAAAAACTTCTTGGTGCAAACATTTAACAGGGAGAAAATGTAGATGTAGCACTCACAGCATTATTGCACATTCAGATTTCTGTTTTTATTATTGATAAGAATGATAATAACAAATATTGATACTGTAAAGTACCCTCAGATCATTTCATTTGAGGCCACAGAGGCTACACGAACAGATGGCTGGCTCTCAGTGTCAGTGCAGTAGGGCCAGTTATGGGGTACGCAGAGATAACCAGGAGGTACTTACATTGAAACACCTAAAACTTAATACATGAACAGTACTGAGCAGAATTTTTTAATGGGTGATTTCTAGAAACAAGAAAGGATTTGTTACTTTGGACCATTTTTTGGATATTCCCTGGCAATAGAAGCCTATTGCTATTTTCTGTCTCTGTGGAGGTCCTGCTGCCCATGTTCTGGGAACAGCTGAGGACAGCAGAACTATTGCTGAGATGCTGACCTAGATATCTTGGGCATGCTTATTCCATGCCAACCTCAAGAACACTTCTGGCATTGCTAAAGATGAGCCATGGAAAAGAGTAATAGGAGACAGAAACAAGAAAGATTGAGAAATTTTGGTATTGTGAGGTACCGAGAATCTTCAGCTCCTTTGTTATCCTTTGCCCTTCCCTGTTCCCTTATCCCTCGAAGACCTCTGAGACGCACAGTGAACCCACCTCCATCGGTGCCTTCTATTGCCTTCACAATTTTCTTGGACAATTCACTGGTCCTTGAGAAGTCTTGTCTCTTGTTGCCACCCAGCATCACTTCAGTAATAACAAAGAGCGCCAAATGATGCAATAGCTTTGCAAAGTTCATGAGACACACTTTTACATACCAAAAGCATAACATAACTACCAAATGGGAGTCCCTGGGAAAGCTCCCAGTAAATTCACAGGAGCCACAACTTCAGTCAAGTTTGATTGTCCCAAATTCACTAATATCCGTTGGGTAGAAGCCTGCATTTGGCACGGTGGCATTTCTGATTGTCAATTTTTGACTTTCCAATTATTTTAGTAAGCAAGAAGTGATTACCAAAGTACTTGGGTGAATAAACTTAATACTCTGAACTTCACACAGATTCAGTGTTATCCCCATTACCAAAGTGCTGCAACACGGCAGTACTGGATGACAGAACACGTGTGGATGTTAGCGAGTGCCACTCACTTCTGGATTTTTCATTACCTTGAACAGTGGAGTTCCATTTTTATAACATTAAATTCCCACCAGTTCCTGCTGACATTCATGATTTAACTGGCAAGGACCGCAGTGAACTGCTGAGCGATCCATTTAAAGAAATAGGTTGGATATATTAGCTAGGAATTTTCTGGCGCTGGTTCCTATGTTTTGGTTAGTATATACCGCAGCACAGATATTCAATGATCTATTTTCCTCTTTACAGAGAACAACATTCTCCCCATTTTTGGAAACCATCTAGCACACGGAAAATAAAAAGGTGGGATTAGAGTCAACTCTCAATTGTGCTGGTAGATATTTAGTGTAATCTCAATGAAGTCAATGGCTTTGGAGAGTTTTGGACCACCACCAGTGTAGCTGAGAGAAGTTATTGACTCAGTAACTCTTAAAAAGCCTCTGTATGACACAGACCTAGAAATCCAATACTTGCTTTATCAAGGTTTTTGTTTGTGATTATATTTGATTCTCTTTGAAACCATTTTTAATTCAAAGTCAGGATATGATGCCATTCCAACACCACACAGCCACACCACATCTGGAAAAGCATCGCTTAAAGAAAATAACTACATCAAAGTCAGGACAGCACTGCAGGATTAACAACGTCCTCCACATTTCCCTGTTGCTTTGTCCTAGTTCTGAATCTATAAAAACCACCCTTGCTCGGCCAGGATGTTTTAATCACCGACTTACTCGGGAATACAAATGTATGAATAAGAATCATTCCTCCTTCCAAACACCACCAAACCACAGCAGAACATGAACTCTGCTCAAGGACACACATTTACTCAGCTGATGACTATGTTGCCAAGCTGCCTACCCATTTGCTTTATTTTTCTTTCTTAAGGGTGTGGAAATCTTTGTTCACTTAAAGGCATCCTTCTGGTTTATTGTCCTAGATCACTTACCTTCTGGAAGATGATTATCAGTACAAGCAACAGTCTGGGTACTGGGATAAAGAAAGGTGCCTTATCCCAAACGGAATTTGTCTTCCCACAGAACTAAGTTACACAACGACACAAGTGAAGTTGCATCATTTTAACTACAGGAGGTTACATTAGTACGATTCTTGTATTTACATAAAGACGAAGGCGAGGAAAAAAAATAATCATCTACAGGAACTAAAAAGTCCATCTTGATTGAAAGATGGCTGAGACAACCTGATAACAGCTTATGTGTCTAGAAAACACTGGCACATGGAAGGGAAGGGATTTTTTTTAAGAAAAAAGTGGGGGAGGGTTAGCTACAAAGGATAGATTGTGAAAAATTATTAAACCTAGACCCAAGAAAACATTTTTAAGCAGTGAGATCATTTAGACTAGAATGTAGGCTCCAAGAGCAAATTGTTGAATTTCTTTCTCTGGAATTCTTTTAAATAAGCCTGAACAATGCACAGGAGGGAGTGGTGGTACATGGGCTCGGGGTGCACCAAAGCACCAAAGAGATTATTTCCATAGCAGACAGAGGATACTGATACTGCCATACAAGTGACCTCAAAGATCTGGAGTATTTGGCTTCTGAATCATAAAGAACGATAAACATCTCACATTCAAATCACATTTCTAAGGTTTTGCTTACACTGAAAAATCATACATCAGATGGTACGCAGAGCGGCGCGAGGCAGAGAGACAGATGCGAAGAGAGAGGAATCATTTGTAACCACTGCGAAGCATCCCTCCGCGGGGAATCCTGCATTTCTCCGGGTTACACAGAAATTATTAAGTACATTTCCTGCCCATTTGGTCAGAGGGAGGGAATATACAGAATGGAAAGTTACAGCCTCTCAAGGCAAATAAAATTTGAGAATATCAATAGTCAAGAAACAGATTGGAAATATCAAGTCAAGACAGGACTTTCATTTTAATTCAGCAAACCATTATTAAGCACTCAAAGCTAGGAGAAAAATAGCCAAAACCAACTAATCGCAAAGAAAATGCCTACAACCAAATGGTCTGACCGAATGCTTCTCCACGCTCACATAGAGAAAGGCTTGCATGTACGAGATCAAGAACTTAGAGCCTTGGTGATAAATCATTTGCACCAAATTTTCAACTTCACTTTTAATTCTTTTTTTCCTTCAGCTAATTATACATTACTTGGAAAATTCAAACTACATTTCACTCTTGCTTTGACAAGAATGGTTATAAAATCAAAATAGGCTCTGATTTTGGCCAAAATTTGTTGTATTTTTCCAGAGGGGAAAAAAACAAAACCAGAAACAGAAAAAAGAAGATATACCTTTGTGGGTGGCCTCCTGCAAAACTGGCAAAAGAAACCCACTGCTTTCCAGTTTCACTTCTATATTCAGACATGTTTGCATAACTTTTGCATTTGGAAAGGATCTTTCATATTTCAGGGGAAGATGGTTCTAGTAAGAAAAAATTCTTTACCCAATAACAAGTTCCTTTTGTATTCTTCATTTTTAGTTTAGCAAAGAAAGCTTCATCTTGTTCAATCCAAAAACCACTGAAACTCGACTCTTATCAAACACAATCCTAACAAAGCTCTTGAGAACAGTACATCCTCGAGACTAAGGTTTTGACATTAGTTTGTTCATCCAACCTTCCTCCTACTTCTGCCCTTTATCTCCCCAGAAGTTTTGCCCAGGTGGAATTAGAGAACACTGGCTGTTTGTCTCACATTTCTAGATGTCCAGATGTCTGATCAAGCTACTGGTGTTTTGGACCACTCCTCCATGGAAGAGCACTGGTCATGAGGTAACCAGCTCCATCAGTGCAGCAAATCTAGTGCAGCTACAGTCTACTGGAATGAGTGAGCCACACACGTACCCAGTGAATTTGAGACATCCTTCAGCACTGTCTCACACGTGGAGAGCATGCTCTAGAATTTCATGAGCACACGCAGCAAGCAAGATGCAACTGGTATGTACTGGGTTTACAGGGTGTAGGTGGACCAGCGGTGCAGGACAGGCACACAGAGTCCCACACACCTTGCATATTAAGTCCCACACAACTTGGAAATTGCAGATGTACGCTGGTCAAAGCACACACAGATCCTTGTTTGGAAAATTCTGGACAGAGTCATGACACTCAGAGCCTAACAGATTTGTCCATATCCTATTAAAACCCATCAAAAATCAGGTGGCACCGAAATCCTTCATGAAACTTGATCATTTAGCCATAAGGATATATACTTCTTGCAAGATACAGCTAAATCATCAAAGAACAACACTTCAGATTGGAAGGCAGATTGGAAGAATCGAGTTTTTTGACACTGCTTAATTAAGCTATGCTGCTTTTCACACCAGGACTGCCAGCAGAAGGCAAAACATATTGCAAGCATACAGTTCTCTCCACAACCAGACACTAAATGGCACTCCTTCGCTTCCTCACTTTGCTACGTGCCGTTCCACCTTGCCTATCAACCATCCTGGCAGGGAACCATCGCGCACTGAGCGTGCACCAGAGCTGCTCTTCCCCAGGAATAAGGTGAGTTGTGCTGCTGTCCTCACCCAGCCTGCCCAGGAGCCAAGGGAGCCTCTCAGCCGGCGGGGACAGGGCACTGCCTGTCTATACTCTAAGCACGGAAGTTTTTTCCTGGCAAAGGACAAGAGCACCGAGCAATGAAAGCACCTGCAGCAGTCGTGAGTGTCTTTGGACCCCTCTGCAAAGGGAGAGCAGATCCCAGCCTGGATTTGCACAGCAGCCCCCTCTTCCAGCCTGAGCTCAGCACTTCCAAGGGAAGGAAATTCACCCCGAGCTCTTGGCAGCATTTCTGAAACATCCTGTTAATCACTTTGCGGTTTTTAAGAGCAAAAAGTGAAATGAAACGCAGTCCAAGGGCTTACCCTGACTTTGTCATTAAGATGATTGTGAGGGGGAGAAACAAGAGGCGAGCAGCTAACGCGTATATAGAGGTCAGACCAGGAACTTCAAAGTGTGTAGGTACCTTATTGATTCTCCTTCAGATCTTGTAACCAATAAAATTACCTTCTTGAGATGCTTTCTATAGAGGCTGAAGACAGTAATTTCTCCTGGGTATCTAAAGAACTTGAAACTTTGCACGTGACAACGACCTCTACCAGTACGGGGAGAGATCGATACTGCAAGACACTTTTGGTCTTAGTGCACAGCTCACAGGGAAGTGCTTTTCTATCTTTTTTAGCTATAACAGACCTGAGAGGCGCTTTGCTTGGATTTAATGGATATTTTAGGATTTAGGGAGCAAGGATTGCCTTTTGGGTTTCTGTTTTGAGCCAAATTTGCCCATGAATGAGAAATTCTCCTAACTGCTACCACTATAATATCAAATTCTTCCAACAATTTCACTATAAATTGGGAGAAAATAAAATGAGAGCAGCAAAGACCTCATGCAACATGACATCTTGGTCAAAGTGGTCAAAATATTGAGGGCGTATGACTGGTTCCTTGAAAAATGTGGATGAGAAGCCTGAAAGATACTATGATACCTGGGAGAAGTGGAAATCACCGAGGCATCTCCTGGAGACCTAAATTAGACCAATTAACTGTTGTTAAAAATAAATAAATAAATAAACTGGCTCAGCTGGATGAGACAAAAAGAGAGGAACTGGAAGAATAAACAAGTAACAACAGAACTGAGGAGTAAAAATTTTAGACTTCTTACACTGCAGAATTAAAATAGTTTTGGTGAACTGAAGAAACATACAGAACAGCCCAATGCTCATTCAATTATTGAAATCAGTTGAGCAGTTTTTAGAAAATTAGAGCAGAGGTATGAGAAGAAGGTACTGCTACATGAACAGAAAGCAGTGATTATGGGCAAGGAAGGCACTATGCATGTCCTGCAAATTGGATTAAAACCAAAGTATGAATGGAACAATGAGATTAAGCACAGTGAAGTGCATATCCCAAAAGAGGGCTGTACAAAGAAAATTCAGAATATTATTTAATCAGAAAGTACCAGAAGGAATGGAGGTGAAATTATTACTGACAGAGCTAACAGAGTTAACAAAATTACATCCCAGCTCTGAATGCATCTGTAACAAACACTGGAGGAAGGCGTACCTGACCAGGTGATAAGAAGAAAGACTGCGCTCATTAAAAAGAAAAAGGAGCAGCTTGCACTGAAATCCCAAGACGTATAACTTGGTCGCTTATGATCTGGAAGCTTCTTATCAGATTCATTAACGACAAATTGGTTGAACTGGTTGAAACTAATGATGTGTTTCTTGACATGAGGAAGGGTATCGACAAAGCATAAGTGAGGAGAAAAAAAAATCATCTCATGGTGGCCGAGCTGCCGAAAGCAGAAAAAGGCTCTGCCTGAATTCTGAGCAAATTACGTGAACGTCAATGGCATTGTCACAAGCCTGTGTGCTAAGTGGTGAAAGCACATCTGTTGCAACTGTAAAACAGCACATAAAAGCATACAATCTATGCAAGAAATACAGTGGAAAAACAGTAAAAAAAATAAGAATATTTTCCAAAGGGCTCTGGTAATTTTTTAGGAACAATGAAAGATGTTGCTGCCTCTCGACAGACGTAAAAGGCATGTCAGAGAGCGAGGAACTGTGTGGTACGGCTTCATGAGGAATACCTGGGTCCATTCCATCACGTCCATAGATACACTCCATCATTAGGAATACACAGGTCATATTCTTAATGCTCAACTCTTAACGTAACTTCAAGCTACAGATTAGTTTCAATGTGTTCAAATTAATCTCAAAGTAAATCATGAAACTCAAAAGGTACAAAATTATTCAGAACAGAAGCAGACACGGACACTTTGCAATTCAGGCAAATTCAGCCACCCAGTTTCCCACCGCCTTGCACTGAGTCTGCCCCCACTAACCTCACTGGGAACTCTTCCATTAAAACCAGTGTGAACGGGATCGAGTGCATGGCTTGGCTGAACCCTATCCACTTGCCAACCAGTAATTTATTATTACAAAGGTAGTTTCCAGAAAATGTGTTTGTATAAGGTCTGTGAGAATTAACTATCATATAACATGCATTGCCTACGGGGATTTTGAAAGAGACACTGTAATTTATTTGGTGGGAGTACAGATCCATCTCACATTGCAAAGACTCTGAGTTCTCTTAAAAACTTTAAAAATTTGAAAAGAAACAACCTAAAAGAAAAAATGTGGCCTTTTCTTCTTTTCTCCCAGAGATTCCTGGAAATGCCCCCACCTTCACTTCAGAGACAATCAGGCTCTGACCTGAGACCCATAAGGACGGTAAATCCTACGAGTGTAATCAATCTTATCTGCTGCAAATCTTCAGAGCTTAGATGCCCCAGTTTTCTTGCAAGGAACGCTCTGCCTTTTGCCTGTGCTTTCCACCGGAGTTTCAGCTGCACAGAAGACCATTTAATTCTCCAGGACATCTGATAAAGGGGTCCCAAATGGAACAGCAGACAAGCAGTTATTATGGATCAGTAAACATCTCCACATAGACCTATGGTTTAACTAATCCAAGCCGTGCGTCCTTCCCACCCACATCCTACCATCATCACCAACAGGCAGTGCAACAGCAGCATGAAGGCAGCCAGGTGAGGCTCTCCTGAAGTCTGTCAGCACCTCTAATAAAAGCGTAACAGGAGTTGCTACAACATTTTTACAATCATCCTACCTCTATCACACATCCAGCCACAAATACTAACCAGATTCACAGCCAAAAAATGGCAGAAATTAACCCCTCAGGGCTGTCACTTGATGTTACTCACCATCAGTGGAGTTTTAAACAAAACTTCCACTTAACTTTCAGCCCAGACTTTATTGCGAAGCCTGTGTTTTCTAATCTGCATTTTGTTGCTATGCTCTTGCCCATACATTTTGCAACAGAATGATAGATTTTGCCAGTCTTCCAAAAATATTCTGCTTCAGTAATTTATGACCTGCAGGTCAATATTTGAAATGCTACAATGGGTTGCCATGGAAATGTCAATACCATCCGTTTCTCTGCACACAGGTAATTGGGATATCCAAGAAAAATACCTGGAAATTTAGAAATTATATTCAAGTCACCTTACATTGACTCAAAATCAGATTTTCCCCCTTTGTTTTATTTTACACTGGAGATTGAGCGGTGTTTCAGGGCTGCCTAGGACATTTAATACCCCTAGCTAGATCCTTTGGGCTGCCTTTTTCTAACCATTTCATACGTTAACAAGTCTCCAGAGGCTCTGCTTAAAGAAAAACAGAGGAAAAAATACTTCAACTTGCAAGTAGAATATAAAGTAAAAATGTATGATTTTCAGCCTACTCTTTAGTCAGCACTTTCTTAAGAGGGATTGGGAAAAGGCTAAGTCAAACTGCCAGGAAGAATGGCCAGCGAGCCTGTGAACAAGGATTCAAGCCCAGATTTAATCTATGGCTTGAGACAATACATCGTTTTAAGCTCAGGACCTTGAAAGAACAGATTCCCCAGTCCCTATGAAATCCATTTTTTGATGTATTGAAAAAAAAATCTGCTTTAAAAGCTACTTAACAAATATATTCAAGCCCCAAATATCTAGGGTTTGGCATACCCAGCTTCAACGTGAATAAATGCATATGACAGCACTGAGACACAGAGAAGATCTCTGTAAAACGGGAACCAAACTTCTGCCCTACTCCACAGGGAGAAAGACACGCACGACTGTAGTGTGTTCATTGCTATATATAACAGCGTCTCTCTAAAAAAGGAAAACTCTAGAAAGAAAGAAGCTCAGTAGGATGAATGAACTCTGAACATTATAATACAGTGGAGTTCAGTTAGACAAACAGGATTGCTGCCCACTCACCACCACCAAAACACAGCTCCTAAGATGCAATTCTCAGTGCCGTTAATTTCATATATATTAATAGTCAGTCAAGGGCGATTTCTCATGTCACTATTGCGTTACTGTTGCTGCCAGTCATACCAGATGTCTTCCCATGAAGTGACCTGGGTTTTCTGACCTACAGAAGAATGTTGTTTCCAAAATGCCACCACTTCCCACATCCAAAGACGCATTCAAAACCTCACATCATTTAAACCTCACTGCCAATTTATTCAGAAGATACTTCACAAAAAAAGAGATCAGAGAAAACAAAACAAATGGTTCATATTTCTTTAAAAGTTTAAAAAAAAAAATCCAAGGTAAACTTTCTCTGCTGACTTCCCTGCTACGCATGTGAGGTGGTTTTTGAAGGGAGGTGCAGGGATGGGCGTTTCGGAGGCATCTGCTTCAGGCATAAAACATTTCTCAGTGCCTCTCATCAGTCAGTCAGCAAGCACCTTCAACGACTGTAATATGCCTCCACATGTACAACACGAAAAAAAAGATCTTGACAGGCAAACAGACCTGGTCACAAAGTGCACAGATACCTGATGACAAGATTATAAATTTAAAAAAATTCCCACAGGTGGCAGTTCACAGAAACCACTATTAGGCTTTTCTTTTCAGGTTACTTTTAGGACTGAGCATGTCTTATGTGTAATTTGTTCTTTGGATAAAAGAATCCTTCCTCAAATGTTCTGTAAAACATTTTAAAAGCTATGATTGTTGAATCAATGTTAAAATATCAGTATTACCAGCAGAAAAAAAAAATAAAAATCCATGTCTCTTTTAAAATTGACAGTCTGTAGTGGCCAAACCCTGCAAAATGGAGCAAAGCCCAGGGATATGAATTTTGTTCCAAGGACAACTGTCTGAAGCCCAGCAGTGCTAAAGAAAGCAATCCTTAGCACGGCGAGGCTCCTGCAGCATGACAGCCACCGAGCAGGCCAGCAGTGAGGGACTGCGGAGGCTGAGCCGCCAAGGACCGCTGCTCCTGACTCCTCTCCGATGCTTGGTCCTTCGGGATTTCTGAGCACCTTTCCTCGTGCACCCATCGGGCAGTACTGCAAAGGGCTGCTGAGAAACCTTCTCTGAAGAACTACCTACCTGTGGAACTGTCAGATCTGGAGTTGAAATAAAACCAGTCCCTAACCCTCTCGCCATCCAGATTGTGATTAATAATTTTTCCCCTTGAAAGCACTACACATTGCTGGGCAGGCGAGCCGTGCCAGATGGTCCGTGCACACACAGAGAGCTGGAACAAGTAAGTGACTGCACAAAAACTCAGAGATAAAAGGAAGAGCAAAGATGCATACCAGGCTTTTAATCAAAGAACCTGCTGAAAAATGAAGTACATGGTATTTAACCCATTAACAAGCACTGCAGTTCCAAAAGCTGTGCAACATCACATAGTCAAAGAGGAACCTCTTGGTCTACAAGAGACTTCACCCTTTGCATGGGGATGGGACAAGTGGACAATGGAACCAGGTGCCACTCCCCGTGAGGGTCTCTTTTGAGACACACAACCATTGGAGAGCGGGGTCTCCACGGGCATTGGGGAAAGCAATGCAATGATTCAGTTGCCTGCCTTGGCGCTGGACCCTCCTACAGCCTCCGGCTGGTGACCACATCCCTTCCAGTAACGTGGCTCAGATAGTAACAGCCGGCAGAGGTTCTGTGTAGCCAGCAAGAGAGAGAAGGACTAGTCTAGCACAGAGCTAGACCAGTTTAAACACATTACCAAACCATGCCCTTGTTCTTATTACGATAGTAGAGTTTCAGCAATAGAGTATCTGGATACAGGTCTGTGCAGGCAACGTTGCAGGGTTCGAACTAGGCAAGAGCATCACACCGTGTCTGGGATGTGATGGCAAGTCAGTGGAGCAGCTAGTGACTACCAAAAATGGTTCAAATCCAAGAAAGCACCTCTGTATTAATGAAATAATTATTGTTTGGCTTAAGAGTACATCATGGTCCAAGTCAGTTCTGCAGACAGACCATCTGAAATCCAATATGCAGATGTTAGGTAACAAGACTCCTGAGGTTTATATTCAAATGAGGAAAGATAATTAAATTCAAACTACTACCAGCAAATATGCATGTGGGACTTTGTGCCATACACAGTTTGGGATGAAATATTTTGAAAAATAATTATAAATCATTTGTAACATGATCATTTAGAAAAATCAGAGTTTGTGTCTATAGTTTGCAGTAACATAGTTCCTGCTACTGCTTTACCCCACTGTTCCAAGCAGTGTTTCTGCTCTATAGAAAAACATAAATTTTCAAGAAGAAAATAATTTGTTACTGTACCAAAGTGCAGATTCAAAGCAACTGAAATCAGCAACTTTACTGTGTTTTTCCTGGGCTAAGATCCTCTTGCCTTTTATAATTTCAGGAAAGCACAGGGGAAAGGAGACTCGCACTAGCAGAAATGAAAGTTAGCACTGCTGCTGCTTGCTTTTCAAGTGAAAGCTATTTTTACCCAAAAAGTCCAGGCAGCCCCAAGCATTGCTTAGGGACTTCAAAACACAGATAACGCAAATAAATAAGCAAGAGTTACAAAACGGCTACAGAAAGTTATTACCCAACACAGGCTCTAGCTATAAACCAAGGCTCTGTAGACCGGGCACCTAATTCCCACCAACCACCAGGTTACTGCAGGTACTCCCCAGCCCCCCGCAGAGCATAACACATGCTTTGCTAAAGCATGAGCATCAAAGCAGCACGTTTCCCTGCCCATCGCTGCACCTGCACACACCAGGGGCAGAGTCAGGCCCAAAGAGCTACATCCCCTTCTCACCCTACCGACAAAAGGCAGGTGAAACGCCCTGTACCCTCTCCCTCTGGCCAGTTCACCCAGCAGGTAGTAGTGGCGAGCAGGAGTTGTCTGCACTGCTAAGGTCCTCCAGCACTGCTGCGTCTCACCGAGCCACGCGGGACCTGGGAATGCGATGGGGAAGGGAGGCAGGACAAGCAGTCGTGGCTATACTGGGAGATGGGTTTAGGGCGCTTGAAAGAACAGCCTTTGAAAGGGAACAGAGCATAACACAGTGATTAAATGCATTATCTCATCACCTCAGCTAAAGAAAACCATCCCTTAGGTCAGACATTAGGTACCTGGGCTTTCACTTTGAATATGCCCAACGATGACCATCTACACAGCACCAGCTCTGTGGCACTGAAGTACTCTCCCTTTAACCGGCATTGAGCTTACCAGCAGCACAGCATTTGCTTGTAGGGATGTGCTTGGTGTACAGTAGCCACTGTGAATTAAATTAGTGCAGAGAAAGACCAAGTGATTTGTTTCTCATTACCCAGCTGGGTCTCGCACTGCTGTAAATGCAGT
This sequence comes from Aramus guarauna, assembly GCA_013400195.1. Lineage (NCBI taxonomy): Eukaryota > Metazoa > Chordata > Aves > Gruiformes > Aramidae > Aramus > Aramus guarauna. The sequence continues at coordinate 178,674 of VXBL01002390.1, read as the reverse complement.
CACCCTTCCAGTGCCCCTTCTGCAAGCACCGAGATACCAGCAGCACACAGACTTCTTCAGTGGCTGCCCACCAAAGAGCAGATTTCACACAGCTGAGAACAGTCAGAACCAGCTGGAATACATTTTTAATCCTTGGACCACTTCACAAGGCCTCACATGTGGCTCTTCTGTTGCAAGAAATGACAGAAATTTAGACGTTTGAAGGATATCCATCTCCCTTGCAACTCTGGGCTTGCCCGTTGCTTTCATTTGATGATGCCTGGAGCTTTTAGCCTGATCAAACCACTTTATCACCATTATCATGGACAGCAGACAAGATTTATGCCACTTTTAGTCAGAAAACATTTTAAACAGAAAATGTTTATCGGCATTTTCTACCAGAGCTTATTTTAGTGACGCTTACCAGATGCTATTTTGCGTATTGTTATTAAACACAGAGTTTGAATCCCATAGTACAAAACAGCAAACACTACATGCTACCCATATTTTTGAATTCTCAGTTCCAGAATCCATTTCCTAAATGGAGATATGGGTTGCAGAACGCTTTCAGATTGTCAGGACAGAATATTACAGTCTTTCTGCGAACAACTTTCTCCCCCTTTGTGCCTGGCAAAGACATCAGAACCCGCTGGATCACTGCCATCCTCTGTCTTTCTCAGCAGGTTGGACAACATGAACACAGCTTGTAAATAAACAAACCCCAATAGGATGACACTTCGCGGAAAAACTCACCAGTAAATGTGAAATCGCAAGAACCGTGTGGGTGTGCACATACATTTTCATAAGCAAAGCCTCCTCACGTGCCTGGGGGCGGCTGCACACACTCACACACACAAGCACGCCTGGGCTCCGAAGGCAAGGGCTGGCTTGGGAACTGCTGCTCCATGAACTCTGCTCTTACACCGGGCTCGTACCAGCAAGAAACAGGATCGGCTTTCAGTAAAAACAAGGTTTGTGTTACTCTTGTCCAAAAGGCAAATATTTTGTTCTCTCTTTCCTCCCAGGAGGCTGAGAGGCTAAATTCATTAAGGATTGTGAGATCGATGGATATTATAAGGAAGAATAAAAATGAACCTTAATGAAATCTGTTGTAAAATGTTTGGTCTCTGTAAACCTATCTATAAACAAACAAGTGTTGAATAAATGTAAACATAAACAAACAAGTGATTAATCAAGCTTAGTTTCACACACCCCTTGTGCTGAATTAATTGATAGAAAAATGTGAAAAAATGAGCACTTTCCCCATGCTTTCCTCAGAGCTTCTCACAAAAATTTTGCAGGAGTATTTGTATGGAACTGGAAACTGCTGTTTTATAGACCAATATCAGCTTTATTATCATTTTGTTATATTTAGCAACATTTGGGAATATTCAACTCCAGTTGTACGCTGCTCACAACAATCACTTAGGAGAGCCTCACTGTACTGCTTGAATTTAGTAGAGAGGCTAAAATGAACTCACCAGTTGAGAATGAAATTAATTTTATTTTTACATTAGCTAATGATATGAGCAAATCAGTGATATTTAAATAAGCACAAGTAATTATGTTGTTCATACATATCTGAATGGAAGGTAACTTGCCTCATAACCAAAACAGGAACCACCTCCATTGAGAATAAAAAACTTTTAGCCTAAGGTACATACCTGAATCCCACTGAAATCAATTAAGTACCTGCTTATGTTAAGCATGCACTTAAGCCTATGTGGATCTCAAACTACCTAGTGAGAAAGGCAGGGAAAAATATAAAAACTGAGTTTCTTAACGTACTATTATTATGTTCCCTTATTGCACACTTAGTGACAGTTTGTTACAGCAACGACTGCAGTTTTGTGAGTGCATGGGAGGGGGAGATGACAGCTCAGCGCCAGGCAAGCGGAGCAGAGCTGGCCCATGCAGCAGGTCTCCGCTCCAGCCTCTCCCTGCTCCCCGTCCCAGCCGCAGCATCGCTGTAGCACAGAGCTCTGCATGGCTCCCTGCTGCCCCACTGATTTTACTTATCTACAAGAGGATTTCTGTTACTGGCAAAACAAAACAGTGCTGCAGCAACGACAGCATTTGATGTCATGAAGAAATAATAATGAGAAAGTATTTAATGCACGTTCAAATGTTCTGAAAGCAATTTTTTAGCATCTGGGAAAAGGAGATGGTTTTTAATTAAAAGCAAAAATCCTTTGAAGATGCAATATACTTTCCAAAGCACTCGAAAATTCAGAAAAGCCCACTGTAAAAGTAGCCCACGCAGCTTTACTGTGGTCCTGATATGCATGCGCATCACCACACATGTTTAGTTACATCAGCACTTCCCCCCTCAAAAAAAACACTGCAAAATCACTAGTATTAATTACAACAAGTTCTATTATCTTCATTATAAATTTATTTCTAGGCAAAAGAAAACTGACTGTCCCAGAAGCACGACGGGTTGACTTTTTACCTGAGACCATTCTGTGGCCCAGCTAAAACAACTCGCTGGGGAGGTCTAAGGTAGAAGATTCCACCATCTCTGGAAAAGTGAGGCTATTCCTTGCATTTCACACCAAGCATATGTAAGAGCATTGTTCATTAGCATTCACCTAATCATTCCAGATGATTTATTGCACTGTTATAAAAATAGAAACCTTTGGATTTATCCTAAAGTTTCATATTAAAATTGCTGTAAGCGTCTTATTTGCCTGTGCTCGCAAAGAACTGCTTCATCAGCTGCCCCTGTGGTTGGGCAGGGTGACATCCAATGGCCTAATGCCACTCTCTGGAGACTTGTTTTTTCATGAGTGAATAACCTTGCTGCTTATTCAAAACCTGAATTGCAACAGAATTCTCAATCTTTCTCTTCCCAGAAAAGCCCCATGAATCTGCAATGTGAAATCCAGAGAAAACCCAAGACAGGAGAAAGACAGATGTATTTATCATGCACAGATGATGTAGGAAGGAGACAAAAAATATTGTCATCAGTGCCTTACTGACTGCAAAATAAGGGAGCAGTAATTAATCAGCAGGAGTACACGCTGAGAGGAAATATTGATTGAATTTGGAGAAACTTTAGTTTCCTGAAGGAACTGTTCCCCTGCAAAGGTAACCAGGAAAGTTTCTGTAAATTAGCATGGCAACCAGCCAGCCTGCAGCCAATCTGAGTGTCATTTCAGACAATCTAGAAAAATATCCACCAGATGCACATTGGTTTCTAAAAAGTAATTTAAATACATTAGTAAATCAATGGCATTGACAGTTTGATGGACTATGATGGAGGAGTCTTCCTCTGAAATATCATCTTTAAAACCTGCAAAGCTCTGGCAACTGAGTTGTTACAACTTTATCTTATTTTTAACTTTTTCATCTTTCCCAACATCTTCTACTCTTTGGTTATTTCAGCTTAAACTGACGTGGATGTCTCTCCTGCTGAATTGCACCCCAGCCCCTTGGGACTCCCTAACGTCTCATCAGTGTGAGGAAGAAGAAAGGTTTTCTTCCTTTTGCATCGCAGAGGGGCAGGAGATGTCAGTAACAGGGCTGAGGAGCAGCTCTGCTCTGATGAGGTCTGTCAGACAGAAGCTGGTTGCCTCTACTGAGTAGAAGCAACAACTTATTATTTCTGTCCTTTTACCTGACTGGTGTGTGTTTATGGCCGGAGGGATGTTAGCCACCCGCAACATAAAAAAAGGAAACAGTAAGTAGACATTAAAAAACCATAAAGGACATTTTTTGCCCCCAAAAGTACATCACAGTGTCACACAAAATGATCACTTCTTTCAGCACCAAGCGACCACCCCTCGGAAGGTTTGACCGCAAGCAAACCCAAGCATTGCCCTGGGAAGGGGTCGTGAGTCTCCAGCAGAGGCTGTGGCTCCATCCATCCCATCAGCCAAGAGTACATCCGTGATGGGACTCACGTCAGATTGGGTTTAGCCATTCCAAGGGATTTAATTAGCAGTTAAAGAAACAACAATTTGCCTGGTTTAGGCACATTTGGAGAGTTACCTTGCTGTCTTCCTCAGTAATAAACTGTTCTTGGTGAAGGTCATCTTTCATCTGCACAGTAAATAAAACTGTCAACTAAAGCCATGTTTCTGTTTTTCATCAGTCAAGCAATACAATAAAACTCAGAGCAGCGTATTTAGACAATGATTTTGAGAGAGACGGCAAATCTTAAGGAAGTTTTAGTATAATCATTTCCCCTCAGTTGATCAATGTAACAGACATGGTAATTTAGCTGGGGAAATGTGATATAAAGCCTAGAAGCCTGATAATCAGATTGTCTTTACAAACAAAAATCAAGCTGGTTTTCCAGACCTCACCATAACCATTAATTAAATACTTACCATCTCTTCACTTAGCATCTAAAGAACATTTAAGCAAAAATCCATCAGGTTCAAGGAAAAAACAACCTCCTCTAGCTTGCCTGTTTAATTCTAGTTCTATCGTGTAGGAAGTTTTACTGCTGTCAAGCAACATTTCTCATCTTTGTAAGAAGGAATTCAACTGAAAATATTAAAATATTTTCAACAGGCTGCTTATTTTTATCTAGAGGAAGATAAATTATTATCTACATGCAAGTAGTAAAAGCAGTTGCCAGAAAAAATAGGGTTTATTCTCACCATACCTGCAATACATCAACCACTACATGAAAATATTTCTCTTTCCAAAACAATTAGCCTGATTTGTAGTGAGGTCACACAGACTTTCACAGTACTACTCTGCTGCAGATTATTACTTGCCTAAAATATGATGCTTACATTTTTCCAGTACATTAAGAAATAGTATTGTTTGAGAGGGGAAAACCAGGTAGAAATACCCTTTAGTCTGTGATTCTCGCAAACACCAGATAATCCTACACAAGTCAAAACACAATTATTCAGGCTGCCAAAATGAGTATTTACTTTTCCCAATATTCTGATAGCGTTTTACGTAAACACAAAAGCAAACCTGGTACGGTCTGAAATCAGACTACAGCTCTGCCACTTGTTTCACGCCCATTCTCTCCCAGCACATTCCATTTCTGAAAACACAGCACGTCAGCAGAGCCTTCATAAAAGAAGATGCATACCTTGAGCTGTCCGGGGCTTAGGAGGTTGTGGGATTTGTTTGTTTATATTTTTTAAACAGATGGAATAAAAATCTCTATTTCTCTTACTGTAATATAAAAGAGAGATAATAGCGTATGGAAAATGCTAGAAAAACCCTGCTGTCAGGTCCAGCTCACTGTACCTGTTCGCATATCTACAATTTACTTCCACAGTTGGGAAAATGCTTTTTTTTTCCTTCTCTTATGCATGAATCCACCCTCAGAACCAGTTGGTGGATCTTCCGCTAGTCCTAGTTGTCATTTCAGGAAGATCAGCTGCCCACCAGCTTCAGAGACCTCCGTGTTAGAGCTCTCTGCCTGGGCAGCCACGCACCAACTTGGGGTACTGAGATCTCCAACAAACCACCATCCAGAAGAACTGCATTTAGACTATGTCCCGGCACAGATTCATTATGGGAACAACTAAAGTAGAGCAAGTTTGCCCCCAAAGTCTCAAGTGACTAAACAAGACCACCCGCTCAGGCAGCACGTGGGGCACAAAGAGCTCTTCACTCCCGTGTGGAGATGGGGGGTGTGAAGAGCCTTCCCAGCACTGCACAGCCCCGTGCCCTGTGCTGCAGGAGGTCACCTGCGCCCAGATAGGATCTTCCGCTCCACAGACCCAGCCCCACTTCCGCAAGCGAGAGCCTGGGGAGATTTCCCTGACAGCAGCATCCTGTCGGACCTACCAACTGTGGGAGCAAATCCCAAAGCATTTGCACCATGCAAGGTCCAGCACGACCACTGCCCAGCACAAGCCCCAAGTCCTTGGAACAACAACTGACCCACCAAACACCAAGTTCATGGAGCTTTCAGTTCCTTCATCTCCTGTTTCACTGGGAAGAGAACAGCTTGTCCTATTTCTTGTGAAAAGAGTGCCAGAGATAGGAATATTTAGAAGGAATTCATATCTATCTATCCAAACCCAAACATTCAAAAATCATGACTCATAATCCCCTCCCAAATCATGGGATTAAATTAACATATCATGGGATTTTGAAACATGCTGTCTTCAAAATTATAGAATACTGCATACTTTGTGCTACTCATTACTTGACAATATTTACACAGTCAAAAACTACAAAGTTTTTATCAACGGTTAAAAGAGCCAGAAGTTCACCTAGAGAAAAAAAGAAAGTCATCACATATTCATAAGATTCTTGGAGGCTGGACCTTTAAAAATAGTCCAAGTGTTACAATTCATCACATGTAAATTTATGGGACTTGGCAACAATGCAGTTGTCTCTAGGGATGGTGGAAGAGGGGGAGTGCTCTTGGTTAACCTCTTTTTTTTTTTTTTTTTAAATAGATACAACATACTGAAAGTGCCCTACAAAGTATTTCCTAAATAAGCCCATTGATTAATTTAGAGCACTATGGAAACACGCAGCGCAGCGTGTTTATCAGCCCCCAGTCACTAAATATTTTGACATTTGTTAACCAAAACTGGATGCATTCTGGAAAAAGACAAACTGGAAAATAAAATTACAATTTTTGAAAACATGTCCTTTCCAAGACTGTTGCCTAGAGCAAATCAGGAGCAGAAAGCCAGGTTTAATAAAAAGTAGAGGAGAACAGATCAGTTTTGTAGTGGCCGTTCAATTTTTTTGTTAAAAACAAAAAGAATTTCATGGAAAAAAATCCTGTACAGTTCAGTGGAGTTTTTTTCCACAATAAAACCAACCTTTAGTCCATTTGAAAAATAAACAGATAGTGGATGGAGGGGACAATTACTCCTCTTAGTATTTTTCCTTATATTAAAATTTGAAATATGAAAAATTCACAACTATTCCTACCTATCACCAACACAACCAGGGCTACGCCTCAGCCTGGCGTGCACAACCTCAGCCTCGCTTTTGCTGTTTAATCCCATAGTGTTGGCTGATGGCTATTATCATTTCTGCCTTTGTAGCAGAGCCTACAAACTTCAGTCTTTATGCGAGCGCACAGCACAGGTGAGGGGACACAAACGCAGAAGTCGGTGGCATCGCACACCGCATGTGGCTTTGCTGCCGGTCACGGCGGGCAGCCCACGAGCAGCCCCGCCGTCGGCCCCACCAGAAGCCACGCAGCACGGTGCGGCGTTTCAGAGATACTGCTGTCAGAGCCTTCCTCTGTCAGAGCAGGTACCGCATGCCAGTAACTGGAGCTGATCTACAATTTATGCTTTTCTGTGTACCATACTCCTACTCCTGAGGAATATTTACCATCCAAAAACAAAAATACTGCCATAAGGTGTGAATAAAATCAAGTCTCTTTTGTTTAAGAGGAAACACAGTGACTGGTTGATATTTTCCAACACACCAATAATTTTATAAACATCTACTAACAGAGCAACTTCCATCCTAATGATTCTGGGATTGTGGCACTCAGACTCCTGCGTCCCCCAGCTCTGCAGCAGAATGAGTACGAAGGCAACCAGAAGAGCCCAACACAGCACTGCATCAGTCAAAAATTCATGGGTCATTTTGATGGCCAAAGTGGAAAAAAAGAGCTAGTTGAGTGCTATTGTTTGCTTCCTTTTTTCTCCCCATTCCAACTTGAACATTGAGAAATTCGTATTATTCACTTGGCCCTAATTTCAGTGCCCCATCTCTGTGATTATCTGCTCCTCCAAGTGGTTTCTGGACATTATTATATGCAAGAGTGATAGTAGAGTTTTCACAACAGGTATCATATTCTTTGTCTTTTGAAAATTATTAAGGTAGCATAGGAGAGGGATGAGGATCGCTGGGAAGATTTCTACAAAGGAAAGTCTAACACACTGTTTTATACTTAAAAACGTATTTTACTGCGATAAGATAATACTAGGGTATGAGTGGCAAATAACTCTGCAGTTTGGTACACACACTTGGAACAAAAATGTATCTGTTTTGTTGTTTCCACTCAAATCACCCAGTTAATCTGTGTTAACATCAGCTGTCAAAACATCCATTTACTAGATTTGCATCTTTTATTTATTCAGCAAAAAAGTGCAACATCTGAGCAGTTACCAGAGAAAGAGAAACTACTACATAGACCTGTTGTTTATGTTTAGCTCCTGTTATTCCATCATCATCTATCATATACATAGTATGTTAAATTCCACACTTAGTAACACATAAATAAACCAAGAAAGTTTGTGTTTGTATCTGAAGATACCATTATTCCCCTGTTGGGATTAAATCCAGCCCAGCAAAGACACCATCAATGAGAAGCCCATGTACCACGTCGGCCTTGGTGTGCCCTTGCTGCAGCCTTCCAACACGGCCTTTGCAAAGCCAGCACTGCTACTTGTCCCCAGCATGCACAGGCACCTCTGCCCCGCTGCTCCAGCCACCATCCCCTTCCTCTGCTCTGGCTCAGGGACGCAGTGGGACACATGGCTTTATGCTGGCTATCTCTGGAGCCAAACTCTTTAAAGCATACACAGTTCCACCATCCTGGAGATGATTTTGGCTGCTGCAGTGCTTGCTTATCCCAGGTAAAGCGTTCAACTCTTCCCTACCTTTTCATCCACAGAGGGAGAAGAACACATTTCCATTTGGAAGGATAAAAAAGCCAGAGACAGCAGATCACATTGGCTTCATGCCTTTAGCTACACTTTATACATCAGCTGGCATTAACACCTCTGCCTTACCTTTATACAGGGTATCCGCATTCTCAGTAGGAAGCTGCTTCTTAGCAGCGGCTCTGCGATAGACCACATGCGTTCTGCCTCCTCCCTCCTCCTCCTCCTGGGCCCCCTTCTCCAGAGGTTCAATGAAGAACTCGTCCTTGTCTGTGCGAATCATGCCAGCCTGCAGCGACAGGGCAGAGATCGAACATTTTGCGTTACTGCACATACAGCAGACGTTGTGAGTAAACAGTTACAATATGCTTAAGCACACTTTAGTGCTCTCTAGAGAGCAATTAGGATGCAGAGAGGAAACCAGGTGAATTCTTTATTAGAGCAAAACGAAGCATCATTTCCCCAACTTGACAACAAAGGACAAAAGGTACAAACCTGAACCAAAAGGACTTCTGCTCAAACCACATGAGCAAAGTACAGGTCTAAGAATCTGTCTAGGAAATACACCTTCCATTAGAAACCAGCTACAATGACAGTCACTACGACCTTATCTATCTGTCAGTGCCAGACCGCTCCAGTGTTTACTATCTCTGCTAAATAAAGGATCATTTCAGTGCCAAAAGCTGGTCCTGATGTGCAGTTCAATAGTCAAAAAATGTAGAGTCATCCTTTCTGTTCAGAAGGAAGACGGAAAAGTACTACGTCTTCCATGTAGGCAACTAAGCTTTGTGATTTCCCCCTTGACTCAAAGGGTTCCACTGACAAAATATTCTTTCAAGAATTAGCCACAACCAGTTTAAAAAAAGGGTGTCAGTAGTGCATTGCTAAGAGATAAAAACTTATTCAGACTGGACCAGATAACCTGGTATGAAATAAAGAGAAATCTGTACTTCTACAGAGTACCTCAAAGGAACATCTCACCCAAGTGATTCTCACTGTGTTCAGGGAAACCCTCATAAAGACTGAAAAGTTCAAAAAGAAAAAGTCTTTTTATCATCTTCATGCAGGTGAAACAAATTGGGCACCTGGATCACCTGCATTTGTCTCCTCTTGCAGTCCTGCCCTACTGCAGAAGGTCACGGCTGCCAGTAGATGGCTTGCAGAGATGGTTGGCTTGAAGCAATTTTTCTGCATATGTTTGCACATCTGTGTTTGAGAACTTATGAATTCTTAGCTTGTAAACAGAAAGTCTTACCAGTAATGTGAAAGAAAATGTTTAGAATAGTGAGAGAAGCCCCAGATCTAACCTTCAGAAGCTCCTTCATCATGATCTTTCCCACGCTGCGCACTGATGGCCCCAGAGTCACCAGACTTTCAGACTGGGCACAGGAGAACATCTCAACACTGTGACACACTTCATCTTGCTATCTGAGCTTCTGGGAGCCTAAATCCTCTGCTGGGTGAAGCCCTACCTCAAGTTGCCAGGAGAACCAGTTTGGCTCCTTTGAACCCAGTATTCTCACCTGAAACAAGTATCATCTAAACACTCTTCTCATGTCCCAGCACTAAAGTTCTCATACAATGCATATTTTTCTTCTACAAGCAGCAAACTATATTCCTACTGCTATAAATACAGTATGTTCTTTGGTTCCCTCCTTGGAAAAATGTCAGGTTCATTTGTCATGTCTTAACTTACATTAGGCAAGATTTCCAGTCCCAGATTTCATATATATAATGTATACAAAAACAGATTGAAGGGGAAGGATTAAAGAAGCAAAATTATATCGAAGCAATTTAAACTGATGCCATCCTGCTTGTATAGAGGAAAGTGAATTTGAAATCCTGTCTTGTTTCTTCTTATCTAATTTAGATTCTACATCAGACACAAAAAAGGTGAGACAGGCTCAGCAGCTCAAGGAAGCTAAGACAACCAAGAAAATAAGTGCTGAACCCAGAGAGACAGCAACCGATCTTCTACTGCAAAAAGGAATACATGAAAAATTCAGAATTGACGTTATTCTCCATTTAATGTATATTTTAATTGAATACAGACACAATTCTTCTGGATATTAAATATTATGTATCCAGAAATTTTGAAGTCTTTTTATAAGAAATGCACAACTAAAGATCAAGAAGGAACAAGCATTTGCATGCTCAACTGCACCAAATACGATGTGCACGCCATATGTATGCCGAGGAGAATTACACAGAGGGCTTGACTACCATGTGAAAAAAATGTGATTTTGCTTTTTGCAAGTAAGCTGTATGGTGGCACAGATGTTCATACGTATTTCTAGATTTATTAAACCTACTATTAACTAAGCAGCTAATGCCAGCCTTAGTTTAAAACGCAGACTATACTTCAGGATCCTGGGGGAACTGCTGCTGTACGCTTTACGCAGAGGGGTTACTGATGGGAGTTTGGAGGAATTTAGATCTTCTAAGAAATTTAACAGTTAGGCAACTTCTACAATCAGTAGTTGAACTGATTAGACAGCAGAACAACTTTCATAGGTGAACTTTAGCTTCCAGGGTATGGTGGCCTTTGGAAAAGAAAACATCTGTTCAGGGTGAAGATTCTTCCCAAGAAGACAAAGGTGACACCCTGGGACGGACTGTAAGCCTAAACAGAAGAGATATTTGAATGTTGGTTCCCAAGACATAAAACCAGTGGCCAAACGCTGACATTTCCTGCGGATCATTGTGCCTGCTTTGGCCCTTCTGCATGCAGGGGGATTCATGTGGCACCGAATACTGCTACATAGCAAGCCATCTCCCAGGTGCTCTTCTTTCCCACTCTGCTTCTCGGATAGACACGACACCACTCTGTACATCCCCATGGCAGTATCCTCCCTAATGTTGTTGGAGTGTAGAAAGAAAGGAATTTAACCTTTAAACATGGCTGAATGTTTCCTCTATTTTTTTTTTTTTTCATTTTAATCTTAGACTAAAATAACTTTGTTTCTTATGCTGGAATTGTTCTTTTTCTTTAGTCCTGAGAAACACGTTGATTATTTCTGGTCAGAAGTATTAGGGAAGAATTACTATGTCTTTGAATAGGAAAATAATTATACATTTTTATATATTGTATATCCTACACAGTCTTTGAATTAGCCAACATATTCTGATGAAATAAAGTAAGAAAATATGGCTGTTTAGGACTTTAAGAAGAAAATTCATTTAGACTGCAAGCCAGAGTTCCTACAGCAATCCACAGTTCAAGCCATCTGCCTAATAATATACCCACAGTTATAAATGATTCATTAAGAAATACGTGGGGCTCCTGAATGTCTCCACCACACATTTCCTTGCTGCTTTGAGCAAGACATTTAACCTCTTTACTTCCATTTCTCCACCTCTGCACCAGCCTAACAACAGTTTTGCAGGATAATTACAAGGACTGATTTGTTATTTTTTTGCCAAGTGCTTTGAACATGAAAAGCTCAAGATGAATTGCCTAATGTATTTTTTCTGATACTAATCAGAACACCCTCAAAAAGCCACCGTGAAAGGGAGATTGCTTTTAGTCATCTACTCAACACCAGTGTTGCATACAGCCAAGCAAATAGTCTCAAGGCACCGCTCTGGCAGCACGGGTTTGCCTGTGCCCTTCACCCATCAGTCCTATTCTTATCCACGGATGCTGTCACCCTTGCACAAGCTTGGCATGCCAACGCAACTGTCAGACAACCACCAAGTTCATGATGACAACAATTTCCTGGAGAATGCCTCTGGATGACAGAGAATTTGCGCCTTCCCTTCAACATAGTTTAGACTAGAAGGACTTCAGAAAATTCTTGGGCCGTCCTCTGGTCATTTACTCCAGGGGATGCAAAAGCAGAATTAAGTCTTTCAATTATCAGTTTCCTCAAGTTCCGAACAGAGGAACAGTAGTCACTTTCAGGAAATAAGAACTTAAAAGTAATGGCTCACAATAGGGATTTTTTCCATCCTATACTGCTTATTGCCCATCCTGGGACTGCGGGACTTGCAGGAGTTACGGATTAGCAATGCTTCCCCTCCACTACCATCCTGCAGCCACACATGTGCTGTGAAATTCAGAACGAGCATCTGCCATGGAAAGCACCTCCAATTCTGGACAAAATGCTGAGCTATTACCTCTTCCCCTCATCTTCTGGGACTTTAAATGTGAAACTAAAGTGAGTACAGGAATATTGCTAAATAATGATGGCAACAGCAACTGTGTCCTGTGACTAATAAAAATATAAATTAATTGAAAAAGTGTTTGCCTTTGGAATGCACCAAACTGTAGTAAAAAGCCTACAACATCCCACTATTTCCCAAAGCGGGACATCCCCAGGCCTTCCTTCCAGGGGTTTTTAGATCCCACCTGCAAATTACTCAAGTCAAGCACTGCTTAGCAGTCATTAATATGCATTAAAGACTAGAGCAGAAGACACTTAATCAAAAGGAAACTGCAGTTCAGAGAATCAAAACCTCTGCTAAGGTTAGCAAGGTGGTTGTTTAGAAGTGAAAGCCACAGAGGAAAAATTCACAAGGCAGGCAGAGAGTGACTGTCCTGTCTAATCAAGACAAGAATTGCATTGATAAAGCACAAATGAGTCCATTGCAATAAACTGGGGTTTACGGCTCCACTAATCTCTTTTGGGGGTAAGAGGGGTCCTGTGCATCCCCAAAGACCTGCCAGACTTTCAGGGCCCACAGGATCTACAGATACTGGCACTGGTCTCTTCTTCAGTCTCCTCAACATCCCCAACCCCTCCTGCATTTCTAAAGGCATTCTTTAAAAGTCTAATTTGACAGAAAAACTGCCAGACATATTTAGATCTACAGAAAACTCCAGGTTTTAGAGTGTTAGCTCCTGTGGATAATTAAATGTCTCGCTGGCTCTGCACTTGGTGAGTGACTTAATTGTCTCCTCATTCCCATTCCCATCACAGCTCCCTGTTCTAGGCTGTAATGAAGTAACCCATCTAGCTGCTGCTTCAGGACTCCAAAGTCTCAGCCCATCCTGTAAGCGCAAGTTTAATTAATGTTCATTTTCTTCCTCATTAGTGCAGCTTTACAAAGTTTCTCATTGCCATATAAAGGCAGATTTACTTCCCAATCTCCAAGCACATGATACAGATAGGAAGCTAAAATTAAATGTGAACAAACCTGAAATTAATATAAAAAAATCCAAATGGCTGCTTGGTTAATTAAAGCAGTAACCTACAAAACCAGAGTGTTTCAGAAACTCTTAGAAACAGTATTTCTGTAAATAAAGCTCTATTTTTTTGAGTATCTGATTCTGAAAAGGTAACCAGCCACACGAGATACCTGTGCATGAACAAATCCTAAATACAGTCCTGAATTTCAGGTGATTTTATTGAGACCAAAGGGAGGTTCAAACTGTCCGATATTTAACCTCAGTGTCTGGGTAAGGAGCCTGCACTGCCTGCGATGTCAATGAAGCCTCCGGAGGGGAATTTGCAATATGGGATCCTCCCAACAATCAGTTCACAGAGAAGCAGAGAGAGGAGATTTGCATTTCACTGTACAGTTGCCAAAAATACTCTGTAGATGACTTGAAAGAAAAAATATTTATATTTGTAGGACAGCATATTGGACAAGGTCTTGTTCTATTTTTATATCAATGTGCCTGTACTCTAAATACATGACTGCTATGCGTTTGACCAAAACTAGCACTGGTATAGCACTTTCAGCAGTGAATTTGAAAGCAAATTCCCATAGTTATTTTTATTATGATCCTTCTCTAGGTCTTAGAACCACAGGAACACGCTTTTTCCAAACAGCAACAGATGTGTCCTCCCAACACTGAAGTCAAGTACGGAAATACTATTAGTTCAATTACATTAGAATGGATCTGATGCTCCAGGAGCTCTGACAACTGGAGCAAGATCACCCAGAAAGTCTGCAGCAGAAGTAAGGATATAACACAGACCATCCAAACTCATCCCTGCCCATGTGGGATCTCTCAGCGTTTTCAGTTCTGCAGTGTATTCATTCCCAATCATACAGTACATTGACTCAGGAATAGACACGCTTGGTGTTTATTTCCATTTAGGTTCATTCATCTCGATAACAATGCAAAAAAAAGCTTCTTATGTCATATTTGCATTTGATCCTTTGAGAACATGCCTCGAACTACTGAAGCATTGCAAAGGAGGAATTTTGCAATGCTGCAAATGCATCTTTCTTTACAGTGAATGGAGGTGCTGAAAGAATTGTAGCAAACATTCGGAACATGTTGCCACTTACTGTGCTGTATGCTGCTGCCCTAAAGCTACACTGATTTATTCAGTCCCAGGCAGGATGGGGAAAGGGAGAGAAAGAAAGTTTTTAACTGAGCACATATATTTTTATTGCCGTTAGTCTAAAGGAGTATTTTTCAGCTTTTTTTCAACTCAGCTGGCAATTAAGTTGCTTTATTTTCACATATCCTTAAAAAATTAAGGGGGGAAATAATTATGTATACACATAGGAATTACACAGAGAGACTGACGGAGAGGCAGAGCCTGCTGGGTAACCCTATGGAAGCTGCACATTACTTAGGGCCCCCCTTTATCCTCTGCAGAACGGGGATAAGGTCCCATTTTAATGCACTTTGAGATCGACTAATGAAAAGCACCATACAAGAGCTATTCGTACTAAGAGTGCTTTCATGACAGGCTGCTTTCGTACAGTCCTTGTAGCTCAAGGGAGGATGGATATCCTTCCATTCATGCATCTATTTGCTTCCACTGCTACCAAAAATAAAGATTTGTCCCTGGAGCCCAGCTTAGTCACTACACAATTGCAGGTGCGATTAATAATAGCAGTGGGACAAATCTGCAGCCGATACAACCTGAAGTTAAGAGAGCTGCATGAGTTTATAGCAGATGGGAATCTGGACCCAAATCTTGTGTTTGTATGGCATAACTCATTTTAGAATCTCAAAAGGGTTTTTTTGTGGTTTTTAAGAGACACAATAGTGAGACAGACTGTGTCTCATTCTCACTAAACCATCAAGAAAACAGACACAATTAAAGTGATTTCACAAAGCCATGCCAGCAGATTTCAAGACAAGCATCCTGGCCACAGTGCCTGGCTTCTACCAGTGGACACTGCTAAAAACATTGCTTCCAACTGCTCTGCCTTTACAAGAAAATTACCAAATTCTCACCCCCATCACTCAGTGCCTGCCTAGGGCTGGCAGCAGTGCAGGAGACCAGGGCCATTACCTGAGCACCACTTCTCTTCAGGAAACCTCCTGCCTCTGTCCCCCACAACCTGCCCCATCCTACCAGCCACTCGAACCTCTGAACCCAGGCAGGTCACAAGAGGTAAATCTCATTTTCAAAAGGTTTAGGTAATACAAAAAAACGTGGCTTTCTGTAAAATGAATATCTGCAGCGAACACAGATTACAGCCTGTAAAAGTATAACTCACTTGGGAGCAGACAAATTCAGAGCAGACTTCCCTGCAGCTGCTAAACAGGGACACAGCATCGCACCTTCGCCAGGTTGGCTTCCACCTTTCAGATGCCTCCACCACCACCAGCAGGAACTTCATTTCCAAAGAGTTCCGCTGCAAGAACTGTTACAATTCTGTAGCTTTCTAAACAGAGACCAGCAGTTATTTTACCTAAAATAATGCATAAGCAAAAGCATTTTGGAAAGTCTCTAGGCTTGATGTCCACAGGTATGTGTAATTCCAAAGGGGAACGAGGTGAGTTATTAAATAGCTGTTAAGAATGAAAATGATAAATGCAGCAGATCTTGCAGACTCGGGGGATTGTAAACTTGATTGCTGTTGTTGCAAGCAGGGAATAGTAATTGCAGTGCCCTGCAACAGAGTTTCTCAATTTTAATCTTTTAGGGAGGAAAAGCATGAATATCAAGTCCATGAATTTGCTAACAGCAAGATCCAAAAGGATTAACTTTCCCAATTTTAACACAAGGAACCATTTGAAATAAAACATTTCTGAGGCCACTTTGACAAAATGCATAGTTGAGTCCTACCCTCGGCAATAAAATGAATTGACGTTCTGCAAGAAAGCAAAACCAGTCCAACTGGAAAGCTCTTTAGCTCCAACTCTCTCAAAATGGGACAGTTGCTACACAAGTTTCTTTTCAAAAATATATTTGCTTAAGGCACAAATCACCACCCACTGAAGTCAATGGGTGTCACATTCATAAATCTCAAGGCCAGGATTCATAAATGGATTCATAAATATTAAAGCAGTTTAGTCTGACCTTCTATATAAGACAGGCCAAAGACTTTCGCCAAAGCATCGCGGCAGCCTCCCAAAAAAAGTCTTCATCCTGAATGCAGCAGGCTTGGCTCAGATCCATAAATGGGTAGGAAACAGAGTCTACGTCTTTGCTATGGTAAACAAGATAAAAGGATGCAGATCATAAACTGCAGAAAAAGGTTTACTATATTAAAAAAAGTTTAATATATTAAATTCATCTGAGTTGAAACTTAGCACTTGAAGTAATTTAAAATTACGTTGTAGAAATCCTGATTCTTCCCTTTGGAAGATGTCACTGCAGCAACATTTCATATTCCAAAGGAGTGCGTGAGCTGCAGAGTGCAAGCTGCAGGGTAGCAGGAGCCGGCTCTGACCTGGACCATTCCCATCTCCTCCTCCTCCACCATGCTCTACCAGCACTTCTCAGACAGCAGCCTCAGTGCCCACACAATCCCACAGTGAGCGGGTTCAGGAAGCTTACCCCAAAATCATCATCCTAGAAAGATGTGCACCTTGGTGGACCAGGTCTCCCTGGTCCACAGCTTCTGACGTTACCTACTCCAGTGAAAGCAAGACCCCCAGCAGGCAGAAAGTCTGACCTGGGAGAGAGCATCTCCCACCGCCTCCACACTTTTCCATGCAACAGCTCAAAACCCAAATCTGGCCACAGCTCCAGGGATGACCAATGCAGCTACTCATGGCTTGCAAATCAGATAGGGTCCTGCTCTGCTAAATGCAAGTTTTACTTAAACCAGATGCCCATAAGGGTGAGGGGAAACAAAAGCACCAAAAGTTTCTTACAGCTGAGACTTGTTTTCCTTTCCACATCCTAAAGACAGGCTTATTTTAACCTTCTTTCTCTTACCCCTTATTGGAGGAATGAACCTGGAAAGGGGTTATCCAAATGAGAGCATGAAAAACTAATGAGAGATGAGCTTTCAATTTGATACAGCACTCAGTTGTAGGCTCCCAGTACAAGATGTCAACAAAGTGCAAGATTCAGTACAGAAACTAAAATAATTAATCCCTGGAGGAATAGGCTTATTAAGAAGGATTAAATCAAAGAATTAATGTGCACTATTTGTCTATATGACAAAGAGGAAGGGAGACATATGATAACTCTCCAAGATTTTAAAGTATAGAGAGAATAAGAATTGCTGATGAGAAAAGCTTGGACATACCAGGAAACAAACAAGAAAAGAAACTCCAATAGAAATTTTAGCCTGCAACATTATAGGCAGTCTTATGTAGCTTAAAAAAAAATACCTCAAAAGCTTGTCCTTAAAGATCTTTAAATTAACATTTCTTACTCTTTACATTGCACTAGTACTTACAGTTGAAGGAACAAGGTTTAGGCATTGTACAATACAAATTTTAGCAGACTTCTGCAGAGGAGGAAATAAAGAACATCAGCTGAGCCCAAACAAGGCTCAGGGAATTCAGCAGTAGCTGGTGACCTATGTCCTTGGAAAAATAAAATCAAACTCGTGCTGGGCCTCTTTTGTGAGCCCCTTGCTTGAGCGAAGAGAGCCCAGCCTGTCCCAAGGCTCTGCTCCGTCCCAACAGAGGGGAATTTCAGGTCAGGGGGAGCTTGGTTGTAGCTGGAAACAAGCTGGAGGCTCTCCATCCCTAACTTCACATGCCAGCCACAAAAACAGAAGCCAGACAGACCACACATAGACACCTGAAGCAACATCCTCACTGCTGTAAGCGAAATAAAGTGCACTCTCAAATAAATGAATACCGTTCCTTAAGGGCAATGTATATGCATCCATATGGCAATCTGACTGCTAGAGCAAATGCAGTGGATCTCACAGCACGTCTAGAGGTCTCAGGAAGCACTGGGGAGCAGTTGGTGCTCATGGACATCTTGGACACAAGGGGAGAGGTTCTGGATTTCAAGTTGCAAGTTGAAACCAGGAGTTTCATCATGGAATTCTTCTAATATTCCCAGTCTGATGAAAGAGCAAGTCAGAAACACAGTGCATGGCTGAGGAAATGAGCTGTGGATTCAGTGGGTATGGAAACAAGAGTTTGGATTCACCAGGCATTGGGAAAAACTCTGGAATGGATGAAGTATTTACAGGAGAGATCAGTTCCTCCCACATCATCACTACACTGGGTGCTGCAAAGTCTCTAAAGAGTACTTTAATTAAAAGGAGAGGACAGTACGGAAGGGCAAGTTTGATGTGTACTGATAGAGCACATCAGACACTCAGTGAAAAGACAGTCTGGGGACACTGTAACAGCAGGATAGGAAGCACACAGGAACACATCAGCCTGCCAGTGGAGAAGAGAGCCTAGAATTAACTCAGATTAATCATTTAACCATGTCAAAGAAGAATCCAGAATCCTTCTAGACTAAATTTCTAGTTATATGTAGGAAAAGAACAGTATAGGGTAATACTGTCAACTGCTTGACCAGGACAGCAACAGCAACTGAGATACGCTGAGGGAGAACAGAAGCGCTGCAGGGCAGGAAGCACACAGTAATGGGAGGTCTACAACCTCTATGGAGACTGGGCAAATACCCTCTTGGGCAGTAGTGCTGGGGATGGATTTTTAGATATCATTAATGATTACTTCATGAAGCTCTTGAGACCAAGCCCTGCAAAGGAGATGCAGTGCTCAACTGCCTGAGTAGTGCAGTTGAACTGCTGCTGTTGAAGAATACTCAGGAGCACTGACCACATCTAGTTTGTGTTTGATATCCTGGCAAGAGCAACAAAATCTGTAATATTTCTGCTGCAATATTCACTTCCAGAAAAGGATAATTATGTCAGAATAAAGAAACTTGTTAAAGAAGAATTAAATGGGCACCTAAAAGAGAACCTCATTGCAGGTACTATTGAATTAAAGGCCCAGAGCAAGTGGACCAAACAAATCTACCATCTACCAAACAAATTCAGAAAGAGCAAATGAAAGTCGGCATTGCTAAACAGCAAGGCAAGGGAGGGTTATTGGAAGCATACAGGCATCCTACCAAAAAAAAAAAAAAAAGCCCAAATTAGGAAGGTAGGAAGATTGAAAGGGTCATAAACTGGCAGATTAAAGGTAAAATCGCAATAAGGCAAGCCAAAAGAGAGTCTGAGGAATAACTTGCAAGAAGCATAAAATCTAATCATAAAACCTTTCTGAAATACATCAGGAGCTGAAAAATCATCAGGGTATCTGTATAGCCAACAGATTATCCAGGTTTAAAGGAGCACTCAGAGACAGTACCATAACAGCAAAATTAAAAGAGGTTCTTCAAAACATGGTCACCTTGGAGAACCTGGAGGAGGCCCCTATGTAGGAGCTCTCCCAATCTAAGGTTGAACTGAAGGATCTGCCTCAAACTGAAAAATCAGAAGAGGAGGTTATAGAATAAAATCTACAATAAAGAGGTCACAGGACTTCATCTTGACAAAACTACGAAATGAAACAGTCTAGCTACTGTGCATGTCATGGTTTGCTCAAAAAGGCTTCAGAACCAGAGGACTGAGTGCAAATGAAAATACAAAGCCAGGTTCTAAGAAGAGTTCCTAAAGAGAACTTGGGTACAAAGACCAATAAGCCTGACAGATGATGAGGGCATGGCTTCACATAACACACATTTCAGTTTTGGAACCCCTTGCCATAGGAAGCATCTACTAAGAAAACAGAAGGCTACTAATGCTAAGACACCAAAGACAATACTCACTATTGGCCAGATTTGAAGCCAAGGTAAGGACTTACATGGACCTCTGGTCCAACACAGTATGGCTCATGTGATTTTGTCTTTCTCTCATCTTGAGCACCTCCAGTTTTTTGGGTTTTGCTGTTTGTGCTTTTCCTGATATTTTTCTCCTGCACTCCCTCCAAGGCTGCAGCTAATAACAAAACAAGTTAATATTGTCTGAATTGAAGAACAAAAATGTTCCCTCTGCTTGTTCCTTGGACTATGGCTCCAATAACCATAAACTTTTCACCAAACTCCAAGCAGCACAAAAGAACTTAAAATAATCACATGCACAAAGGATACAGCCACAGCTAGATAATAACTATAGAAGCATGAAAAATTAGCAAGTGTTGAAATAGAAGGCAGACTGTTAATACCATTTTATTTTGGAAAACAAAAAGTACCTACACTCTTAGGCAAAAGCTAAAAGAAAAGTTCCTGTTTTCTCAAAGAAAAAGAAATGAAGCTCTGACCTTTTTGCAGCAACTACCAACTAGATAGTCAGAAGTTGGATACAACATACACTGGATCAAATGGAGCCTATAAAGGATACAGTCTCTGAAAATAAGAGAGTATGGAAAAGATATGCAAAGAAAGAAGCATAAATCAGCCTGTAAATCTTTCAGAACCACTAGAAATCAAACTACATACCATACGTCAGTGGGCTGGTATATTCACATCAGTAGAGCTGGGTTAGGGCCACCATACATTCTGGTAAGTTTACAAGTGGCATGTGTTTATTTGGACAATACTACTACCACAAAAGATATTAAGAAAATATTTCAAGAGGTGGTTTCCATACTTTACATGTCTTCTATAAAACGATGTGGCTTTCTTATTTAAAGTTGCTTGTAAATCGCATGAGACTGCTTTATAATTAAACAGACATTATTAATTTAGACTACCAGGCAGAGAGAAGAAAAAAACATTTGCAGCTCTTGAGCCAACAACAGTGCTTACAAACTTCTCAAAGTCAATTGTCCAAATATAGTCAGAAGAATTACAAGCCAGGAATCTGGATCAGAGGAAATATTATAGCAAGAAAGCCAGTTATGTCCCCTTATAAATGCAAAAGAATGTTAGTTTTCAACAGAAATTATCAGATAATCTGTATCAGCTCCACCACTCAAAGCAATGTCAGTTATTGCAATCAACTCTCTAAGTCCTGCCTAGAGGAGGAACAAATATCCAGCACAGGGCAAAACCTAGCTGCTCTGTGTTTCTTGAGGGCATCCAGAATGCCGATGAGGATACCCATTGGCGACATGGGGGCATCTGGGGCCTGACAGTGAAACATCCCTCATGCACAAAATAGGGGTTCCAGTCAAGTCATGCGCATCCCAGACCACCCAGATGAAAACATTGGTGCTAAGACATGGCCATATGACCAGTGAGCCACAGAGCTTCACAATGAACTTCCAACATTTCTGAAAAACTACAAAGGAGGTCAACAAAATCCTTACTTTTCCACTTTAAATTTGCTGCTAACTACACAATTCAGGTTAGAGACAGCACTATGAGGAGCCCGAGAGACAATTCAGGAAGATCAGGGAATGAACACACTGGAAGCCATCAAATGGAAGCTAACACTGACAAAAAACTAAAATGCTTTGGCAGGAGCATTTAACCAACCTACACATCTTAAAAAATCCTAAATTAGCTACTTCCAACTCAGGTGAGGGATGGATGACTATTGCAACAAGTTCAATGGAGATTTCCTCTCACTCTACAGTCAAAGTCAACCAGCACCAAAAAAAAAAACCAACCAAGCAAACAAACAAACAAAAACCCCAAACAAAATCACCAACCAAAAAAGGGAAAAAAAGGATGTTTAAATATGAGATAAAAAAAGACAAGACAGATGGCATTATTATTCTGTTACACAAGTCAGTGGCATAGCCGCATTGAAAACACTGGATTCAGGATGCCTGCAAATACAACCAAACTGAAACGTTTCCAAAGAAGTTGAATGGGAATGACCAGGACCTCAAAACCACTCTCATTTCAGCAGGGAGACTGAAGACATTCAGTATTTGTTTTAATATGAATGAGAAAGACAGAGGAAAACAATTAATGGTGCAATATGGAATACCTGAAAGTCATCTCTTCATTTCACAATAAAGAGTAAGAGTTATCAATTAAATTAAAACATTATTTCCCCTGCCTCCCTCTGCCTACAACAAATCACAGGGTAACTCCACGGTTTTCATTCTCCAGCTGACATCTTATAGCAAATTAAAGACCTTTAATACAAACAGTGAGGAGCCTCAGAAGCTGCAGGGTGCCCCAGAAAGAACAGAAGCAGGTCTGGACTTCTTGGTCTTGGACTCCTGCCAGACCAAAAGACTTTATCAACTGAAAATGCTCAGAGGATCCTAAAGAGAAAAATCTCTTTTAGTTTATTTTTTTAACTAGTGATATTACTTCATATTTACAGGTTGAGTTTGTACTGGTAGCTTTTTGTTTTTACAAGTCTATGTTCCAGCTGACCCTGGTTTCACAGTACTTACACCTACTGTGACAGTTTTACAACCTGTTGCAGCTGCCCCACGCAACACAGCCAAAGCCGAGCTGTTCTTTTGGTAACACCGTCAGGTTTCATAGCTCTCCTTCAACAGGTTTCAAATTCTATTTAGGTACCTCATCTCTATGGTAACTGCCAGCCCTACGGAGCCTCACAGCACCATGCTGGAGGAAAGCAATCCCCCATCCCTCGCTAGGGAAACGGGATGTGGGAAAACTGGATGACTTGCCCAAGGACACGCAGGAACTCTGTGGCAGAGACGGGAAACCAGATGTCCTGAAGGCCAAGTCCAGAGCATGAACAACAAGAAACCCTTTCCTCTCCTACCAGCAAAACCTCACACTCCAAGCGGCTCTCAGTATCAGAGTCACTTCCAACCATATCGCGGTTCTCAGTTTACAAAGCAGGAGCCTTGAGGGATACGTCATTACACGCTTCATCCCTTTGCTACTCTGCTGCAAAGAGTCGGTCGACGAACAACCCTCTCCTCCAGCTGCTCACCGCCAGCACGGCCACCAGCCTGGGCCGGTCACTGCAGTGCAACGAGGAGCTTAACGCAATTAGACTTCCATGGGATTGATCTGAGCTCTGGGGAAGCAGGAATTTCACAAAGCTATAAAGGTTGTTTTAAAAAGTTTTCCAGATTTTATCATTTTTCACACAGTCTGCAATTCGCCTTCCTGGCTTTTGAAAAACGACACACAGCTGTGCTTTGGATCACAGCTGTGCCTTTTGGCAGCAGGCGGAGGAGGCCCGATGCTAGGCTGGGGTAGTCAGCATCACCCCGCGCCGCTCGGCCTTTCTCATCAGCGAGGAGGGACCTGTCCCCCTCACTGGCATGGCAGGGTGCGGCATTGCGGGCTCCTGCTGTACCCCAGCACTTCTGCACTATTAAATACCAATTTGGATCTGCTCTCCTGGGTAGAATCAATGTGAAAAAATGAACACACACACGAAAGGCAGTGCGATAGAGGAGAAAAATCTAATGAGGGTTGGATTTCCCCACATTTTAAGGCAGTTTTCTTTCTTGTATTTTCTACTTCAAGTTTTTGTTTTGTTATTTTTGGTCTGTTCTGATGTTATCCAGGCTCCTACCAATTCTCAGCATCTTATTTTCACATCCATCTTTTCCCCGGATTCTGAACATATTTTCTGCCTTTTCCAAAGAGCTCACTGGGTTTCATGTAGTTGCAGAACAGATGGCACAACACTTAGATTTGCTTTAGTAAACGGACAAATGTGATCGTTTTTCATCTCCCCTCGCATCTGTGCTCGGTGGAGAAGTCTGCCTCTGCGAGCCAGATGGCCAAGGACAGCAAAGCAGCGATGCTGCGGCCATCAGCCGGCAACGGGGCACGACCGGACACTCGCTCCGTCTCCCAGAGCCGAACTGGCACTTGGGCAGCACGGGTGGGCACAGACGCAGCATCTCCCAGTGGGCAGCACGAGAACCAAACACAAACAGCCACCTTCCCCCCAGGGCTACAGGAATAACAAATGTTGGGAAAACATTAAAGCACAAGGGGAGGTAGGGAGAATGAGGAGCACAAAAGAACAAGATACACTGTCTCTCCCAGAAGAGCCTGAGGACAAGTACTGTCATTTTTAGCCATATTTCAACCTCTTCAGCAGCCTTCCATCAGTCAGAATTACAGTATGTGGAAGGAACCTGTTCCGTGTTGGAAAGTCAGAGGCCACTTAGTCTCATGACAGCAAACTGTGATCGGATCCAGCTTCTTGCAGTGACAATTAACCTCTGTCCTGCTGAGCGCTCTCCTGTGGTGGCAGACACACGTAGCAAGGCATCTCTGAAAGTTTTGACTGGTGATGGATGAAACTATCAATCATTTCTTTGAAAATCCAGGTATGGCTACGTCACATCATGCTTATATTATATAGAGGACCCCACTCATTCTTCAAGTGGGCTCTCATGAACCCCGAAGCACAAGCCTATAGAGTTCACAGTGGCATCTCCAGGGGTGTCCCTCAGTTAGGTGCCCAGAAGAAATGTGGACAACAGTGCCTCATAAGAGAGCAGATGATGAGTTCATATTTCCAGCTGATCACATCAGCAACCAGATGTGTGTTTGAAAGAAGTCTGGGCTATGAGAACATTTCAGGTCACCCATGCTTTGTCTTCCTAAAAATGCTTAAAATTAAACGGCAATCCTTCTAACCCTCAGATGTGACGCTTGCCTTCCTCTTACTCCGGGTTATCAGCCTTTCCTCCTCCTCCTCCTCCACAAAAGCACCATCCCATTCCAGAGGCACCAAAGGGAAGTACTTCAGCCCACTTTGATTCATTAAGGAATTTTCAGATACCCATTTTTGGTTTCCATTTGGGCTAATACCCATTTAGAAATATGGTAAATTACCATGAGAAAGAGATGTCATTTTTCAACCCCTGGGGATACCTCAGAGGGAAGAGGGGAAGTATAAGGAAAGTTAATTAGCCCTGAGGTCCTGCTTTGGGAAAAAACAGCACGTGAAGAGAGGAATTATTTAAACACCTGTGTGGTCCCAGAGCTCAGGCTCTTTCTGGTTTTACACTGGACTTGTGATCCTCAACACACTACACTTGGGATGTCTTCGCTTTATCAGCCAACATTAATACAGACAAAATTTTATACGTACTAACGCATCCTTAGATATAAATGCATCAGTATGTTCACAGACACTACATTATTTTATCATGAACCAACTTGTTCATCCACTCACTAACTTCTACATTCACAAGTGTGTTGTATTTGTAAAACTAGTCACTACAGGTAGCAACCCTTAACCACAGCTCCAACAGAAACAATCTTGGTAGCTACTTCCTACCTTGGGCAAAGAGAAGGAAGAAAATATAGCAGAGCAGTGAAGGTCAATATTTTTCTATCAAATTTTTTAAGGGTTTTCTTACAGAGTTTCCGCTGAATTTTTATAGTTTATTGGAGGAAAAGTAATTTTAGTTTAATCTCACAGGAATTGAAAACTTCTTTTTTTTTTTTTTCATTTGACTCTCTCGAAGTCCCTTTATGCATCTCTCAAGAGTGAACAAAATTTTGCTATTTTCCACATCTTGCAGAGATTTTTAAAAATTAGCATAATGCTTTAAAATTAATTGCATTTTTAAAATAAGAATACCTTCAGCTTTCCTTCAGGCAGCTACTGAAGTGAATCACATGATTATGCAAACCACAACCAATATTTTGGTGCCAAAAATACAGCTCAGCAGAGAGATGTATAAATACTGGCCAAACCTTGGAAAATAAGGGTTACAGAAGTAGATAACAGAACTCTCCTTTCAGCAGCTATTCAAATTTCCTTCCTTTTTAACTTCCTTGGAAAGGAATCAATTAAGAAACAAACACTTCCTCAGCTTCTGCACCATCCTTTTTTATTGCTTCTGTCTCATGGGGGACACTAAATCACACCTGAAAAATTCTCCTGATGTTTCCATTCGGAAAGCAAAGTCACTCGCTATGGCCAGAGCTCTCAGTGCTCAGCTCCTGTGCCCGAACAGTCATGGGGCTATAAACACAAAACCTCAAGAACAACAAGATTCAGGTAGCAGCAATTGGTCTTTGGGGCTCTGTTCTTCTCCTAGACTTGCATGTGACTCTGCAGCAATCAAGACACTTGGCACAAGTGAAAGATGTGCCCAAACAGAGGGTTTTCCTATTTTACCAGTGATACATATGGGCCAAAATTGCCAAAAGATCCATTTACTTTCAAATTCCTTTTTGCACTCTGCCAAAGTAAACTTGGGCATCTGTACATTTCTGTTCAGTACTTGTACAAATTTTATAGAGGGATAAAATTAACAGGGGGCAGAGACTCTTAATTACACCTCATTAAAAAAGAACTGAAATATAATTAAGTATTTGTACACATAAAAAAGTAAGTAAACTTGCTTTTCAAATCTGGACCTAATCTTTCCTTGGTGAAGCATACCTGCAAAGAACTGCCAGATATCTGGCATGTGCATGTACTTCTAAAGCGACAGCCAGGGTCTGATATTAGGAGGCCTCTGTGAAATTAATGGGAAAAAAATAAATCATTAAAGTACAATATCAATACTACAGACCAACTTTGCATTGTAAATACATATACAGATCAGCAGAGACCGTGTGATCACACTATCTAACATGACTACCGTGTTTTTTCAAAGCATTTGATTCATATGGAAAACACGTGGCTAGAGAAGCCTCAGAAGAGACTCCTCCACTTGCCACCTTCTCCTCCAGTAACTCCTGTCCCACTCACTAGTCACACTAAGCCTGCAACTCTTCTTAGCAAGGAAAGGATTAACCACACTCTTAATTCTTGTTGGAAATGCCTAAACCAGAAGAGTCAACATTGTTAGTATCAAGACACGTGGCTGTAACAAAGACCTTGGACACTGTGCTTAAAAAAGGGTGTCCTTTCATGCGATACACACCTGTGGGTGTCCAATCTCATTCTACTCCTATACAGAAGATGAGTGAGTAAATTGGCTTAATTTTTTCCATTTGTTCTCCACCAATCTGTTTTGAATCTTTTTAGTTGAGCGATATAGGTAAGATCTAGCTCCTCTTGAGTGAACTAACGCTCATTAATAGTACACATAGGTTTAGTGGAATTTATTCTTCCTTTTTCCTTTGACCCAAGTGTAAAGAACTGTGCACTGAAAAAAATATAGGGATATAAATCTTTTTGTCTTTTTGTGCATTTCAGACACCGCAGTGTGCCTCCTCTACACACCCCATTTAAGGATGTATAATGTCAAATCAAAACAGGTTATGTTCCTCTCATCTATTATTAACCAAGAATCTTCTGTACAGATTTGAGTATATGTTTACTCTGTGAAAACCTACATAGTGCAATCTACAGTTAGGAGCAATACAAGACACCTACATAAACAGAGAAAAAGCAGTAAGAATTCTGCAAAGCAAATGAGCAAATGCTAAATAGATCTTATTATATTGCTCCAACTCTATTGCAGTGGAGAAGGGAGAATAAATATTAAACATGCAGCATTATCATTTATTTTTGCTGAAGGAGCTCAGGAGTAACGAGTTAGGCATTGCATAAATATGCAATTTGCCTACGCAAATTGCTTACAATCAAACCACAACCCTGCACGTAAGGACTAGATACAAAAAACAAACCAGGAGTGGGGTAAACATCAGGTAATCAGAAAGAATGACGATCTGCCAATACGCAGCAGCTGGAGAACTTGCGCTTGCATAAGCCAAGTCTAGCTAGGCAGGTGCACATGGCAGAGAGCGTCCCGCTCAGCTATGTGCTGCTGCGCAGCCCAGGACACCGCAGCTCAGGCACCTGCCGCCCGCCTGCTGCAGTTTGCATATAGAATCGTAGAATCGTAGAATCATTTAGGTTGGAAAAGACCTTTAAAATCATCGAGTCCAACGCACGGTACAGGGCACAGAGCCCCGGAGGCTCACTCCATATGGGAGGCACATGTCAGGCTGAGAGCACAACCATGCAAGAAATGATGAAAAAGCAACATGGGTTACAACAGATTGCCAGTTATCAATTCAAATGCGACAAACGATCCCTGCGGGCAATGCTATTTCAAGAAGTGTCTACCTGGCAGGGCAGCAGCTGGGTCCGGGCTGCCAGTCTGTGCTTTCCTGAAGTTGTGCTTTCAGTGCTCATCCAACAACATACAATACAGTTGGGACAAATTACACACATTTCTTCAAGTTCTTACGGGATTTACAATTGCATTTATAAGTACAACTTGATCACTGAGACAGACTAGAAAGAGAGGCAACAGCACAGGGTGTTTCAGAAGCCCAGCATTGCTTCCCAGCTTGCTGGAGTCCCCAACCTCAGCGCAGTGTAATAAAGAGCGTGCAGCCAGAGCGGTTACAGCCGGCAAACCTGGCATAAGCAATACGCAGCACCTTGTCAAATAAGCAGCAGTATACATGTCTAATGCCTTTAATTTTGTATATTGCAATCTGGTGCATTAATAAAGCGCATTATAATGGGCAAAAGAAAGATTGGAGCAATTTCTACAGATCAGTGTGCTTGGAATTATTACATTAGCTTCCAGTTTTGAAGAAGTGCAAAGATATACGGTTCTCATTAGCTGACAAGTTTTGTGAAATTTACAGAAAAGACATTTGAGTGGTAACTAATTCTTGCTACTGTGTGACTGAGTCAACATTGTTTAAAACAAAACAAATAAACAAACAAAATAAACAAAAAAAAACCCAACCAAACAACCCACAAACCAGCAATCTACTTACACAAAATTTGATAATCTCTGGGCCTGACATGGACTTGTTCTGACCCATTATTAGGAAGAGAGAAAAGGAGAAAAAAAGTCAAGAGTTCCTCTTCATTCACTCTGCAAATTTAGGCCTGCAAGAAGTCAACACGAGAGTCTGGTAATATTGCCATGATAGAGATGGCGTTTGTGTATTGCTTACTATGAAAATCAGAAGTTAAGTTTCAGACTAGGTAGAAGACAGGAAGAAATTTGACAGTTTATATTTGTTAATGAAATTGCTTCATCTGCCTTCTAATGAAATAATGTTTTGGCAGAACAGGGGGCCAGAACAGGAAATTCTGGCAAATATTGCAATATTCTTATATGCTCATAAATCAGAATACTCTGGAATCTGAGTCAAATCTTTCAACAAAGCAAAAATCAGCAAGTTACAGTAATCTAATAAAAAAAAAAAGGAAAAATAAATCCTGGAATTTCTGTGTCCACTGTAACAGCTGAGCTTCTGAACATGAACTGCTCACAACAAATCACTTGTGAATGAGCTACAAAGTAAGGATTGCTGACAAATTATTTGGTGCATAATTTTAATTAACAACTAAATTTAGGCAAGTCATGCTTTATTCCCAGGCAATTCACAAATAGAAAAAAGTGACATTCATAAAATAAATTACTCTTTGTGAATTATTCACCCAGTTCTAATATCTTTTTTAGAATTTCCAATCAGTTCACTAAACCTTACTGTGAAAAGTTCAATACCATATTCATTAAAATAAACTTAACTGAACCCTGAAGGAAAGCATACAGGGATCGGTCATTACAACCAAGTGTTCTGCATCTGAAATTCCTGGTTTACACAAATGCGGAAGGCAGTATCTTACCTGCAGTTTAAAAGACTTATCAACACCTGGATTACAAGTGCTATTCTTCAAAAGAAACTAAAGATATCTGGGCGTGACCTACTGACCTACTTCAAGACAATCATTGGCAGACTTAAAAGACATCACCTCTCTCCTGACAGTGGCTGTCGTAAATCTCAGGATGAAGCCCTGATCATAGACCTTTAACCTTGCCATGTGAAAGAACATGCCTAAGGTAAGGTGAGTCACAGACTAAAGGAGCAAACTTTCCACGTCCTGACCTCGCTCTTGCACTAAACCACCACCTGGATCTGTCCTCCAACAAGAGCAGGGAAGAGGCGTACAGGCTCCTGAAACAGCAACTTTCTCGATCCGCACTGCCAGGATGCAATCACAGACCTTCCGGTAATTCATGAACATAAATCCTACAACAGAGGCAAGCAAACCAAATATATTCACTGACCTTTGCTTGGGGAAAGCAATATAGGGATGAATGAAGAGGAACTGGAGCTGCCGCTATCTGCATTACTCACCATGGAGAGTTCACTTCTCCCCCATTAGTAAATACAAAAATATGTAGTTTTATTGGCAGCCAAATAGCCAGGCTGTGGTCCTCAGAGGATAATCTGGCAGTCATTGCTGCAAAGTTTCTCCATTTGGTTTGATATTAAGTTAAATAAGATGTCTCAGATCTCTCTCATAACAGTCATCTGGTGTGTTATCTCCCATGTATATTAGGAGGGCTGTTTTCCCAAAACCTAATGTATCATTGTAACTAGCATATGTCAGGGAATTGCAAATCAGCACATTACAGAGCATTGCTGTAGTCCCAGCCCTGAGAACAAAATACTGTGCCAGAGGACAGGATTGTACGTCAGCAGAGAAGCTTCTGCTCTGCTGGGAAGCGGAGTGCGTGCTGCTGTGGGCACGTCGGGGTCCCAAAGGTCAGGCAGCACCGGAGTAAGGAGACTTATGATGCAAATCTAATATTTTGATTCTTTCCCAGAATCTTATCCAGATTGTCAATGGTTTGTTGGTAGTTCAAAGAAACCCATGGAAGTATATAAAAGCAGGAAAAGAAACATGATTCTGCATTACCCGTGAATAAACAAGATGGCCCAGGACAACTAGTGAGGTACTTTGGAGAGACTTCTGTTCCTCCAGGTCACCGTGACGGAGAGGGAAGCCTGTGCTCACAGAGGAGAGATGAGTGATGTTGCTGTGCTTGGTGCTTCTACGCATACATGATGCACAGAGGAAGGGAGAGCAGAGAGGAAGGGTGGCTCTTTGAAAGGTTGGAAAGGGGCTCCCTGAGAAATATGTGAGCATAAATAAATTAGCTCTGTTCTCAGTTACATAAAGTAATTTTCAATGTCTGAGCACTCTAGAAATCTGAAAAAAAGTTGCTGTTTCTCATTTTTTAAGGAAAATCTAAATTTTACACAGACATTTCTGAGAAAATTTGCAGTTGGGGGGGCGGGGGGGAGTGTTCTTTTCAGAGGCAAAATGGACCCAAAACTTCCAACTAACCCTAATGGATCTACAGCTGTGTTCCCCCTGCTACGTCACTGCCCCGACTACGCAGCCCCAGCCCCTGGTTTGCATCCAAGAATCATGACTAATGTGCTGGAGGACCAATCTGATAACTCCAAACTCTGGACAGTGACCTCTCAGGACAGCACGGTATAGCCTGCCCGCAGCATATGCTCTGAGCTACCAGCAGCTCATACATCTCTTGAACAAGGACAAGCTGCAGAGGAAGTTAGTGGAGCAAAAGGAAAACAGGCCTCCTAAGTTGCTGACCTAGTCCCTGTTGCTCTGTTGACTCCGTGCCAGCCAGCACCCCAGAAAACATCTTCCTTGGAATCTCAGCAAACCTGCAGCTGAAAAGCAGTTAAGATAACTCCTCTATTTGCTGTGAGCAGGAGGGAAGTTGGAACAGAAAGGCCCATGACTCAAAACACCAAGGGGAGGAAAGACAAGAGAAGAGATGGCAAAGGCAGAATGGGAGAGAAAAAAGAACCTACAGTAAGGAGTAAAAAGGTCCAATAGGACCAAAAAGGTCCAACAGAAAAAGATCGAGTGGTGAGGAGGAGAACAGGGTTTCAGCTGAAAAGTCACAAGTGGTTTGCTATCCAGCTGCCACCAATGAATTTTTAGAAACAAGAAATTTATATCACAGGAAATATAAGGTGATGAAAAATGACAAATCCAAAAGTTTCTTCCTCATCACATATATGCCTGTAATTACTTCTTACTATTCTTGCTTTTTTAAAGGGAGAGGGAAAGAGAACCAAGCCCATCGCACTGTTCTCCAAGATCATTGCCTGGGTGCAGCAGTACAACACATCCAGCAAGAATGACCCGCGGCAAGTGAACACTCATGTGCAGTTCAACAGCTGCACATCGTTTTAAAGATGAACAGAAACAGACAAAATACATTTTGTGTTATTTTAATATCTACATATATAAATATATCTAGAAGGTAAAGGAAATCGAAATCCAAAGCGCTAGCAGACTGCCAAGAGCAAAAAAACGTGGTATTGCTGTTGGCTCCAAAGAAAACGGTTTGTCTACCTTCTTCCAGGAACTTTAAAAGATAGCGATGGAAAGCAAAAGAAGAAGTGAAAAAAAAATATATAAAAAGAAGAAAATTACCATGTAAATTGAAACCACAGACGGGATCCCATATGTGTAACACATACTCCAGCTCATGGGATGTATCGGCCCTGTAACTCACAACTTCAGGTCACTACTCTCCACTGTCACCGTTCTCTCTCTCACACACATCTGCTCCAGGCATTATTACACTCTATGGCTTATTTGTTCACGCAGAGACAGTGCAAAGGACCATCTGTAAGTAACAGTCAACTTACATTATTAACAATACAAAATGAGTTTTCCTGGTAAACTTCACAGATCAGAGATGGAGTTCTTATCTCCTCTCTGGTGATGACTTTTGCACAACCTGAAGGAGCAGGTGGGGAAGGCTTCTAAGCTGTCACTTGTGATCACAGGAGCAGAGAGGTGAAAGGCAGACATGACTCCATTCACAGCCATCAGCCACACCTGGGCCAGCACTTTTTTGTAACCAGATTATTTAGAAAAAAGTAAAATTGTTTGTTGTGATTTGTGATTGAGCCATGCCTCCTTCCCCTAGGCTCTGAGCCTCAACAGCCCAGCAGAAGGGAGACAGTGGGCACTGGGCAGTGCAGAGGTGTTACAAGAGGGACACATGTAGATGTTGCTGCAACTGGTTTAAAAACAGGGGTGTGGGCACCGATCACGACAGGAGATCTCAAAATATGTGTAAGGGGAAATCTTATGTGAGAGATGTTTCAGGTGCTTGGAGTAGTTTGGAAAAAAATCATAGCTTAGCAGGCTTCCTACAGATAAGGAGGCATCACAATCCAAAGCTAGAGGGGTGAGCAGAATAAGCAGAGGTAAATGCACCAACTAGTGCCACAAAGTTGATGTAAATAAATTAAAGTTCATTAAACCCTGGGGAATATGTTCATCTGGAACAGGCATTTGTTCATCACAACTTAATCCTACCCAGAAGGTCGTACAGCAACTACACTCGCTTTACTGCCAGACGACCATCCTGGCAGAGGCTTGATATGCTCTAGCTAAGCCCCAGTGACTTCACAATTTTAATGTTTGGATTAAATTTTTTGGTTCTTCAAATAAACAACCCTCAAGTATTGTTAAAGAAATCATAAGGTTACTACACCAAGTAAATAAATCAACATGTTTCAGGGCAAAAAGCAACCACTCACACTTCAAATTGGGCTGACTTTATGCTTGCTATTAACTTTCATGTAGTTACGACTGGGAAATCTGGCTTTGGCCATTTTGGGGGCAGAAAAACTGATTAATGGGAAAACAGATGTAAAGTGACATGATAAAGCACTTATTCCTGACATGAAGAAAAGTCCCTCTGCCATCCGCAGAAATGCAGTACAATCACAACTCCTGCTCCACAGCTGTGTTTCCTCAAGGAAGAGGAGAAGGATCAAGAATGTGAACCCACAGAATTCCTGTTGGTAGAGAGGCAACAAAAACAAGATTGTACAGTCTGTGAATTCAGACTGATAATCTAAGTGTTTGCCACCACTTTTCCTCTCATTGCACCACCGAAATTAAATGAACCTGGAGCCAGTTAAAAATTGGCCTTTATAAAACCGTGATTTGTTTTCTTTAAATGCGCAGAGCTCTACCATCCTGTGAAACATGAAATCTGCAGCCTTTGCACTTTAACGGACATTAATTCAAATGAATACAGTAGCATACCACTACCATATATTACACTTTGTTTTTACAGATGTCCATAGTTTTCAAATTGAAAGATAAAATATTGCAAACCTACGCAGGAAAATTAGGCATGCAGGCAAAGTCAATGTACAGGTATGAAATACAAAGTAGGACTGGCATGCTGACAGGACTTTGCTATTCTTTAGGGAAAACCAGCATTGTAAGAGCGTAGAGTGTGCAGCTTGAGAACATCTGAGTGGCTGAACACAGTTTCCTGTTTACATAAATTAATAGAAGATTAGTCTTTTCCAAGGTTTGAGTTCAGCAAGTGACGTGTAAATTCCATGTGACTCACAAATCCTTTGCATATGACCCAAGCGCATAGGATTTTCCATCTCCGATCAGAACTTGCGTCAAACATTTTCCTGTAATGGCGATTTCCGGGAAGGGGGATAGAAACTCTGAGACATGGCAAACTTTTTTTTTTTCAATTCACCCTTGTAAAGACATATGGGACTGGCCTGCCTTGGTAACTTTGTTTTCCAGGAGTAAGCCTTGGGAAGAATGCAGACCAGATGGAAATATATAGCTATTATGAACCATTGTAAGAAACACGCAGTATCTTCTCAGTCTGAGGCCAATGTCCCTGCAACATAGCATTTGGTATTTCTCCTGCAGAATGGTGAATGATCTTATCCACTCCATTCCCAAAGTAGGGGTTAGAATAAAAGCTGGAGGACTCCTCTACAGATGGCAAATAGTCTGTGTTGTAACCACAAGATGGTAAGAAAGATGGGAAGCAAACTCGTACCACATTGGGAATTGCACCTAGGGCCTGTATTCCTTGAGGAAAATATTTATATCCACTTCCACTGAATTTTCAAGCCTCATGCATACCACGAAAAAACGGGTAAGATTAGAAAACCCTCATGGCTTCATTTTCCACTGAGGCTAAGTGCTATGTCCTACAAACAGGGACTCTTTGATGATTGCCCCACTGCCAGAGTGGAAAAGGCACGCTCCCAGCAAGGACGGGCATCCCACACACTATACGCTAATTGGAGGAATCGTCTGCGGGCTATTTTAGCTGGCTTTGCAACCTCTTCACACGCAGTCCAAACACTCCTCACGGGAAAGCTGGCAAAAGCCCCAGAGAAGTACAAAATGATGAATTTTGCTTGGATAAGAGAGATTGCCAGAGTTAATTATGAACCATTATTTAGACATATTGGTGAGGAAGACATAACAATCCTCAATACTCAGACTTATTATCAGGCCTGCCAAATTCATGCTTCTGGGTACAACACTGCACGTAGACCAAGAATTTTCTTCAAAAATTGGCATTGATGAAATTTTATGAATAAGCAAAACATCCCATTAGCAAGGGGTCTCTGAACATCCATTAGTCAGAGCAATAAAAGCATGGGATGGAGCAGCGTACATAGTCACTTCTTGCCCTGTCCCAATGACATGGATCGTGAGAAACAGATTTCCAGCCACAAAAAGACCCAGGAATGTTGATAGCTTGGGAATAGGCTGAAATTTTGCACCGTTAACTAGAGGGACCGGGGAAATGAATCTGCACGTTGCCAAGAAATTAAACCAAATTTAATTTCCCATCGTAGGCTTTTTTGTGTCTTCTCGACATCTTGCAAATCAGTCATTATGCCAAGAAAGTATCTTAAAAATATCACAACGAACACAAACCCCATACTGCTAAAGCAAATGGTGAGTTCGAAAAAGAAAACATTTTCTCCAATGTCTGAAAAGCTTTGATGCCAGCTAACAGAAGATGGGAGAAGTAGTATAATAAGAAACTAAAAAAGGTTAATTCATGGAGACTGATGGGATATTTGGACAATATAATACAGGAAAGCTACTGAGAACTGCATTAACAGCAAAGCTCCAAGCCACTCCTAACAGCAATAATGGGAGATGTTGATGGGACTGTGGAGAAATATGTGGGTTTTTTTCATAATATATGATGATCAAGATCAAGTGTCTGTGCTTACTGGGCTAAAGACAAACACAGAGTTTGCATGTATTTCTGTCTAAACAGAGGATGCTAGAGAAAGATATGACAGCAGTGTCTGTGAGCCTACTGATCGCCTGCGAAGCCCCAAGGTTCCCCCGTCACAATAACATAGAACAAATATTCTTGGTACTCTGAGACTGCAAGATAAAAGCTCAATATCCAAAGGTGTCCTATAACTGCTTCCTAAGAAACTATATAAGGGTAAGGCAAGCAAGTAGCGATGTTCTCCAGAATATACTCCTTACTTCCAGCTAAGTGCTAGTCAGGGATTTCCTGAAGCAGCGCTGGTGATGACTGGATACTTGTCAGCCCTTAACCAATTTTTCTTCCATGAATCTCTGATGACTTTTTGAACTCACGCAACACTTTACCCTCCACAGTATCACTCAGCAAGTCATTCTATGGCTTTATTGTGCTCTGTGTCGCCTTCTTTGTGTTTGTCTGAAACTGCTTTCTCTAAGTTTTATTTTATGTCCCTTAGTTCTTATACAGAAAGAGATAAGGGACAGTGATTACCCATTTACCTTCTCCTGACCACTCACAACTTTACAGACCTCAGAACCTCAATATCTCTTTCCATCTCCCCTCCCCTGGAATTGTTCTCCCCTTTGCAGCATTCCTCAACTGCCCCAGAAGGAGACAGGTACATGGCAGTCCCCATTCCACTCCCAGGGTCCAAGAGCACAGTTTCATTTCGTTCCCATTCTGCCGTACAAACAGTCCGACCTTCCAGAGCTTCAGATGAGGAAGAGTTCTGTGGAAATGCTACATACTATCACTGCGACCCACTAGCTGTTCCTCTCTATGTGCTAAGTTCTGTAATAGCACTGCATTTCACAGCTGTGTTTTATATTATTCGGTATTACACATCATACCTCCTGCAAACTCACTGTAAAGATCCCATCTACTTGTTTAGTCTCAATTCTAGGTTAAACTCCAATCTGAATACAAGACTTGGAAGTTGTAATTCAAGGTGACAGAACACCATAATTGATGAAAAGTGACAGACAGCAAAATTAGTGGTTTATGCTACACAACCACAGTCTCTTCTAGCCCAGTGACGTCTTTTTTTCTACCACTGTAAAGTTCAAGCAATTCATGGTTAGAGGAAAGAACTCATTTCACAATTTTATCACTGTTGTTATGATACCAGCAGGGGTTTCTTTTAAAGCCTACTCTGGCAGGAGCATAACTCCCTGTGATTCTCTCTCTGCATTTAAAACAAAACAGCTCTAGCTATTGTGGTTGCAAAGAAATGTTTGAACTTTAATGCAATCTTAGAAGCTCAGAGGAGGCGGCAGATATAAACCCAAACATGATGAGAAATTAAACAACAAATCTGAGGATCTTTAACCAAATCTCATTTTCTGAGCCATTGGATTTAGTGCATGAAGCCCCCTCTACGCTCGATGATTGTCTACTTCCTAACGTTGTGCCCACAGCTCATGCAGGCTAAGACTGAGTAAGTTTAAAACAGGCTCCTTGGGTTTTCATTTCACCATGAAGCTCAGCGCAGGCTTATCATCCTTTCTGGGAGGAGGGAGGTTGCAGTTACAGGCTGTTTTGGGGGGTTGCAGCCTTTCCATCAAGCTCTTGCTGCCTCAGCAGTACTATTATCAGTACTCAACTCAGATATTTTGAAGCTAGTGTATGTAGCCTACACAAACTGCAATTATACCTTTGACTTGAGGGCGATACACTGAAATTGAGTTTAGGAGGACTCCAGGTTGGATTCAGCAGCTCAGAGCTTCCCTCCACTGCTGTCTGCGGTTCAGAGTACAACTGAAGCATCTTTTTCATTCTGTACATCAAACCAAGTTACAAAATAAATTCACATGGACTCTGAAATTCATGTTGTAGTTTGTATCCAACTTCCATGTATTCATGCCTGTTTATATGAAATAGTCGTATATTTTAAGGCTTTACATAAGATGGGAACCTAGAAATGGTAAGAGCTGCTCTAGGAAATTGGTATTCACTTACACTTTGTTTACATTTGATTCAGAACTTTTCAAAAGCTTCCCTGAATTATTATTAGCAGCTTTTATACAATATTGAAAACACACAGATCATTTTACAAATATGAAGAACATTCTCTCTCCTGAAAACTTAACCCCGGACTGAGTTAAATTGGAGTCAGATTTCACAATCATTTTCTCAATTTGAGAATATTAATGGCAACATGCACTCATTTGAACAAAATGAGGCAGGAATTTATCTGACAATCTTGGCATGTATAAAACTTATTTACAGCAGATGAAACAAAACATGGAGTTTGGAGATAAAAAGATTCAAACATTCAGTGTTACAGTATCATTCCACAATTGTTGTCGGCAAGACTGGCACATTCACCAGCTACGTTTCGCGCCCAGCTCTGGGAACTGACCCTACCCATCTCCCTTAATTTGTTTTTGGCTTATGACTTGGCAAACTCTTAGCCCATTGCTTACTTTCACAAGCACTGACATGCTTCCCCCAGCGCCACATTCAGACCTCAGTGGTTTTCAGCCATGTCTGTACACATTCACAAACACTACTGGGAAATTCCCTCGGATATTTCAAGGTAGCTCTCTGACAAAATACTCCAGCTGGGAGAAAAAAAATTACTATTCTTTATTTTTAAATACAGATGACATTACGCTGCTTTCACATCATTTATTATAATTGTCTCCCTTCTCTGGACAAACCGTGACTTGGCAGAAGACAATTCTGCCCGGCTCCTATTCTCACGCCAGGCTTTTACATTCTGTATGTTCCACTAAAAACAAAGGCTTTTTTTGTTCCACTCACTTTATGCATTATGTGTTTGAACAGACATCAGTGCCCTCTCACTGACCAGACAGCCTAGACTCAAGAAAGCCATGATGGAATTGCAGGCTACAACTGGGTCTTTAAGCTGTGCAGAAAACCTGCAGCTCACCAGGAAAAGCCACAAATGTTCAGCAGTTAAAATTGCATTAAAAAAATCCACTCTTTATGAAGCCTTTCCACTATTTGATGGAGAGCACTTTATTTTTGTAATATAATGTAAAGAAAGTCTTTAGGTATATATACTTACAGGTAGGATGTTGAAATAAAAGCTGGATTGGCAGCTGACCATAACTCCTCCAGGAAAAGAAAAAAATTGAACGAAATATCATTAAAGCAAGTGAGCTGACGAGTGGATGCTGTGAGTCAGAGGCTACGCTAAATGCAATTTCCACAAATTGTTAAAATTTGGTTCTTCATAAAGTAAGGTCACAGACAGTACACCATTATCCTTAATCGGGTCCTGTGATTGCTGGAGAATCACATGTTCTTCTAAAGGTACAGGAGAATGGGACCTCAGCTGAACAGACCACCTTCAAGGAAACAGGACTACCAAACCACCTGAACTGAATATAAAAATGCCATCCTTCATAGAAGGAAAAGATCCTCAGGTTGACATACCATGCCCAAACTCATGCCATCACAGACCCCTGAAAGTATAAAAGGCTATGTCACACCACATGTATTCAGGCAAATACATTTCATTTGGATACTTCTCAGCAGACAAGGGGCATTCAGCATTTCACAACTGCTCTCTGCATCCACGCCCAGAGCCCAGAGTTCACATGAAGGTGTTTCCATGGGATGTCAAGGGGAAATTGGTATTTGGAAAGGGGAGTCTACTCTCCAATTTTACCATTTTAAAGCCTGTTTGGTCCTTCTGAAGGAAAATGTCATGTTCGTGGAGTTGCTGGATAGGAGAGGAAAAGAAAAGGAGTATCTTTTCCTGAAGATCTTCTGGTATGCCTTTCTGGAGGTACCAGAGGAAGAGTTCTCCCATCCTTCTTCCACAAATGGCAGTGCTGACACTCCCTGCGGGTTACTGCCTTGGTTTAAGTACCAGTATCATCACCTGGAAGCCTTAGCAGCTGCACAAGCTGCAGTCAAAGCAATCTAGACAGTGGCCAGATATGACTTATGATCCCTGACAGTTTCTATTCATTTACATGGAAGTCTGTAAGTACAAAAGAAGAAAGAGAAAAACCCAAACCCCCTATACATGTATATGCATCAAGAACCAGCCAGAAACCCGAGACAGGCAATACCCCATTTATCTGGACAATTTGACAACTCTTGACATGTAAAGCTGGACCTTCTAATCTAGCCAATTTGTAAAACTACAGGAATTCATGCCAATGCTCCACTGCAAGCGCACTCCAGCAGAAAATCAATTCCAATGAGCAAAGTACTATAGAAAGCACAGAATACTTATTTTAGTGTTCGGTGAAGGCTGAGGTGATTATTAATTTTTGTTTTACCATTATTATCAATATATTTTCTGATGCGTACATCTAACAAATTTCCAGTGAAACAGGAGGTCAGATGACACAGAAATAACCTTCCTGCTCATAGGTTTGCTGGTTTTAGTATCTTTGTGAACATCTTCAAAACAGGTCACAGATCCCAATGGATAATGGACTGCAGAGAGAAGACCACTTCTGCAGAGCATTCACAAAACCACACAATTCTTCTAGACACAGAGCCTAGCTCTTAATTACCCTACAGCTCCTTTCTATGTAGTCTAAATGGTTTTTATACTGGCCACACTTATTGGTATTTTAAAAAACCCATGCTTTCTAGTTCTCATTTATGAGACAGATCCAAGTACGAAGCCATTCCTTTCTCCCACCATTAAGTCAGGTTTTTATGCTTAACGCACCACTATTTCCAAGCAGCTCAAATTTTGTAAGGAAATATTAGGCTTAAAACAGGACAGATCAGAATCTGAGATCCTGAAATCCCAGATCTTGAAGGCAATCAATATCCTAAGTCAGACTGGACTCTCACCTTGAGCTCACAATGTAAATGGAAACACTTATATTCAAAAGCAGACAGATTTTTCTACCTCATTAAATATTTAAACAACATATTGTGGTGGGACATTTTGTGTATTGTCCACCCACAGCAAACAAATCAGAACTCGGGGAAAAATCCTACAACATCCCAAATATTTGCTGGCAGGCTGAGAAGCACCATTGTCCATCAATGGGCTCTTAAAAAGCCCAGCTCTGGGGTGTTTGTCAGGGAGAAACTCCTGCTGCAAGGACCTTCCCTGCAGGGACCAGCACTGAGCAGCGCTGAGCTGCTGGGTGTCTGGCAGCCTGTGGCTGGAGCACACCCTGGAGATCAAGCTGAAGGAACTCTTCTACAGCCCCTACTGATTATTCAAATTACAGCAGTATGTTGAGGAACTGAGTATCAACCAGAGTGCTTGCTCCTCCTGTTCCCAGTGGGACCAGGATGTGGTACAGAAGGAATCTAATAGACTCCCAGGCCTAAAATCAATTTCTAATTATTGAAGTATTTGAAATCTATTGGTTTTTTAATTGTAAGGAACTGTACGTTTACTCTCCTGGTTTTATCAGAAGCCTCACAGGATCAAGTCTCAGTTCCTGTCTTTAAACATACATGATTATATTCATTCACTTTATTTAAGCAAATTTAAGCAAAAAACCACCAAATTGAAAATACAGCAGAAAAAGTATGCTCAGGGTCAAGAAACAAAAAGAGAATGTGAATTTTTTTTTTTTTTTCATGAACCTGTAATTGGAGGTAGGAGAGCAGGACTAAGCGAGAATGCTTTAGGTTGGCTTTACTGCAACACATCTCCAGGAGGATTTAAACACGGCAAATGAAAGCAGAAGCCTTGGTGCTCAGTTCAAGAACTGTCTGGACCAAAGGTTACAGAAGGTATCACGAGGCTACATGTACTTTGATGTGCAGGACCTCTCCTACACCAGCTTCTGCCCAAATTCTCTGCAAAATAACTGTTAATGGCAATGTCATCTATAAAACGTGTTCATAATGCAACAATATGGCAGGATTTTTGAGTTCCTCAAAGGGAATAGTGAATTTCATACTGTGCCAGAAAAGCAGAGAAATCTTAATCTATTTGTTTTGCAACCAAATAATGACTGTTTAAGCATATTTCTTCCTTTATGCTTTGCTTGAGTACTGGATTGTCTTATGCACATGAAATTTGTTCCTGTGTATGACTTCTATTACCCTATGCAAACTGCATACATTAAAAGAATATTTAATAATCAGCCAATAATACCAGCATGCCACGATGAGCTTATTTCACAACATCCATTTGTGCTGCAATTTTGATCAGTTATTTTTCCACACGTGCTTGGTGATAAGGTTACAACACAAACTCCATCAAATACACAGGCCAAGGCACAACAAACTGCAAGCAGTGAGAACACTAAACATCCCGTTTATAGCACTAAGTGTCTATGTTTAATAGAGCCGGAATGGCAAAGTATCGGATCTCCCACATGCTTCGCCATAAAGTTAGGTGAGCGTTAGGAGCAGCTAGCTTGTCTGGAAGCGGAACAAGCATTTTTCTATTGCAGCTTATCTTAAATTCAAGCTTTCAACCTTAAGGGGTAAATAGTGGATTTAAGAATAAATCTCAGTGAAACACACAGAAGATTTACTACAGACTATTTGAAAAAGTAAGAGGAAAGAAGCATTCCGACAGAAAATTATTTAGGTCACTGGGATAATTCATTGTATATGCCCTAGAATTTACAATGCCATTCGCTTACTATACTATATGTATACATTATAAGGTATATTTTACTCTTACATCATAATTCTGACAAAAATGTGAAACAAAAGCTTTGTCACAAAAGCTTTTATATTCAATAAATATC
The DNA here is from genome assembly GCA_013400195.1 of Aramus guarauna. NCBI lineage: Eukaryota > Metazoa > Chordata > Aves > Gruiformes > Aramidae > Aramus > Aramus guarauna. Next base: position 135,622 of record VXBL01002390.1, on the reverse strand, counting down.
TTTATACTGACACAACCACATGTACTTTTTACCCTCTCAGCACAACTGCTTTTCAGGAAGGTTGTCCCTAATTCTCATCCTAAATCTGAAAAAAATTCCCATACCCTTCATTTTATATATTGCTTTTGCTGAGCTGAACAGTTGTGTGTGTTATACAGCCAGCCTCTGGTGATTTTTTAATGTTGTTTTGTTAGCCCTCGAGAGTTTCTCAGGAGCATTTAAGAGAAAATGGAAAGCCTATATACTATTTTATAAACTATTTATACACTATGAAATGCAAGCTCAGGCCACAGTTAAACAGTAGTGAGAAAGCCACATCACAACACTGCACTTCAAGAATAAGTTATTTTTTAAAACTGAGACATACTGGAAATGCCTGATTGTGAGGGACAGTGGGTCAGGTACTGACCAGATCTCAGCACACTTCTGATAGAAAGACACACCTGATGGGTTTCATTTGAAAACTAAAATAGCAGGAAATGATCCAAACTCCGACATTTACAATATACAACAAAGATTTTCAACGGACTTATTCTCCCAGAGGGACATAAACCAAAAGTCAATTGGCAAGTGAAATCAGATCACGGTAAAGAGCTCAAAACATGCAGTTTCTGTGGCACGCTGTGCTCAGTCTTGTAGCTGACAGAAAGTGTACCTTGACATATACTCTTACAGGGCACATACGAATTTGGTCTGGATTTCACATATGACCAAGGTGACATCTCTTCATGGAGGCACAGCCAACAGGATCACCCTCACTAGTCAAACCAAACCCAGCATACTGCAAACACAGCTAAGAATTATCTGGAAAGCCTGGGCTGGCTACAAAAGCCAAGATGACAAACCATAGACACAACTGCACTTCTAAACCTGTATGGCCGATTCAAAGTCTCACCCTGCCATGAATCTGGTTACTAGATCCAAATCCCATCAGTTAGTGACATCCCTGCTGGTCTCAGCAGGGTTAAATCAAGCTAAAAGAAGACATCCTTTCTTGTGGTTTTAAGGGCCAGAAAACTTGTCTCTTTTTTCCCATGTCATCTCTAGTACTGATGAATAAAACCACAAGAGCTTCAAACCACTCTGTAAAATTAGCTGCATAACCCTTCCACAAAGAAGAGGGCAAACACTCTCCAGAGTTTCTAATTCTCCTCATACCTCCTACCTGCTGACCACACAAAACGCTCTCATTCCTCAGTACCACTTCCATCTTATCCAAGTGGATTTTAAGACCAATGGTTTTTATCACATCTTTACATTGGTATCAGGGGAACAAGAGGAAGGTGTCACAGTGCCATGTGAAAAGGCATCCTACTGTTAACATGAGAATATTGGAAAACTAACAAACTTCCCTCTGCCTCCCAGTCCCCTTCCGAATCACCTCCACATGCCTCTAGCAGAGAGAGACCATCTGCAGGAAGAGAAGAAATTTTGTTCCGTATTTTTTCCACTAACATCCATGGGATTTCAGAATGCTTCACACTTCCTAAAATCAGATCCAATGTCAACTTTTGTACCTTTGGAGACTAAGGATTCCTCTGGCCTGCTCCATGCTACTCAAGTGTTGTGCTGAGAGGTTAGCAATCCTCTTAAAGTCACAAATCAGGGTGATAACCCTTCAGGAGCTCTACCAATAGTTTTGACTGCTGTTAAAAGAGCGTATACATGCTGGTAAACTAGCTGCAAAAAAGAAGTTGATCAGAAAAATTACTTAATAAATGCTTTGCAAAAAATTATTATTTTCAGCTCTTTTCCAAAAGCTTTAGCAATGAACAAATGAACTACAAAAGATTCTTATCTCCCCCTTCTTTTACACTTAAATTTGCCAATTATCCCCAGCCCAAGAGGCAGCCTCCTAATAAGAAGTAAATCTCTTGGCTTGAAAGGACACCAGCCAGTAATGATTCCTGCGTGTTCACTTTCATTCTCCGCAGCTTGCCATGATGTTTGTCAACACTTCCTTTGCCTTTGGATATTTATTTCTTGCTATTTTCTCAATGATAAGTTACCTGTAAGGAGAATGGATGCCACTTGTATTTAATCTTCTCTTTCTGTTAGACTCTCGCAATGCACTGAGTCTGCAAAATCAACACTGGGCTGGAAGCAGCAGGTTTCAGTTACTGAAGTTTCTGAATGAGCAGGAAACTCATAATGACTTGTGGCTTCACATCTACGAGACAGAACTCTATCCTCCAGCTCACCAGGCTTCCTAAACAGACATGAGATCGTAAAATTGGCCCTTAGGCTCTTTATGTTCATGTAACAATTTCACTGACCACAGCGGAGTTACTGCCTATTTTCATTAGTGCATGGCAGGGATTTGTACCTTCTAATGTCTTCATCCTAAAATACTGAAGACTGTTTTCAGGTTAAAATTGATTAAGATAAATATATGTATCAAAAAGTTAATTTCAGTTGAATTATTCCATTTTCTTTACAAATTTACAGTAAGAAATATCATTGGCAAAATTAAATCCCATGCATTTGTAATCTCCACAGTCAAAATACATTTGATTACAGAAATTGGCAGAACTATGGAGACTTCTACACTTGGTGAATATTCTGTTTAGAGGGCAGTGTAATGTAACTGCAACACAAAACCCTGGCTTTGTCCTAGCCCTGCCACTGACCCTTCCACGTAATTGCCACAGATTGCTGGTTTGTGAAATGGAGATGACAAAAGGGACAACGTCGCATGGGTGCTGCGAGGAAAGGGATTGTGTGACATGACTGCGTGCACCGGTGGCAGAAGGTACACAGCAGGTTTGTTCCATTCCATGCTCTTAAAAAAAAATTAAATTATGTAAAGTTCTTTGGGTTCCTTAAATGAAAAACATTATTTAATTGAAGCTCCTTTTATAGGGCATTTTGCATCCTCTCCCTTTGGGGCATAAAAGGAAAGGAAATAATTTTTTGAAACATTAATAAGAATATAATCTGACTAATGTTCTTACTATTTTAACTTTATCCAGCTTTACCTTGTTGAAAGCAGACCAATAAAATTTTTATTCTATTGCAGTGGAAAAGTGTAGGCATACAAAATAAACTGTAACTACAAAGTTCTAAAAAAAACCCCCCTCAAACCCAAGATGGATATATCTGCAGCCTATCATTACTCAGGCGCCACTTCCAACCCATTCACAAGCCTTTCCTAACATCATTACTTTGCAGTGAAGTTCCATCAAAGTAAGCTGAGCTACGCAGAGAAGTTAAAATTTAGAGAAAGTGGTAAACATTGTCCTTCAGCTGCTTTCCTATAAAAGCCAAGGCCAGCTTCAGCTTTGGCTAATCCAGTTTCAGAAGTTCTTGCAGTTTACAAGGAAACTTCCTTTGTGCGGAGCAAAGCCGAGCTCCGTGCGTCACGCTGGAGGACGACACCAAACGCAAGAGTACATTCTGTGCAGTGCGAGTAATCTGCACGGACTGGATGTCAGCGTTGTGATATGCAGTAGTTGGCCATAACAGTGGTTAGTTCAAAATTCAGAAGTAAAGGAAAATATCTTGAGATGAAAGCCTTAGCAGGTACAATAAAACAAGTAATGCTGGAGGTTGTGAAATTTCAGTTTGTGATTCCTGCAGATAGATTAAGTTCTTAGAATTGGATTAGGAATAAGCATTAAAAAAAAAAAAGTTTTTTTTTTTTTTTTGCCTTTTTTTTTTTTTTGGTCTTGGAGGAGGATCAAAGGAGGAGGAACCGGGATGAGAAACTGCCTGCAAATCTCAGTGCAACAGGAAAGAAAAAAAGAAACTCAGACAGAAAGCCAAGAAACAAATGGATAACTGAAGACAGAAGAATCCCTCCCTATTTCATCATCTTCTCCTACATTTCAGGCAAACTTTCTCTTAAATTGTAGACTGGGAGCAGTGAAGAAAGAGATGGTGCATTTGTAACCATGATGGAAGCAACAGAATATATCAGAACAGCTCGAGGCACAAATACATTAGCTGGGACAGCAAGCCCACTGCCTAAGCCTACTACCACATCTCCCTGCCCTAGCCATAAATTAGCCTTAACATAATGGGCTTTCAGTTCCAGTGCTCCTCCCACACTCCTGGGTGTCCCTTTTTTTTTTAATACATATCTGCAGGGTATGCAAATACATTTAAGGAGCAAATGGCTCTCATCTGCTCCTGGCTTTGACAGTGGGAGGCATCATCATCATAGAAGAAGTAGACTTTGCCTCTGGGAGCCAAACGACAAAATACACCACGAGAAGAGAGGAGAAGAAATTCCAGCATGGATCTCCAGCGATGCTCTGCTGCCAGTGCCTCCCGTGTGGCTCGCCGAGCTGGGGCTCTCCTGCTCCTTGTGCTAATATAACAGTACAGATGCTCCACGCAGCCCCAGGCAACGAGAGGGACACACGGACTTGGCAGTGCCTCACTGTGGTCTTTTTAGTATCATTTCTTTAAAGTCTTTCTGAAATCTCCTTTCAAACTACAGCAGAGCAAGGGATGGGTAATTAAAAATAAAAGGGAGTTTTCATCTGTTTCATCATGATCAAAGGAGAAGGTAAAGGAGCGTGTGAGTCCTGAGGGACCCATGTTCCCCACCACTGCACAGTCAGCTATTGTCATAAAACACGGATCTGTATTTTATTCAGGCAGTTTTGCTTAACAGGATATTCTAAGATGCAACATCTCATTTTCATGAGAGGCCTCAGGGGAGAGAGTAAAAACACCCATCCTGACCAAGTAAGAGCATTTAAATATCAAAGTAAGAGGGGATAAAGGGGTAGAGCAGAAAGCTTTGTCCAGCTAGGAGACTAATGAACCATGACCCAGGTTCACTCACCATCAGCTAACTGAACTTTCTTAGTGTAAGCAGGGCTTGGGATAAATTGGGACATTTATTCCAGATGACAGGACTAGAGTAAACAAATAGATGCTTTTTAATTTCCCCTTTTACTTAGGGGGCCATAGCAATTCGATGGCAAAGAACTGCACAGGGCAAGAAACAGAAGATGTAGATTAGCACAAGAAATATAACATTGCCATCTGAGCAAAGGTTTGCCTTAAGAAACAAAATGGAGTCTTTTAAGTCCAGAAAGGCCCATCCTTAGAGACAAGAACAAAAACTTTTCACCTGAACATTACCCTTGTACACATCCCTGCTCATCTCTCTTTTCTGCCGGCATGGCGGTGTCCTGAGCACCCCTTACCTTCCTCTCTTCACAAAAGTAGCAATGGTTTAAAATCCTCCCTCCCACATCTTACGAGGAAAACAAAACAAACACCATCACCTCTAGTTAAACTGAAAGTGGAATATTCAATTGCATGTGTGCAAATCCCTATTTGAGCATTTAAAAATGACTTAATTTTAAAAGCTGCCTGAATACCCAACTTGCTTTCATTCCATTGAAACTGTGGAGCTGGATTATCCAGTACATTGACTGCAGCTACCCGTATCATCAGCCCAAGGAGATTACAGCGCTGGTGTTCTATCTGAAGCAGCACTTCTAATTCAAAGACAATTAAAGAAGAGATTAAGAATACCTTGGATACTTTATCCCTGAGTAAACTAACACCACCCTATCACACTCAGCGAAGCATACACCAAGCAAAACCAGTTATCGCTATGTGATGCATGAGTACATCTGCTAAGTAGAACCACTAAGATATCACAGAAAGCTCTGTCCCGTCATCATTTAAGAACAAGGAAGTTAAGCAATGCAGTGACATCTCTGTAACAAGGGCTTTACACAGAGCAAAGCTGTGCTATCTATAGGAACTGTGCCCCTTATTAAGTATAATGCCTTGTTTAGTGCATGGTTCTCATGAGTTATATCAAGTTTTCATAAAGTTTTATCTTACTTTTTATTGCTGTTGTTTAAGCCTTAGTTTTTCCAAAGCCTTTCCCTAACCCAGAAAAAAGCCAAAAGCCTTAGGAGTCTACTGTATACTATATTTTCCTTGCAGCTATCTCTTTTGAAGGTTTTTTTAATTACAAGGGAAAATGGCTTTTGGAAGGCGCAGGAGAGGTTCAGCAAATTACTGCCTAGAGCACAGCATAAAACCCAACGCCGACAAGGAGGCATGTTCAGAATTTTGGTCTTAAAGGTCAGAATACCAACAGTAATGAAAAAATGGTTTGATTTCAAAGTGCCAAGTGATGGCTGTGGTCCAGAGCTTTTAGTCAGATGTGCAGGAAGACAGACTCCAAAAGAGGAGAAATTGGTGTATGCACATCTGGTAGAACAGCATCCAGTAATTTACTGAGGGCATAATAGGGTCTTAGCTGTTAAGGCAATATAATTGAACATATTTGGCCATGGTTTTAAAAGGCAGCTTTCAAAAATGCACACAGAAGAGGTATCATACATATGAAACCTCTATGTAAGTGGTTAAGAAATTCACTGTCTTGTTTTTGGATCTGGTCCAAAACCTAGAGATGACGGTGGAAAACCTCACTTGACATCAGCAATCAAGGTCTGAAGAGCTACAGTATAGTGAGAGAGAAGAACAGGGACTCTGCGTGGAGCAACGTTTCAGATACAGAGATTTAAATTTCATTTTTCTTATGGGAGGAGGGGGAAGAGCTCTATCACTCTGGAAGAACTTGAGCCAAAGACAGATACTATTATTAAGAATAATACTAATGCATATGATTGATCCTGCAGAATTCTAGTCATCACAAAAATAAGAAAAAAAGACAGTGGAGACTCTGGAACTTAACAGTATAAGTCTTGCTTTTTAGATTTTTTTTGCTGATCACTTCTGATGATGACCAGATGTACGAAGCACTCCTGATAAATGCAAAGCGATTTTTTCAAATTAATGTTTCTGTTCTAGATCCAATTCAGCATACATTTTGTGTTAAGAAATGCTGCCAAATTTCATAACTTAATTTGAAAAAATGATCTTTTTCCTTAGTGTACAAATTGCTACATTCCAAGCACATCCTACACAGCCTAGCCAAATTAACATAGTCTAATAAAGCTTAGCAGATACTGTTTTCACTTGTCCTGGCAAGTCAATATGACAAGGATGAATGTTGCCTATGATGCTATTTGAAATATTTAGAAATGAAGGTACAAAACATGGACATGAATAACTCCGTGGAGGTAAACTCAGTAGTATAGTATATATATCTTTCCCCCCCACCACCAAATTTATATTCTTACCCATTGTTCTTTAAAGTCAGAGTCAACTGTCCAACAGATCATCAGTAATTTTGGCCTTTTAATTGCAAGCTCATCTCTTGCATTTTAAGTCCATACTATTTCAGGGAGTTCTGCTCCAGTCTTTCCTCATCCTAGTTTACACACTTGCATAATGCAACCTTATTAAAGATTACAATCTGCTGTAAAAGGCTTTCTTCTGCCTGGAACTACAGAGAGAACTGAACTAAGGCTGGCATCATTTCAGCAATAAGTCAGACTATTTCCAACAAGGCAAACCAAATAATTTTCTGTCCTAATTACTTTGGATAATCTTGAATTTAGCCTTATGCCATCTCTCTATGTAGTATTTAGCCATGAACTGAAGACTTGCTAATGCACCCTGACCTGCTTAATTGGAAACTGAATCATAATTGATATCAAAACAGATATCAGAGGAAAACGTTAGCCAGTTCACCAAATTTCCCATCCCTTCCCATGCCTGAAAAAACTTCAACTGACTCATTAAGAAATTATTTCAAGAAATGAAATATGGAAGAGCAGAGACATCCTAATTAACAGAACAGGAAACACATAATCAGAGGGAGAACCATTTTGTGCAGTGGGTGCACTGTCACATTTTTCAAGCAAACCAGGCAAAGGCTGTGTTTGTACTCATGTTTCCCTGCATTGATGGTACAGTTTTCCCAATACCACATACTACTGTGAGTTTAAATAAACCTGCCCAATACTCAAGCCTACCAAAGGTAGATCAGCTCAAAAAATGTTCAAAATCATCTCATAATCTCATCTCTTGAGATTATAACCTCCTTCTGTCTGTTTCAAGGGTGGGTTTTTTTTAAATACTTTTCTCCATCACAGAAGAATGTATTTTAACCAGAAATAGGCCAAGACTAAAACATTTCTTCCAAGTCCTTAACAATTCAGGTGGGGCGCCCATCCAAATCTGCTTTGGATGCAAGTCAGATCCAAAGCTTGAGGAAAAACTGTTTTCTTGTTCCAGTTCAAATATGGACAAAATCTCAAAATCTCTCTTGAGACAATGAACATACGCCTCAGATGAAACATGATTAAAAATAATGTTCTCCCTTCATCTCTTGCTTTAATTCTGAGTAGACGGTCCCACTTTGCCCTCTTGTAGCATCACACCCAGCTCTGCTGTTACTCCACGTGACATTGAAGCAAAGCAATCTCCTTTTGCCAGCTACAGACTTTCCACCACTTTCTCCTGTTCCAACCAAGATTTAACACTTTAACGAAATACAGCTTAGCCCTTTCCATTTCCAGAGTAGATTCCCACAGATTAATGCACATGGGTTTACGAATCAACATATAGGAGATTTAACTTGAGAAATTCCTCCTTTTGCCCTCTCTTTCTGTAACTGCACTCCATATTCTCAGCTACAGGAATTACACTAGAATAGTTATTTCCGAATTCATTAATTAACGCCTTCATCCATCCCACAGGAAACTAGCAGAGGATTCTTTTTCTGCAAAACTCTGCTGGTAAGGAAAGCTGATCTACACTTACCACATGTTTAAAATCAGCACCTTTTCCTCCTCCTTTACCCCTCATTCATTTTCACTTCCACCTTGTAAATATAGCTTTCAAAACCCCAAAATATAAGATTTATTAAAAAAAAAAAAGCAAATCTGACTCGCTCAGGGTTTCTTACAGGGTGATCACCATTCTCACCCCAGCAGCTGTCTCTCAGAGCCCTAGCAGACCACATCGCACATGGGTGACATCAGACACCTCCCTGCATCCCATAGCGAGCCCTTCCAACCCAACTGAGCCAGGTTCTGGGAAAGGGACCAGGTAAAGAGGCACTGACCAAAGTTATTCTTCACCCAAATGTATGTGCTGTACTCAGAGACACCAGTAAGCAACTTGTTATTTTGGTGGTAACTACCTTCTCCTTTAATCTTATAGGGAAAATGGGTTAGCGCAATTCCTTAGAAGCTTAAGAGTTCAGCATAACATATAAGAAACACTTTTTTTCCTACAACAATCTGCTCTTTGGCACAGCCTCAGAATACTTTACTGCCACGTCTTACTTTGAAATGGGAGGATGCCAAGAATGAGATAAGTGCAGACATCCATGACTGGGAAACACAAGTAAAAGGCCTTCTCCAGAGCCAATTACAGCCTTCAGCAGACAAGCGCTTCAAA
>VXBL01002390.1:100538-126284 GCA_013400195.1 Aramus guarauna | reverse complement strand
ACGAACCCAAAACTAAACAAACAAAGAAAAAGCAACAGTAAATTTGTCTCTCTGTATTCAAGTAGAAACATAGCATTTATTTCTTTAGATTAAAAGGCTCTCCTTTTTTTGAAAAAATTAAAATCTCCAAAATATCCAGCCATATTGAAATAAAGCATTTGTTTCTTCAGAACTTGAGTCTGAATTCTCAAAAAAATATGAATGCCCACATTATTACATTAAAGAAGAGATCATTCTTTATTTGCTATTACCCATTCAATGAATGGAAACCTAGATTGCAGCAGAGACTTACCATGAGATATAAATGCTTTAGTGGCCAGATTTGTCTCCAGCCAGCTCCATTTAGCTTTTGTCTTCCTGAAAACTCTGATAGCATTTTATCATGTAGATTTGTCAGCAGTTTTTCCACTACTAAATGTTGTAATCAAGATGAGGCAAAATTGCCAATGCAACTGCAGTCTTCACTTGAAACCATATAGTTTGGCCTATTTCCTTTTGGAAAAGGAAGAGTTAACTTAAGTCAATTATGCAAAATGCAATATGAATACATTATAAACCATCAGGAGAGAAAAAACTGAGTGAAATTTAATAAGCCACAGCAAGTAATTGACTATTTAGATTCAGCTTCATACACACTTAAGCCTGTCAAGGATCCCAGACTGATCCATTGTGCATCCAGTGTTCTTGCCTGGTTAGAAAAATCCATGTGTGTAAGGCCAGCATCTTGCCAAGAAAAGCCAAAATAAAGGTAAAGGCCAAAAAGTAAACTGCAAAAGGGATTTATTTTGATGATATAGGATCGTTTTGTATCTCTACAGAAGGTAGAATCATAGAATCGTTTTGGTTGGAAAAGACCTTTAAGATCATCAAGTCCAACCGCTGACCTAGCACTGCCAAGTCCAACCACTAAACCATGTCCCTAAGATCTCAGAGAAGCAAGGAGGGCAAGGTCTGCGTAACAGAAAGACAACACCAAGTTATCAAGTCACTCAGATAAAACTGCAACTGAAAATTGCTCTGAAATCCTAACCTCAAGGAAGTTCACAAGTGAATGTGTTTCAACCAAGACAGTCCTAATGAAACTGAAAATTCCCTTCGAACAGGACGAAAAATGAGCTTTAGCTCCTTTTCAATTGCCTGACCTGTTCACGTTGTCTCATGCAAGAGTTCTGGCCACTTCAAAGTCCTTGGCTCCACTTTTCCTTCTTTGCCTGTGGGTAGCCAGGCCCTGACTACCCACATTTGCCAGAACAGTGATGCTCATCACTGCTATTGCACTGGGGAGATGATAGAAATTATTTTTTTAAAAAGCATTAAAACAACTCCAAGGCATTTTGAAAGGGGTTGGAATCAAATTCAGAAGAGGACAGTGAAGTTCAGCACCCCTCCACTTCTTCAGGAGTCTACAAAGTAGATCCAACAAAAGCCAACAGCTCACAGTTCAGAAACTCAGTTGTGTGGGGTGACATATCCAAAGGTATTCACGTACCAAAGAGGCACTTAGTGGGATATGCAATGCCCCCCCAGTCCCAGTGAGTTGGATACTTTAAACTCACCGGAGGTCAAGCAAGTTAAGACCATAGCTCAGGTGCATGTGGAAGTTTCACTAGGTGCCACATATCTTTTTTAGTTCCCTACATAACTCTACTAAAATTTGCACTTTTGACTGAATTAGGGAGAAGGTAGGTATCTATGGAGTAGTTCAGAAAATGCCTTTGGTAGCACTGGAAGTTTCAAAATCCTGTTTTTCTGAGAAGGTTGGTTTGGGTCTCACTTTATTAGGCTGGCTACAGGCACAACTACAGGAGATTTTGTGGTTTGTGTCGTACAAGAGATCAATCATCAGCGTCATAAATGTTCTTGGTGATGTTAAAAGTAAAAGGCACAGGACTGGTTTTGTCAACGTGTGCAAAAAACATTCATTGCTGACAATTCAAAACTACTGAACTAACTTTAGCCGATCACCATGAACGCTAAAGAAGAAGCTAACGCTCACCAGACCTCGCTCAGCTGTTGTGCCATTCATACAGCGGTGGTAAAGCGGCAGGAGCACCGATGAGAGGGAGAATTCAAAAAATGATTGAATCAGTTTTGTTGAAAGTTTCCGCACAGCAGAGAATCTACCTTTGGCCTAAGACCAGGAATGAAAAACTCTCAGTCCAGAAAGAATGCTTTGGCCAAGGCTGCGTACAGCTTGAAAAGGGGACTTCTCATGAGAGCCTGAGTACTGTGGTTAGTCTGGCATCTGCCATCACATGTTTTACATTTTCCTTTCTTAATGTTATTATGCTTCCTGTAAGTACTGAAAGTAAAAAAGATTTACTTATTTTACCCATTTTTCCCATATGCTCTAGAGGTGCATTAGAACCATTTCCCCATTTATTCCATTTTTTAAGTATTTTAGAGATTTTGAATATACAATACTCTAAACTATTCAGCCCAAATTTCATTTAATCAATATTTTATGTTCAGTTTCTGTGAGTTCCACAAAAAAGATCAACTGTCTTTTGCAAAATGTGCTATTTGGACTATCTTGAAAATGCAATATAATGTTACAAGTATAGCAAAATATAATGATATACACACACCACTCCAGGAAAACTCTCTTTTCCAGTAGTGTCCATAAATCTTAATCCAGAATCTAAAAAATATTATTTTTTCCCAAGAAAAGTGCAATAGGTACTCGGTAAGGTAACTATTCAGAGGATTAAAATAAGGGATGCATGCAAATACATTGCTGAATCAGAGCTTTTATGCTCTCTTAAGCCCTTCTTGGTCTCTCTTAACATGAAATTATTCCAATAGCATTCTCTAAAAACCAAGTGAGTAGTAGTGACCCAAGGCTACCACAAATACAAAAAATTAAAACATGAACCTGACACTTGATAAAAAGAAAATTATTGTTACATTAATTTCATCTGGTAGTTTTTAATTGTGCTGGCCCAAATAATTACCAATTCTCAATTTGAGAATTGATGCAACTGCTTTTTTATGTAATTAAAATAACACTATGGTGACTTATTGCTGAAGTCAGCCAGGTCAACCTCTCTTGGGCCAGCACTGCATTGCCACTTCAACTGATTTTCTACAAATGGGAAAGGGGGAGATACATTACCTACCTCTTCCTCAAACAGCTCAGATCTATGGTCTGGGGAAGCTTTAAAGAGGGAGATGAAACACCGGCACGGGGGGAGGAGGGTGTATATGCTGCATTTGGAGCACTCGCCCATTGAAACCAAATAATTCCCTCTCCAACATCCCCAGTTTTACCCCCTCTTTATGTGGGGAGCTGAACCAACACCTTGCAAGGAACTGCCATGCAGTGCTGCTGGTTGGGAAGAAGGGTGAACCTGGGGAACTGCAGCTCAGCAGCAGCTCAGAGGGTGACAGTACCAGGAAGAAAGAAGGACAAACAGACACGCAGTAACAGACACAAATGCTGGGACACGTAAGTCCTTTGGAAGAGGCAGTCTGATTTCTTTCACTCGGAAGCAGTGAATGTAGTGGGTAACGCTATATTTAGTTTGGGACTCAATATGCAGAAGAGGCATAAGTGAAATAAGGAATTAAATCAAAGAAGGGGCAAACACTTTAGAAGAGTTCATGTAAGGATAACTCTGGAGAATAGGCAACGTTTCTTACAAACTAGGGGCAAAAAAAGCGAATACCGAAACTCAGTAATGCCTTCAGCAACAACAGAACAGAACTTTCCCCGTCCTCCAAAGAGGATTTAAAGGTGGTATTTATTGGAGTACACTTCAGTGAGCAAAAGATGAAGAAAACTAACAGAAGAGAGCAATATGTATATTTACACACCTAGAATTTCAAGAGAACCAGCTGTATTTTGAAAGGAAGGAAAGGCCACTCTCTTGTCTAAAACTGAATTTAAGGAACACAGAGAACACAAAGCTTTATGTTATTTGTATTGAATGTTTGGTTGGTTCAGAAGCAAAACAGAAATTCTTTATCTGAAAATTAATGTCTGCAAAGTGACCAGAAGGCTTTTATTTTTTCCAAAAAGTGACTTTTTATATGAATTATCTCATTTCCTGATTAGCAAACTAAAAGTATGAAATTATTTTCCCCTTGGCTATATCCCAGCTGGATCAAAGCACTGGCCCAAGAACATACTGTATCAGTTATTGAGAAAGTCCAGGAGAAATTCAAGCATCTACTTCTCATCTCTCCTGATAAAGTTATCAACCCTGGAATGTAAACACAGGCCTGTATATGTAATATATGGCCAGATACTTGCCCAAACAGTTTTGTACCTGTTTTTTTGTTGCACTGTTACTCCAGCACAAACAGTACCTGCCCTGCTTTTGGAGCAGAGCCCATGTCCAGTCCTAGATGACAAATAACCCAAGTTCATCAGGCCATCATGCCTCCTCCCAGGTCACATGGGGAAAGGTTTGTTCCATACCTGGAAATACCGTCACCTCTAATGAGGACCGGAGGGCTACAGTTCACACAGAAACTGTGTGTGCGTGTGGGCCAGTGGGCCAGCGGGCCAGCTTATAGTCCAGGGACCGCCTGTAAGAAGCAGTGTATGGGTGGGTGCTGGAGCCCAGTCCCTAACAGTTAAACATCACTATGATATCTATTTTCAGTAAATACAGAGGAAAGAATCCACACCCACATCTTCTAAATGCAGAGGGTCATCCATGAAAGAAGTCTCCTGCTCCAAGCCATGAAGCCACAAATCAAGACAAAACAAGCCATTAACCTGGTTTTATTTTAATGTGGAGATATACCATTGGAGTAAGGATTTAAAGCCATGACAAGTGCTTCTGGGTAAATCAGCTCTCTCCTATGTAACCATGTGAAAGATAAATCCAAAGACATGCTGACAGCCAAAACAGGAGAGCAGTATTCCTCTCTGTTGGAACAAATAGGGCTATCCTTCAGGAAGGTGTCTGTATAAATATTACAATAAGTGAGAACTGATTACTATCTTCCACAGAGCAATGTTAAGATAGGCTTTAAAAAGAGATCAATAGGCATTTTTTATTAGTCACATTATTGGCAGCTTGCCCATATCTGCAAATATATATATTTTAGAAGCTCAAATCAGCAGCCAAATCATGCTACATACAGAAAAAGGAAGACAGTAAAAGCACATCTCATAGAATTATATCAGTGCTCCCTCCTACCTACAAGAGAAAGTTTTACAATTATGTCTGGCCAGTAAAACTAATTCCTTTTTACTGCTCACTGGAATATCATCCCTTGTATTCCCAACTAGGTCTTTTCCATTCCCCTTCCTCATTGTTTTATCTCATAAATGTTTTGCAAATACATTGTCAGTTGGATTAGACTGCACTTCACCTGAACAGGGTTCACCACTCATCACGTTTAAAACACAAAGCAACGCAGCAGCAGAGAGAGATATGACGTACATCACTATCCAAAGCCTATGTGCATCCATGGTCAGGATCAACTCCGCTGAACACGGTACAGCTTGAGAAACAGGCGCACCTGAGGGAAGTCAGGGAGACAGCCCAAAAACCCACGGTGCAGAGAATCCACAGAACCACCGAACCCACAGACGAAGAGCCCTCAGAAAAGAACTAGCCTTTGAGTTAGTTGTTGGGGGAACCAGCCTTTGAGCTGGGAGCAGGAATCCGTGTCCTGTTGCTTGATTTATTTTGAGTTCAGTGAAACAGGACTTGTTGTATTCTTTGTAAACAAATAAAGATATCTGACTCTATCACCTCTCCCTAACTTCAACTATCTGCAAGAACCCAGTTTTTGGCAAGTCTCACTCACATCCAAATAGGTAGCAGTGTGTGTAAATGCTTTATAGTTTAAAATGTCATATGTTGATGCTGACAAGTTCAAGACACAAGAAGAGGTTGCTATGGAAACACACGCTGTATTGCCTGGAACATAAGGCAACATTTTACATTAAAAAAGGAAAATAAAACTTGGACCAACAGTTGCCAAATGAGATTTCGGGTGGGGAAAACTTAATTTGTCATTTGTTCTTAGATAGAAATATTTCAATTTAGAAACAATGCAGCTAAATGCAATGAAAGCATTTACATTACATTTTGGATTGTTTCCCTTGCCTCAGAACAAAAAAGTAATTTTATATAGAAAGACTTTCTTTTTCAGTCCATCTGAAAATCCATCTCTATATTCCCATGTGCTGGAGTCTCCATCTAATTTTCCTTTTACAATTAAAGAAATCACTTTAACGGACTTTAATCCTGTAACTCTTCTATAACCTCACTTACCTGTGTAGCCACATTGGCCAACAGAACTAATCTAGGAACAGAAGTGATCAGAAATGCACAGAATTCCATCCTTGAACAGTCAAGCGGCGCTTAGTTGCTTTATGAGCCCCCCTCCTTTATAACCTCTCACCGTGACAAGGTGACGCCTGCCCTTCGGGGGTATCGCTCTGCGGCGGCATCCTTCACTGACAGTCTCTTCTGCTTCGCTCCCCTGCCCTCGCAACAAGCACAAGAACAATTTTAAATTCCTCAAACAACAGTTTCGCTCTGCAGGGTCCATCAAAAACCCAATTCTAAGACACAATTCCCACACGCCCATTTCCTCAAAAGAAAAAAATTCTTTCTAATTAATCTTTCTCACACAAAACATACGTCCAGAAGAATTTTTTTTTTCTGGAAACTTTCTATTAAGTAACCACTGGATTTGAAAGGGAAGATTTAAAAAAAGGGGAGATGGGGTCCTACTTCAGACACTTTATTTTTGGAAGCACAGGAGAAAGTTTGAATTGTTAGGCCTGAGACTGATTCTTTCATCCTTTCCTATACTGAGTATTCTAAGAAATTTCATTTTACTACGGCATTTATTTCTTTTGGATTTTTGGCTACCACAAAAGTGACAAATCTACAACTCAAATTTATCTCCAATCTGTAGCTGCAGCTGATGAGACCTTCGTGATTTTTGCAAGTGGAAGGCCAAGATAAGCTTACAAACACAGAAGATGGCATCATAGTATCATTGCATCACAATCAACATTTTGCTTGATAACTTTAATAAAAACCAAAAACAAATTGCAGACATTATTTCTTCATAAATACCTGAGCAGCAAAGGTGGGGAAAACCTCTTTTTTGCTAAGTTTAAGAGAGAGGACGTTCAGTAGATGCTAGCAAGCCTGAAGACAAACATCTGAAATGGAAATAACCTTGGAACTGGCATGAGAGCACAACCTGTCATTGTAAAGGCATCAGCAGGCAAACAATGCCAGAAAGACGGTTTTAGAAACTATCATCTCATTTAGGGCTGTATTTTCAAAGATGTCTAAGAAGAACTGACCTCCAAACACAGATGGGCACCTAGTCTCCTCAAAACTTCAGCTTACATGGGTACAGCTGAATTCCAACACATTCAACTTGTTTTTTCCCAACCATCCCACTGTCATAAGGAAACTCCTGTAAATGCTTTTTGTGAGTGCTGACCTCAATGTCTCGACAGAGCTGTAGGCTACTGAATTCAAGGGCTACTGCTGCCACCCAGGCAAAATGGGTCACAGCAAAAGGAACAAGGAACAGCATTTCTGGGTTTTAAATGCCACGTCATTTTTGCATCTACCCAGCATTACATTTAAATTCATTTATTACTGTATTTTTAATCTGTCTGTACATGATTGATTCTGTGGCTAGTTCCATGATAGCCTTTTAAAAATTATTATTATTGTTGTTGTTATTGTTATATTATTATTATTATTATTATTATTATTATTATTATTATTATTATTATTATTATTTAAAAATGTAACCCACTTTTTATGTAGACCTTCCAGATGCATAGTGTACGAACTTTTCCCCTTACCTTCTACTACTAGCATCAGTAACACTGAAAAACTCTTTTCTTTGGAATCTAGAAACTCTATGCACCTTAAAAATCTTACCAGAATCTTCAAGCAAAGTAAGTATAAATTATTAGTACTTGACTTCAATATTGTTTAAAGCCTATCTTTTTCTTCTGTCACACCTCCCTCATTTCCCATTTTTTTCTTATTACTGTTGTCATTGAATAAATGTGTCTACAGAAACTTGTAAATAGGCAGGACAAATGTAAGGATCTTTATAAATTCAGTTCTCTTAAAAATCCACAGTTGTATCTATTTCAAAAGGAAATATGGAAAAGCTCATCTGTGAAGATATTGGGACTTTGGCTGCAGTTCACTCAACTTCACAGGGTTCATCAGAACAGTATTTGGCTCCCCTCTCTTCTGTTTTCTTCACTGCTAATGGATACTTTACTATTTAATTAGTGCAGCATGATCCAAATCCCATCAAAGTCAATAAAACTCTTTTCATTTATGTTAACGGGCTTTGGACCAACGCCGGAATTAGTACCATAATCAAATAAAACACCCTTAGGAAAAGAATAGGTACACCAAGCTTACAGTTTAAAGTACAATCTTAAAACCTTCCTAAGGTTTTTACTTGCTTTAAAGTCAATCTCATTATTGAACATCTCACAAAAGCAGCTGGACATCCCTTTTTTGCCAGTGTGATTAAAGTGTCAGAAGGAATCTCAATGTATGCATCGCTTCTCTGTGAAAAACCTTCCCACGATTAGGACAGAAAAAGGTTACACCTTCCTGAAGCTATTCCTGTGGCTCCTACACTGTGCGAGTACCATGAGGGTTCACCCTGCAGGAAGACAGATTCAGCAACCGTATTTAAAAAGTCCTGCCCCCGGAGGAGAATAACACTTGTTATTTCTCTGGCACCGCCTTAGCTGTGCCAACACGGCTATCTGTTGGGCTGAAGAAAACTTCACCAGTGTGATTAACACAGGAAGGCTGTTTGGCCAGACAACATCCAAACCTGACCGAACGGCATTAAGACAGTCAATGCCTGATTGAGGAAGGCTCTGTTCAGCAGAGCAGTCAGTATTATATGTAACACTGCTGAACTTCCATAACCACTTTAATCAAATTAGCAGGAGAGAGCACCAGCTATTTTTATCCTAGAGAGAGAGGAGGCTTTCTGCTCTTAGACTATACTCCAGTCACTGCAGAAATTAATGAACCACAAAGCAGGGAAAATGATACTATGTAAACAGGGATATTAAACCTTCTCCTGATACTTTTGACCCATTTTGGCACTACCAAGCAAGCCGCACAAAGCCACTGCATCGTTTCTTACATAGCAGCACGCTTTAATTGACCAGCACATTAAACATCAAAGCTTTTTACACAATTTGACCACAGAAATCATATTCAGAAATCACAACCCACCAGTGCTGACTCAGCAGCAGAGCCACAGAATACTTTTTTAAATTCCCAAAAGCCCAAACAAAAGAACCAAATCTGTGCTGTTGGTTTGGACGAGGTTTTTTTTTTATTTCACGCTAGCCCACCCTGGCAGCACAGTAGACTGGGAGACAACTTTCCTTGAAAACAGCTTTGGCAGAATGTTAATAGAAAAGGAAGAAAATTCAGGATGAGAGGTGCTTCAGTCCCTTCTGGGCTGGAGCTGTGAACCCTTCCCATGGAATCAATCACAGCAGCTCTGGAGGGGACTGTCCGGCAGCGCACAGGACGTGTTGGTGATGTGCCTACGTGTCTCCAGCTCCCTGCTCCCATCTGCCCAGTGCCCCTGGGCAGCCCTGACTCACCTCGCACCGTCACGTGTACTTGTTTGTGAGTGCAAGAAGTTCAGGTTGCTCTCAAATGGAGTCAGCGTTCCAGCCCTGCCCTGCAGACTGGCACTGAGGATAAATGGGGACATCGCTTTTTGCTTCGTTCTCCCTTCTGGACATACTTGTTAAAGGAGAATATTCACTGAACAAGGATTTTGTTGTCAACAGAACAACAGAAATACAGTGTTTTCTGCTCATTCCTGCTGCATGGGCTACTCATAAGCTATTCTCATCACCTCAGCAGCCCGATGCCAGAGCTCAGCATCTTGTCCTGTGACGTTGATCAGATGTCTCTAACTGCTCCTTCCTTTGGACTTGTTTCTGACCCGTCCCTTCTTCTCCCCCCAAACACACACAGAGACAGTCATCTCACTGCTCTGAACACTACGCTCCTCCACAGGAACCACAGTGCATTTTTCTCCAGTGAAGGAAGTGTTTCCAGCTCGTGAAAAGGAGAGTGGTACTGCCCACCAGCCCAGCAGCAGCCTGTGGGGAGGTAGACTTGCAGACAATCTGTGTAGCTTTGTAATTCAAACCCGTTAACTGTGGTGGAGCACATTAACCACCTCTTGGCAGCAATTTCAAAGATGGCCATTTGCTCCTCATTCCTTGGCAAAGGAGCAGTGCTGAGAAGGTCCCTGGCTCTGTGAAGGCAAGGAGTGAGAACCCACAGGCTTGGCCATCACCTAGAACCAGCGTTGGGGAGGACATCATCAGCTGCATCCGCGCAGACTAGAAAACATGAATATTAGGGCTGGTGTAGGCAGAGCATCATGCTGCCTTGTGGCACTGCCTAGTGCTTTCACATTTCAGGAAGCACCAAAAGGTCTGCAGCAAAGGCCTGCCCACTTTTGTCTCTCTGCTTTGCCACCACTTTACAGGGCTGGGAAACCCAGACAAGGCCACATCGCCTAGATGCTAAAGAAGCTTATGGAGACAAGCCTCTGAATAGCAACAGGACTCTATATCAAACTTCAGGCACCCTGCACTCCTCCTACGGCCAATACCAGTGGTGATGGATATTTTTCTGATCAGTAGGACAGAATGCCCCTGGCAATATTCACTAGGTGGCTCACCAAATGACCCTGAAGTTTAAGAGAACTTTGTTTAGTGCTTTTTTAAAAGGCTGGACAAAAGGCAGGCAAAGTAGCACAGAGCCAAATGGGCAGCTTTAGGACAAGATGCTCAATGTGTGTTTCTGTCCCCTGTGTTCTGCTCCCTTATGACCCTGCAGCATCACAGCAAAGCTGTAAGGTCACTTCTACTAATTAGACATAGTCAAAAGTGCAATTCCACTGAAGCATCTCAATGCAATTCCAAAACTTCTCTGAGTTTCCAGCTTGGTAAATGTTCCAGCACTTTGTAATCCATGTTCAGTTGCCCTCTTTGAGTCCTAACAACTCCTCCATAAAGCAGCCTACAAAAGATCAGAACTTCCTCAGAAGAGATGGGGGTCACACTATCTTCATCATTCTTTCAAAGGATACTTTAAGTACTTTAAATACTTTAAATATCCTTTTTCAAAGGATACTTTAAAGCATCTCACGATTTGTCACCAATAGGTCACTAAGCAGCCTCAGTATATGAGGTTCTGCCTGTCACTCTGCCTTTTTTAGTTAAGAATGTGATGTCCTAACAACAAAATAAAATTTAAACTTAAGGATTTAGTAGACGCCTTCCAAATGTCTACATTGTATTAAGTCAAAGCAATGGACTCAGTGGTGCGGAAGAGATATATAGAGGATTAAATTTGAACTGATAGGTCTCTGATGTCAGTGAAAAGTGGTCTTAATATAAACAAATATAAAATTAAAAGAGAAAAGCACAACAGTTTCCCACAGTGGGATAGCTAGAACATACTATACGACTTGCAAGCAGTGACTCAATATTCCAAAATTGTATCCCTGGGTTAAAGACCACATGGAGTTCATTCTGGAAGTGCACATTACCTAGGCACAAACATTTCTTAAATCCACAAGTCGCAGCAAACACCTCTTTCAACCATTCCAAAAGAATACAAAATTGCCAGAAGCAGATAAACCCTTCAAAGACCTAAGTATATCCATCACAGATGATTTTCACATTACTAACACCGTATTTATTCAACAGTTTTGCCAGTGGTGTCATGATTTCTACAGGCTTGCATAATAACATGAAAATGTCACAAAAATTACGTCAGAATGGTAATTCAGGGACAGGAAGCCATGAGGCCTTCAGTGAGCCCAAACTTTTGCGTGAGAACAAGCAGCACTCACAGCTGTGTCTTTAACCCATCTGCCCATTCATGACCAAGGACTCTGAGAACCTTCAAAGACGCCAGGATCCCCGGTCTCCTCTTCCAATGCATTTCAGTATCTCCAAGTATCTAAACAAATCTTGGATACATTACTTAACAAAATCTCACGTTAATAGTGCATACACATTCACAGATCTTGTGTGTCCTGCTGCCTCCCAAGAACAAGTCTATCTCTTTTTGCAAACCATGGTAGCCTGCAATCCAGACTGTCGAAGGAGGGCATGTCACCAGAAGAGTGTGAAAACATCTAATTACATAAGGCCAGGTCCTCAGCTAATGCAAAGTGACAGAGCTCCGAGAAATCCACAGAGACATGGTGATGCAGATTAGCAGAGGTTTGGCTCATTATAATTGAATAGACCCAACTTCTAATTTTCCCATCTAGTGACAGATTGTTGGAAACCCGACCACCAGAATCGCAGAGGGCAATAGGGAGTTGTGAAAGGAGATTGCATCAGAGAAAGTAAACTCCAGTTTGGCTAGAAGCATATTTACAATCTAGGAGTTTCAATTAGCTGTTGCTGAGTTATCACAAAAGTCTGTTGAGCAGATGTGCCATTAGAGTTTTTCTCATGTTGCTGTCTGTCATGATTTTGGTTTTTTTTGGTTGGGGGGTTGGATTTGGCACTTTGGGGTTTTTTTGCAAGTGATGCTAGTTTTACTGAGGTCAGAGCTAATAATCACAAATAGGCAGAGAAAGCTCTTCCCACCATCGCACCTCCAGCAGTGCAGAAGCAAAGAAGGGCAACCTCAGTAAGCAGAAAAATCATTCTCCTTTCTGGCCCCATCTTCACAGGAAGAAAGAGACAGAAGAGCTGTCAGAATGAGCCTGCAAATTCAAGGCAGCTGGAATTGCCTCATCCTCCTGGCATGGACAAGAGGAGGGTTTCTCCTGATCCCTCCCCCTTGCTTAATGCATCACCTCTTCTGTGGTGGGGATGTGGTGTGAGGCAGAAGGGGAAGAAGGTTTAGCTGAGCTATTTCAGTTTTAGAAGCATGCAGTTCTGTCCTGTTCCATCCAGCATACGGGATATAAACAGCAATGGGAAAAGCTGCACTTGAGCCTCTTGTACTCACCTCCCTCACCACCACCACCACCGCACCAGGGGACAGAGAACAAGGTGAAAGACAAGGTTATGATGTGGAATACTCCAAGGCATGCTTTTTGTCCCAAATTCTTTGCTAATCAACCTACCCTTCAAAGCCAAGTGAATCCAGTGAAACTAAACACACTCACTTCAACAGCTTTGGAACAAACCAAAAGATCAGCTACTTGGCATGGGACCTCCCAGGGCTTCATGCAAAATGATGCTGGACCATAACATAAAAATTGACATTGATCTATTTTTTCTATATAATTCTCTGTTTCGATAAATGCAGGATTATACTATGTTTTCATAGGTTCAGCATTTTTATTCCATTTTTAAGATGCATATGATTTTGTCCTTAATTTGACTGCAGTGAACTAATAACTTTATTTTCATAGTAAATTCATTACCCTT
Source organism: Aramus guarauna (assembly GCA_013400195.1). Classification (NCBI taxonomy): domain Eukaryota; kingdom Metazoa; phylum Chordata; class Aves; order Gruiformes; family Aramidae; genus Aramus; species Aramus guarauna. The sequence goes on along the minus strand of VXBL01002390.1, from coordinate 112,855 downwards.
TCCCACTGAGGAGTTTAAATTAATTCAAAACATCTTGTAAATGGTCTTGTCTTTCTTTGCTTGCCTATTACTTACCTAGACTGAGCTTCATATTCCTTTCTCAGAGTGGTAAATCATCCTTTGATTAATCACATTTTTACACTTACTGCTTATGTCAGCCTTAATGTGCCGTAACTTTGCAAACAAATGTAATATTGACAGACACCTCTAGCATTTACTTGGGGATTAAATATTTTGGTTTACTGATGAATGGCGGATCTGCCATTTTCACAATGAAACCTAAAACTATTAGGAAACTCTGATTTCAAGCTTTGTTATAAATCTGAAATCAATCCAAATTCATCCCTGAAACTTCTTCATCCCTAAGCTCTTTATTGGTTTTGAATTGAGGTGGTGTAAAATTTGTGCTCCTGGAGTTTAGGCGTTATTTTGTTCCCAATAGGTAAAAGATTGTGACCTTCGGTAAGTTCCCACTGTTCTACAGGGAGATGTTTTGAAAAGTTGCAAAGCCATATTTTTATCGACCTATTACTTACTTTAAATATATGAAAATTTTTAGACATTTTCAGCCTTGCAAGCTTCAAAGCCTGCCAGCGTCCAATTTAACTTCTGTCACGTGAGAGACTGTTGGCACGTGAAAGACTCTTGGCCCAGCTCAGCTGTCTTCATCATCAGGTAGTGATTTATTTCTAAAAGACTGTTTTTTAAATACATTCTGGTTTGCAGAATGCTGTCCAAACAACATCTCTCACATTCCTTCCACAGCTCCTCTGCTTGGGGAAAGAAATAAGCCTAGCAATTTTAACACTCAAAAGAATCAAGAAGTATATCCTTCTGTATATGAGTTGGATGAACATGATTTACCCAAAAGCCACGATTTAAAACAAATAAAACCACTATTAAAATAGTAACCACAGCCTGTGCTGCCACCTATCCTTAGTTAAGCTCTGAATTTTCTGCAGGCTCTTTTTATAGCTCCAAACTAGGGGCTCTGTCCTGCCAACAGGTCTCCCCTTCAACCGATGTAATGGCCATGGACACTGGCCCTTGGATCAGCCTTGGGAGCCACACACTTGACCACGGGAGAACGCGCGAGATGTATCTGCTTTGGGCAGGTATTGGATCTTAGTTCTGTCTTTTGCACATGGGAGAAATATCAGCAAAATTAGCAAGTCTTTGGAGTAAAACCTGTGCTTTCCCCTGTTCCCTTCTAAATTCTATCATTTTACTGTATTTGTATTAAAATTTAAATGGTTTATTACTATGTTTAGCTTTTGAAATATTTTGACTCCCAAGAAAATAAGTCTTTTCTTTCCTGTTGGACTTGCCATACAATTTTGACTTTCTCCATCCTATACTGTACAATATTCATTATATTATGCCAAAAAGCACATGTTCAGAAGCACAACTTGAAAAAGAAACGCCTTCTACAGGCCAAATTGTGCAAGAGTAGCACTGAATCTGCAGTCTCTGTCCTTCTAGGCATGCAGTGTAAGGGTGCCTGTGGATGGGTTTGCCTAAGGGGACTAATCCATGCCCAGAGCTCCACTGGACATGCTGGAAGCTGCTGCTGCAGCCCACAGAGCACAAAGGGAGGAGACAGGCATGAAAGAAGGACTACCCAGCAATAGAGGGAAGCCAGCACAACAGCAGGCCTCTAGAGAGTTCTGCACTCAGGGCTCCCATAGAAACATGCTGTGTTGGATACAAAATTCAATCACTCCTGCCATTTCATGGACTGCTTCTTCTAAGTCCTGCAAGTGATGGGGTTAAAGAGGTCAGGAAGAGCTGCTGGCCAGCCTGCTAGTTAGCCATGCAGCTTCCTCTCCTCCACACATCAACTTCATTATTCTTACAGTGGTAGTAAATCAGAAAATACATTAATGAGGGCTTAAAGACTCAGGGCCTACATCAAGATGTGGCACTGTGCTGTCCTAAAACCTCAGAAAGAGATTTTGCTTTTATGTCTTTTTAAGGCCAGTTTAAACATTGACTTCCTTCTAGTTTTCTTGCTTCAAAAATCTTGTAGAAATAGTTCACCTCCATTAAAGGGCAATAACAGCAGCTACCGATAGTCAATAAACCTAAAGTCAATAATGTGAATGCATTAAATTAGCTTTATCTAGTTACAGGTAGAAGGAGCTCTTCTTATCCACAAAGATGCCAGTGATGTTCAGTGACTCTTTCTCATTACAGGATTAGTAGGTTTCATGCTTAATTTCAGTAGAAAATAGATTGTAATCTGTCCGCTGAGGTCCACCAGGCTAGAGGTCGAATGCTGGGAAAAAGTGGTCTGACCATATAATAAAATTCAAACACAGATGTGGCAACTACAGGAAAAGTTAAAGGGAATGACAGTAGGAAGTTAAAGTGGCTTTATTTGTAGCTTACCACATCAAAAGAAAAGTGATAACATTGTACTTTGCAGGTCTAAGTGTTAGAAAGTACCACTGACCCGAGGCAATTTCAACCTCTGAATTCTCCGTGGAAAGATGCACAAGTGAAGAATTAATTGTATTTATTTATTTTGAAGATAAAGGTCACAAGTGCAGCAATAAAGAGGCAAAACATTACATTTGATTTAAACCAATATAAAGGGAGTAAGAAAGAATATAAACCTGAAGGGAACGTTGTTAAACTATAACACACTTAGGATACCAAGACCAAAGAGTTAACAGCAAGTTACTCTTGCAAATGGGACTACAATGTCAGCAAGGCAAACTTCTGGAAAACAAACAGATTAGCAGATACAGTCCTACAAGGGGCATGAAGCAAGCAAGAAAGGCAAGTATATAAATTAGTGGTCAGGGGAGGTTCTCTCTGTGGCACCAGAGAGGCGAAAATGATACAGAAGTTACCATGTTCAGTGACTCAATCTCCCCCAGTTGAGGTGCAGCCAGTCCAGGTAACACACGCCAGTGGACAAACTCTCTCAGAAGTACACACAGTCAGGAGAGATCCCTGCCTCTTGCTTTGTTTTACCATTCAGCAACTTCCCTTTCCCTTCTGACTGCTGCTCCCACCCTCCCTTCCACTGTCAGAATGACCCTTCTCCTCCCCACAGCAGCTAACTCCACTCCTTTCTCTAATCCCATAACACCCCCTTCCAATGGAGGTGGACAGAGCTACAACGTAGAAAGACATCATCCACAGAGCAGAACAATTTGTTTGTCCAAAGCTGCAGTTCCGATTTCTGATGCTCAAAGGCACAAGTCAAACTCCTTTCAAAATCATGAGAATAAAGACACGGTTTTACAATACAGCTTAAGTCTATCCGTTACCAGAGGAGCAATCTCTCTCTCCTCATGCCCAGCTGAGGGCATTCCCACTCTCATCCCTGTACCTGTACAAATGTCCATCCCACCCCACAGCTGAACTCACCAGTTCAAGCAACTAAACTGGAAGGCAACAATTGACTGGTTTGGCCACTCACACGTGGGGTGAGTAAGAGGAGCAAGGGTGCTGGAGCAGGGCAGGAACAGGAGCACAGGACGCGAATAGCCAAGGGAACAGGATTACCCCTCTCAGCATCAATGAGGTGTTAAGAGAGACTCATCTGTTCTGTAAAATGACACCTTCAAAACAACATACTTGGGATGATTTTCACTGGCCTGGTGATTTTTGAGACTTCAAAAAACATAACTTGCATCTCTCTGTCTTTTCCTTGAGGGAAACTCTTACTTAAAATTACTTACTTTCAACAGATAATAGTTAATTAGAAGGAAAAGTAAAAAAAATAATGCTGAGATTCCCATTTATGACTCCAGGAACTCCAGATTTGAGGAAAGTACCAGACATTTTGAGACTTGGGAATAATTCAGAAGACCTATAGCAGAAACTGTGATTTAGATATGAGGAAGCAACATGCTCTTCAGCACTTGAAGAGGACACTCTTCTTTTCAATGTTACAGTTTAATAGAACGGTGCTGAAAATAGTGTGTGAAATGTGGGCCTTTCATTTTGCAGACTATTAAAACTGGGAACCTGCTGTGTCAAGACTCTGCAAACAAAGATGAATTTAAAACACACACAGATAAAGGGGCTAAAGAAATCAGATGTGGTGTGCTAAAGAACTTGCTGAAACTTTGGAAGAAGGAAAGCAATAAAGGGAGAAGGTGATCTGGAAAAAAGGGTGTGCACATCAGTTGTGCAACCCCCTACAAGAGGTTGAAGACCTCCTCCCTGATCCTCTGTTTTAATCAGACTCAGTATGAGAAATGTCCTAGTGTGCAATTAAGTAATGGCATGACCTGCTTACAAAGCAACAGTCACCATTAATAAAAAGTGCTCAGAAGTAGGTCGAATAAAATACTAGTGTGATCTGTGGAGAAAAGGTCCTGCTCCATGCAACTGCTGAAATTCTGGTTGATCCAAAAAAATATTTTCCAATCTTCTGTAGCAAAAGGTAAACATGTAATTAACTTAAAATGTGGGACTGTCTTGCCATCTGCAGGAGTCTGTACTGTTAAATTCTCAGAGAATACCTTGCGGCACCATGAGGAAGCAGTGAGCTGGTAGCTAACTAAGCTAATAGCATTTTTCAAGGGACACACCTCTGGAAGCTGAAGAGAGACAGACTTCTCAAAATAGATGTTCTGCATACCCCAGAAAGTAATTAGGACTTCATCAAAATCAGTTACAATATTTGGATCTTTCAAGATGGAAAGTAGAAGGAGCCATCAGGTGCATTTTTTTTTTATATACATGGTTTAATATTCTGGTTGGAAAATTAGTTCTTGTGTGGTCAAAGACAATAGTACAGCTGAGATACTAGTACAATGAGGACAACGCAACACAAGGTCAAATAGGACATAAGGAAATATCTATATTTTATCCAAAGGCCTACAACTTACCACAAAGATACCGGTTTTGATTGCCTGAGGATATTCTGTCCAGATGGTGTCCACCTGTATGATCTAAGAAATTACTTACTCTGCTCTCAGATAAAATGTAGGTGAGATAAACCATGCACAGAAGATGCAAAGAAAAAAAAATAGTACTTACTGATGACAGAGTCTCTTTTAAGGACAGCAAAATGAGGATAATTTACTCCAGTTAGAGGCTGAATCATAGTGTTTACACTCTCTGTGTTTCAGACTATAACTTTTAAAAGGGAAAGTCTCTGCAATTTACACAGCAGAAAGGGCTGTCCAACTAGGCTAGTATTAGCCAGGGACACAAACAGCAGAAACCCAGAGAATGGGTTACGAAGCAAAGTCTCTGTCCTCTGAAAATGTATGGATATGCTTGAGTGTTAGGCATCAAAATAGCTCCATTGTTTTCTGTCGGGCAGTGTAGGTCTTTTACATCATGTGTGTGGATGTGGATGTGCAGTCAGGCTCTGGCTGTGCTAAAATTTACACACACACTTGGCTTAAACATGTAGAGACCCTCGCTGAATCAAAAGACCATGTGGGTTAATGGACATCCCACTCTAATAATCTACAGAGGAAGGGCTGAAGTTTTCTTAAAGAGAATGGCTTTTAAATTTTGCGCTATACTGCATCACAGGAATTATTTGCATTTCTTCTGCCACTGTATTATAGTTCCATTTGTCCAAAAAGCAAAAAGCCCACAGTGGATTTTGCCATTACTCAAAAACCAGATGGCAACTTTGGTTTGATTTTGGTTTAATTTAAAGAGAAAATGCTCCCAAAAGAAGAGATTATATATGCCATATTTTAATCCAATAAAAATGGATGCAACCCAATCATAACGTAAATGCTAAGAACTCAGCATACAGAAAAGAATTACTGGAATTATTTGTAGCAGGCATCTGTTTTAACTGTCAGGCACTTGACCTGACCAAGACTTTGAAGACAATATTGTGCTACCTTGAGTTCTGCTTTTTTGCTACATCACAAACCAGTGTAATCCAAAAAACAGATAAAACAGAAACAAAACTAAATTGTAAATCCATATGAAAGCAGGAGATGGATGTCTAAAAGGAAAAAATAACACAGTTATATAAGCCTGTTTGTCTTCTCCTGGTGTATTCATTGTGAGCAGATCCTTCACCCTCTTATGCAGGTAAATAACACGATCCACTGGAGGTGAGTGAGATTCAACTTTCACTCTGTGGCAAGTTCCAAGCAAGCATCCCTATCGGAAGGTATTTAAGAATATAACCTTAAAATTCACTGACTTCAAAGAGCTCAAGCTCACGGTCAAGGTGAAGCAGGATTATACTAAACAAGGATAGATTTCACAAGGTGTTTAAATGCCTTCAGTAATGCAAGGAACATGGCAGGAGGGAGGGAGGGAGTATTCTCCCAGGAAGGAGAAAAGTGGGTATTTCACATGGGTCGTTGGAATTGCTCTTGGGAGACACTCTTGACTGAATCTGGAACCTGAGATGCTACATTTATAATTTACAAATTAGGTTATATGAATATACCCCTGTAAAATAAAGACTGCAAAAAGTAAAAATATTCCATTATCTGATTTTAAAACAGTAAAGACAATACTAACAATACAAATAACACTTAACAAAGTCTCAGGACAACTGAGAGATATGTGCTTACATTGATGGCAGCCAAAGCACCCGTCAATTCTTGAAGATTCATGACTGGCTAGTAAAGCAAACAGATCACCACAAACCCACCTAGGTCAGCCCAGTACTACAGTTACTATGAGTACTGGGCACAAGTCTAAAAAGCACTGCTGGCGTCCCAAGCATTTCTAGAAGAAATAGCATCTGGGCAAGCAGCCAGCCACCAGCCTTCTCTCAAACAGTTTGCGAGGGTTATTACAGCATACAGTAAAGACTGAAATGTTGTAGAGCAAACCCTGCCTATTTCCTCACATAAGAGGAAATGCTTATGTCCATTATACCAGTAAGGTGACTATGGCTTGGCACCCCAAGATATGTAGCGCTTACAGTTCCATAAGAAAATATATCATCATAGATGTCCTGAATAGCTTATTTTCTGTATGTCTACTTCTAATAACTTCCCATTTTAATGACAATATAGTGAAACTTTTGGACAGCTGATATTTTAACTTTTAAAAAAGGAAGAGGATTACATTAATAAAGCAGAGCTAAGACATCATGTTGTGTTACTGAAACTGATGTTCCTCTATTTGCTTCAGTGGGTACTAGATCATACTGAATATTCAACATGAAGCTGTGATCCTCAGTCTTTTAGGATCTTGTCAGTAAGTTTGACTCTGCACAGCAGCCTAATTTAATCATGTCCTCATTAGCCATACCAGATGTGGTGCTGATGTTGTATTTTTCCTGTATCTGCTTGTGTTTGAGCACACATTCTAGCCCATAGACTACAAATGTTATGAGGATACTGGGAGAGAGTTTTTGTCTCTGAAGTTCCACAACCAAATACTGCCATCCTATCAACCCAAAGAAGACATTTTTGGCACATCTGCCTCAAGCACTGCAGAAGTATTTACCAAAATAAGAAATTCAGATGCATAAAGAGTTCTACAATGGCAGGTTCATCTGCTGGGGTGAAGAAAAGGAGTTCCAATAGTTGAGGAAATAATCTGGGAGGACCACCATGATCCTAACTCTTAATTGTTTTATGGCATTTTTACAGCCTCTAACCATTCTCCTTCACAACCAACCCTTGGAGAGGACAGCCAGCTCTCTCATCCTCCAGCTGCATCCACAAGTGAGGATCTGGCCAGGACCAAGAACGTACCCCAAATGCAGTATCTTCTACCACAGTCTATAGGTCACTGACAGCTGACCACGTTGGTTCTGCCCACTCAGTGGAAAATTAGTTTGAAATGCTAACATGCCAACCAAGATGATACCAAGTTGTCCAGAGTGTTTTTATCTTAAGTGGGAAAGCTTTCACAAAACTTTTTCTTTTTATATGGTAAAAACACATCCATAATTCAGAGAGCTGTTAAAAAAGCTATTGATTAGCTTTAACTTTCCAGTTATTTGTAAAGACCCATTTCAGTTCTGAAAACACACCTAGACTGCATTCTTCAGAGGTTCTCGTCATCTGTCTCTGATTTGATTTTTAGGTCAATAAAACTAATTTTGTCATTGACGTCTGTTACAGAAAACTGGGAGTACCCAAACTAACTGTGCCCTCCTCAGTCAGGGCAGCAGATAATTCTGTATATGCATTCACTGTACCTTTTTGTTTTTTAGAATTATTGCAGATTAGAAACCTTCATCATTTATAGTAGAGTTCAAAAATCCATTTGAAGGTCTACTATTTTCATGTAAATGCCTTCCAACAACTTCTCATTTTGGCAGTACCAACACCACCAGACAGACTCTTCTCAGACAATAATTGGAAAATAACACATAGTTGGCAGTAAAGTGCAAACCAAAGGAGATGTTCAGAGGAAATAACGTCAGAAGTTGGCAAGGTGGCAGATGCATTCACTGACTTGAACCAGATTCAGTCAACAAAAGTTTGCAATGTAAAGATCAAACTATGAAACTTTGATTCAAATATTATTTCAGCCCTAATGTCTGGATGCAAAAGCTGGAAGCCCACCAGAGGCATAGACAGATGTCAAACCACCTTCAATAGCAAGCAGCTCAAGAAAATACTAGGAATTAAATGAAGCAAGTTTATAACAAACAACTCTAATACTTGTCAGTTGACAGCTCAGTTGTCAGAGAGCTCCACCATCCCAGTCTCCAGAGGAATCTAGAAAAGGAGGTGGAAATACTCGGGGTATATGATAGGAACGTTGGCCATGGCGTGTATATTGTAAGGCAACTGAAAGAAAATCCATGATACTAGAGAATTTCTCCATTGTAGTAAACCAGGTGTGAAGAAAAAAAATAGACATAGAAAAGCAGATGAGAATAGTCTTGTCCGTGTCTTCACTGACATCTGAAATACCAATAAACCTGAGAATAACATACAGCCCAGTGGTCTCTGAGAATGTCTTGCTAGCAATACACTGCGCCAGAGAGACTGCAATACTCCTTGGAAACACAAGAAATAAAAAGGTAAATTGAGAGACAGTTAAGTGCAGTATGAACTTCAGTTAGTTGCTCATTATTGCTGTCCATGGACCAGTGGCTTTTGGGGAACCACTGGTATAATTTCTTGGAGTTTGTGTAATTCTATTGATATCTGTTTTAAACTCTGTCCCCACAAGAAAGAAAGAAACTGAGATGGAGGGAATGGGTAGATTTGGAACATAGTACCCAAGGGACAGGAGTTCAATTTGTTGTTCCACAACAGATTTACTGCACAATCTCAGGGAAATAATTATGGCCCCATGCTTAAAGGTATTGAGGCAATGCTTCCTGCAGGAAGGCTTCAGTGACCTGGGAAAAACCAAACATGGTCCCTGCCCTGCAACATTTACAATGTAGGTACGCACTAGAGGAAACAGTAAGTCATTTCCAAATGTATTAGCAGAATCACAGAAGTTGTAGTGCCATGCAAGAACCAACGTGGCATCCAGATTAGCATGCGGCAGCTCCTGAGCTAGACCAATTCTCCTGCTTCTTCTAATGAAAACAAGAATGTTGGGAAGAGGCAGGCACACAGGTTGTGGCTACAGGTTAAAAACTAAAATTCTTTTGGTAGCTTTCTGGATTCTAGCCATTTATGAGCGCCACTGAATCGAGGCCTGGCTTCATTCCTTTGCATTTGAGAAGTTACAAATGCAAAAAGAGCAGTATTTTATAAACACTTTGTCATTTACACATGCAACATGAGGCCTTGGACCTTTTGAGTCTTATCCATACTTTGGCTTCAACTCCTCTTATATTTTATCATGACTTGTCTCCAAATATAAGGAGTCCACACTCTGGCTAACACTGGGAGGAAGAAGCAACAAGCTCCCCCACTGCCTCTACAGTCAACACCTGTGCTGATGAGAAGAGCACATGGCAAGCAGCAGCCATCAACAGGATCTTCCTCCACCTTTCAGCACAGACGGACAAGGATGAAGAGCTTTGGCTCCACCCCAGTTCTGCAATGCCCAGAGCAAGGAAATTTTGCCTTACACAAAATGATCTGTGCTAGGCTAGGTATGGGGAAAGCGAAAAACTTCTGCTTCCCCACCAGAGGCAGGCTTGCAGGCTCATACTCTGTTTTCTGAATTGCTCTTCTTCAGTCCTGGTGTTCCTCTTGCCCTCAGCCAGCTGTCCACATCAAACAACTGCAACATTAAAACCTGCTTCTCAAAACAAGAATGCACATGGCTAGGAGAAACCACAGGAAAGGAAAGAGTAAGGGGAAAAGTATTTGATTCCCTTCCATTCTCAGATAACCAACATACTATCTCCATACATGTTATCTTCTTGGCACAGCAAGTGAACAACTTTCTATGATTAAATAAATAGAAATGCAAATGACTCAAACTGGCTTTCTATGGAGAGAACAGAATGCCTTAAAATTAACTAATCTCAAAATTATGAACTCTAAAGGGTATAGCAAGAAAATATTGGCTGGATAAACTGTTCATTATCAAAAATATAGCCCTTTTCTCACTAAACAAATTGTTGTGCAGTAATTGCTGTTCAAATGATAGTATGACAGCTTAGGATGTCAGGGACAAACAGTTATAATTTGACTGCTGAACATGCACTCCAGAACAGAAAGCTGCTGCAAGTTTTAAAACACACAGCCTTGCAAAATGTATCACAGGGAGCTGTTTTGCTTGTAAAACTCCAACTCTTTTGTGACTTTCCATCAATTACTTGATTAGGCAATGAAAATCACCGAGTGAAAGATCCATGAAAACAGACTCTGAATAAATTAACATGTTCCAGGACATATTTCACCTATCAAAATTGTTTCCAGGGCAGTCCAGTCCATTATTTGGGCAGACTGGAAGTGAAAAGTGGAAGAGGATGCTCAGAATGTGCCATTTCATCCTCTGTTTCAAAGCATCAGACACCTCAAGCAACTTTACCACAAATCAACATAAATCCTGGGTTGAGCCGCTCTGTTCCAGAGTAGCTAGCACCAAGCATGTGCTCAAACTTCTAGTGCCACTGTCTGTAAAGAAGTGCCTGGTGCAGCGCAGCTATTCCCACACAAGGGAACATTAGTTAATTTGCATTCACAGTTACCATATGAGGTGTGAGTTTCTGACAGTCCACACATTTTATATTTAAAGACTGCAGGAAATTAATGTAATTATCTTCGATATAATAACAAAAGTAACTTACCAGCCCATCGCAATTGCTGATAGCAACTGAGGCATTTGGCAAATCAGTGATATCCCCAACATAGAGGCAATTCCCATAGAGAGGTTCAATGTGAGTTTCATCAGAGTCCTCCTGCCATTCAACTGTTGCTCCAGGGGCCACGAGCCGGGAGTTTGGCCGCAACCTGAAGTGAAACTCTCTTCCAAAAACAGTGACATTGTAAAATATTTGCTCATTTGCTGCTTCATGTTGCAAGTCCTCTGCAGCTCTCCTGAAGCGTGCTTTTGGCGATCCAGACACCAAGTGGGATAGGAACCTGCCCTCTGAATCGGTGCTGGTGGGGATGACGAGGCTGTACTCCTCTATATTCCTCAGAGTTGGATCTTTACAGGGTGAAAGCAAGAGAGGAGAGAGATACTAGAACTAAACACATCCTGATGCCGCGGGACTTATATTCCATTATTCATTAGCACAGCAGACACTTACATAAGGCAGATGGACACTGCACCCTGTACAGGCACTTCATTCACCGGCATGAAGTGTGCAGAGTTCATTCAAACTTGCCTTTTGCTCCCCAAAACACCACGGCAGCGTGAGCCTCCCCACCCAGCAGAGACCCCACACTCCTGCCCATGCAGCAGGGTCCCATCACCCTTTGCCCACCCAGCCAGGACCCTGCACCCTTGTCCACCTGGCCGGTACCCGGGTCGCAGTGGGGACTTTTAGGCTACCCGGGTGGCTAGCGATGATGAGAGGGCGCTGATCCACTTCGGGACCGCTCGTAGGGGCAGGGGTAGGAGCTTGGTTTGCAGGTGGCAAGCCCACAAGGGAAAGGTAAGCCCCTCAAACTACCCCCGGTGCGGCGGGGATGAGTCGACTGGTGGTGGGGACGCGATCGGCAGCGGTGTCAGCGGGAGCCCCGGGAGTTTTGGACGGCGGCGATGGCCGGGGCACAGGAGGAGGAGGCAGACGAGCTGCCATGTGCTTCATCCCGTAAGGAGAACTCCAGGCACCGAGCCCTGCCCGCCGCCCCGCCGGGGCTCGCCCCCTCCTTGGGGCAGGCAGCGGGCGGCTGCGAGCACCGGCGCAGCGCTGTCACTGCCGGCGGTGCTCCCGCGTCCCTTCCCCACCGGCGGCGCGGGTGCCCCTGTCCCTGTCCCCGCCTGCCGCTTGCAGGAAACAACTGGAAACCCGGCAAAAGTAGGCGCAGAAG
>VXBL01002390.1:55175-100471 GCA_013400195.1 Aramus guarauna | reverse complement strand
GCCGCGACTGCAGCCGGGCGGGCTGCAAGGCACCGGCCGGCGGCTGCGGGGCAAAGAGAGCAGCCCAAGGGCGGCGGGGCGGCCGCGGCCGTCTCGGCGGAGACCTACCTCTGTCCCCGGGGCGCCGCAGGGCGCCGGCGGGCAGGGAGAGCGCGCAGCAGAGCAGGACGCAGGCAATGCCCGCGNCTCGCAGCGAAGCAGAGACACCAGGAGGCGGCGGGGGTATAATACTGGAAACACAGGGCGTGCAGGAGTGAAGTCAGGCTGATTGACAGAGGCGCTGCCACACGGCGCAGCCGGGCCGAGGGGAGCGGGGACTGCCCGCCCTGCCGCCCCGCCGGGCAGCCCCGAGCACCGCGCCGCCCCCGGGGACCGCCCGGTCCTGCTCCGCGCCCAGCCGCCGGGCTTCCCCAGCCGGGACCCTCCCGCTCCTGGGGGCGCTCCCCCGCGCCGGGACGGGTTCTGGGAGCGGGGATGGGAGTTGTCAAAAACGGTCTGGAGCAAAAAAGAAACACCCCTCCCCGCCGGGCGCGGGAGGCCCCCGCGGCGCTGGGGCAGTGCCCTGCTCTCGGGGCTGCGCGGTCCCGGTTCCAGTCTGTGAATTCACATGGAAACTGGTGGCCAAAGAAAACCAGAGCCAGACTGGGCAAACTTAAGGCACCTCGGCATGAGTTTTGTTGGAGTCTTCGGTTTCCCGTTGAAAGCAAGGACTCGAATGGAAAAAGTGCCACCAACACAGGCAAACAATGATCAGAAATCTTCATCCGATCCAATAAATTACTCTAAGCAGCCATTTCACAGGAAAAAATTGTTTGGACTATTTGCTAAGAAGACTGAAATTACTTGCTGCAAAGCCATCTTATATTAAATATCTGCAAATGGAGAGATAGACCCTGAAAGCGTTCAGGAATACTATAAATACGATATAGAAGAAGATTTTTTTGAAATAATTAAATAATCAAGAGTGGCCTTTATGGAAAAAAACCAAGTTATATTTGTTTCCATATGGCCAGGATAAATGCCATACCGCTTATTCCTTTCAGATAATGTATATATTTACTCAGCTGTTACATTATTGGGATCATTAGCTGTTTCCACCACTTTACTATTTAACCTTGCAGAATCCTAATAGCCCTTGTGCTCTCGCTGTCCTCACCACGTCCCTTACCTCCCGCAGACTGACTCGCACTGTATCTGCAGGTATTATACCCCTCTGGAAATTTGCATGCAATGGCTTCCTGTAGGAAGCTGGTCCTCTGCCAAGGAATTTTCCTGCGCATCCTTGACTATTCTTGCTCCTGTATAACTAATTATTACCTTCCACCCCTAGATTATGGACACAAGTGAAGGCTATAGAAGAAAACCAACAGCTAGCTAATACTGCTCCATGCCAGTGACTAGGTTTTATGGACCCCAGGCCCGATCGGTTATGGCAGTACATGATTTTCTGCTTGCTTGGTTTGTTGTTCTGGTTTGGTTTTCACATTTTTTACGTTAAGGATAAAAAAGGAAAGATTATTCTGAATAATGGAGTAAATCAATTTGTACATCACATTCAAACATCCCTTGACTTAGCTTTTCAAATGACCTCTGCTTAGGATTGCTGTCTGCACTAGGCTTCTCCCAGTTCTTCCTTTTGGTTTGTTTTTCTGTTGGCTCATTTTTTGTTTTGTTTGTGAGTCCGTATTGAGCAGCTTCTCTTACTTAAAATCTCATATACTTTCATCAGTACACAGCTGGTAAAGTTCCAACTTCATTTTTATTGGACTTGTATTTTAAGCTGATGATGTGGCTTTTTTATGTTCCATCCGTCCCATCCTGCTCAAATTGAAATAACTTCTGCTCATAAACTTGAAAGGGAGAGGGACTGGCCCTATATTTGAAATCAAAGTTCTTATTTCTATATGATGCATCCAGAAAAAAATAAGGAGACAGAGTGTATTATAGAAATACAAAACAACCCAGCCAATAGTTCTACTAATTAAGATGGATTTTTTTTTCTTAAAAAAATTGGAGCTTAGAAAATATGCTTTAATATGGATAACAGCTGTACTGCAGAATAATGATATAAATAAAAAGAATCAGTAAGTGCCTTCACGTAGTTTATTTCTATATAGAAACCAAGTTCTATGTGCACATGTTATTATCTTATCACATGGGGCCAAGACTCAAAACCTCCACGGGCTCCAGGGGTTAGTGGAGCTGTTTTAAAACCTTCTTTAAAAGTTTCTCTTAAACAAAACCAAACTGAGAACAAGTGTCAAACAATGGAGCCAGATCTGCAGTTGGTAAAAACTGTGCTTCCACTGAACTCGCTGGAATAAATCCTGATCCCCCACTGAAGTCAGTGAGAGTTTTGCCACTGACTTCAACAGAGCCAAGATTTTCTGCAATAGATTCACGACGCCAATTCAGACCAACTGAGGATGTGCCACATGGCACAGCAACAGGCCCATTATCCTTCCAGAGAAAAAATGGATCCATGTTTGACCCTGAGAGGGTGGTCCAAAGCATGCCAACCACCACAGAGCCTGAATGAGTGGAATTCAGGAAAAGAAGTTTTTACATCCCTGCTCTTACATCACTATAGCAGAGAAATTCAAGGAAATACGCTCCTCAAAACATAGTTCTTCCCCATCTCCTAAACTATTTGCCCAGGATTCTTGACACGGGCAGCTGAGGTCATTGCCCGGGTTTCCAAGGTAGAGCTTTGCCATGGCTGTGTATCCAGCCATGAAGCATCCAGCTGCCATGAAGTATCCAGCAAGATACTTCAAATTTTTTTAGAATGAACTAAAAAAACCCAATGTGAAACGTATGTACTGCTACATTACTCATAGTCCACAAACCTCTAAGTTAATTGGTGTGAATGAAGTCACACCATGTTTATTTTACTGGAATATAGGGAGGAGAACTAGATAATACAACTGTGCTCTGGTAGTTTGATCTGAGGGTATGCCTATGCTGCTGCCAAACATGACTACAATCACACAGATGTTTGCCTTTGCTGGAGACAGGCACACAGAAAGGAGAAAACGATGCTCTGCATCCTGAAAGAATACGCAGCCTGAAGGAAAAGTGTTTTAGCAGCTTATGCTGAAATACCCAAAGTAGTTTTAAAGAAGCTAGCTAGGCTACGGAACAGCACTGTAACTGAACCAATATGGAGTTCAGCACAGGCTGCCTGCATATTTACTTGGATTTCCAGATCTTTTTGTCTGCACCAAGTTTGTGCTATCAGTTCCTGTTCTAGCAAGGGTACATCTGTATAAACGGCAGTCAGACTTTCCCTGTGGAGCTGTTCTCTCAACGTTTAATTTTGCTTAGTAAAATGAAAAGATCCTAAGCTTAAATCACCAACTACTGCTATGAAAGTGTTCAAAACACATAAAACTGCACATTGCAAAGAGAAACCTTGTATCTGAGATTTCTAAGATCTCTTGCTGTTTTCAAGGGAAAATCAATCTTTTCCCTGTGTTAGCTGGGCTGTGAGAGGAGATGCTGGACTGCAGCACTCTGCCTTCTCCAAAGCACATGGCATCACCTGAGCAGGTAACTTACAGTCTGCTTACAGCCCTCATGTTCCAAAGTGCTCCACGCTCTTATGTGAGAGCCTCCCCAGAAAGGAGAGTTCTCATTTCTGACCTCCTTACAGGGAACACAATACCTTTCTGCAAAAGGACTTTACATTGCGTGCATTATGTTTCTTATGCAGATCATTGTCTTTGCTTCCACCCTTAACTCGTACGCATACTTTGTGGCTATGCAACATTATAAAGCTTAATAAAAAAGAAGAAAAATTGAAATAGCATACCAGTTCATTTCCTCCATGCTTGACATTTCCAGGCTCTGTATTGTTTGAGCCCTTTTGTCATTACGTGGCTGTATTATATACTACCTAGAAAAAATGCGTGTATTTAATGCTGATTTTGAAGCAGTGTATGCTAAAGAGCAGTAACTAAATCTGGAACAGTCCTGCCTTCCCCCCCCTCCACCTTTACCTGTGTCTATGCTTATTGATAGCAGAAGTTCAACTTCCTTCTGCACATGGCCCAAAGCTCCTGCCTGACCACAGCCTTGCAGCTGGACTGTACGCACTCAGGGAAGGAAGTAACAGAACTAGGGGGGATGGATCCAAGTTTCCTTCACCTTCTGTATTTGGTTCAGCCACTTTGTCCTGACTTTGTGCTCACAGTAAATGTTCCCTTTTAATTCACCTTTACATTTTCCCTGTCAGTATAACACACAAAATTTCATTGTTACCACTTCTTTCACTAACCATCTGTATTTAACTGCTAGTATAATTGTCTTTTGATAAATAGTACAATCCCTCCCCTATGTTTTCACCTTGATTCTTTCTGTGCAAATTTATTGCCTCGCTATTAATATTCCAGCCATGTGATTTATCCCAGCATGTTCCCAGAATACTTGCCTTCCCTATATAAATATTTGAATGATCTTAATTTCAACTAATTAGTACTGGGACATTTGATTTCCCTCTTGAAGAACTCTCATTTGTTACTAACCAGTTCCTTTCCAGTTTAAGAGATACCCATTTTGAGGGAGAAAATACAGTCACTGAATGAACCAAACACTTTTTCAATACTGCTCTACCCCTCTTCCTATTGTTCATGTGAATCTGATGCCAAAATAACTCTTCTACGTCTGAAATCTCAAACATCAAATGCAGAGGCAGCAACAATAAGGCATTCCTATCCTGCCTATCAACATGCTTCAGTCCTTACGGAAAGCCAGACCTTAGTTAACATCATATTATGCCACAAATTTGGGCAAGTCACCAAGTTCAGATTTGTGCAAGTTGTGGAAGAAACAACAAGTTAGATGGCCCTAAGATCTGTCACCCTCTAAGGCATCAGTTTCATTGTCAGCTTCACCTATAAAAGAAACTTAGGGTAACTAGGGCCCAGTCAAGGCTTTGGGGTTTTTTCCCCCAGTGTAGATCTAGCTGTACATAATTTTCCCTGAAAAACATTTAGCAAATTTGGCCGAAATATTTTGGCTTTGTGCGTCGTGACTTTTTAAAAAGAGAAGAATCGACATCTTCCAGAAGAAACATTTCTGGAGGAAAAACATGTTTCTAGTCAACATACTAATTTATTGTTGAGAAACAATTTTGATGGAGCGGTTTCAACCAGCCATACTTACAAATTGTTCTGTTAGAAAGAAATCGTCTCAGAAGCATTTCAGCCATGCAGATTTCACCTTCCAGAAAAACCACACCACTCATTTTCACTGATTGACCCACTGCTGACAACATTAATCGGTTGTTCAGTCCAGGTGTTGTTTTAGTGAGTAAAGATACACGTAAAGAGTATATATTAAGAAACTAAGCAAAAGTAGTCTTTAAAACGACTAGAAAATGTCTCTGAAATATTTATTTATAAATCTAATTGAGTACAGACAAAAAGCAGGGTTTCCCCAAAAATAGAGGAGATAAGAAACATGAGAAGTTTTTAAAATTAAGCCTTTTCAAGATCTTCAGATTCAATTAGCCCTTCAGATAAAACAAATTCTACTTTCCAGTTGCCTGTTTCACAGCTGCAACTCTGATAATAGGACATCTTAGTAATTTATATCTTCACTAAAAACAAATACCCATTTAAAATAGATCGGGAGATTTTCCAGCCTCAGAATCATTATTTGTATATTTGTATTGAAGTAATGCCTAGAAGGCCCAGTGGAAACTGAGGTCTATTGAGTTAGTAAGACAGTGAAGGAAGTGACCTGCCTAAGTACAAAGTTCAGCACAGCAGTTCAGTGAAACAAGCAGAAAAATAAGGATTTCCATCCCAAAATCCTGAGAGGGAGTATAATCTTTCAAAAAGTCATCCCTGCAATCCTTATCTATTACTTGGAGACACACTTTTCAAATAGTACTTATTCTTTAAATTTACAAACAATTTATCTGAATAATTATTTCCTTTAACAACAGAAGTCTTAAGCTATTTCCCTTCTCCCTTCTCACCGCCTACACTACCACCTCGAGAGATGCCGTGCATTTGCAACTTAGGGTTTTTTTTTTTTCTTAATCATGCTTTCTGGGAGCCATAAAGCTGAAAGGGAGAAAACCGTAAAGAATTGCATCTTCAGAAAAGAGTTTAAGCTTTAAGCAGTGGCAGAAATACTGAGTTCATATGCTAGAACTGCACTTGATCAGAAAAGTCCTTACAAATTAGGTTAAGGAAAATTTACTACTATCCAGGATCCTGTATTTTAAGAGGTTTTTCATCAGCCACAGAAATTATATCGTTTCTGTAGCTGCCGTTTAAGTATATAAGTAACACAGAAGGAAAAGCACAGCAGATTACTGGGATCTTGTCCAATACAGAATATCTGCAGCCTCAAGTCAAACAAGCTCAGAAGGTTCATGGAATTTGACTCAGAGAGAACTGCCAACTCAGGGGGAAGGTCACAATCACAGTGCCTAAAAGATAAAGGAAAACACTTCTCAGGCAGTCAGGAGATGCAAAACTTTGGGGAATCTATTTTCCACCTTATAAAAGGAGATTTTTGTTGAACTTGTGAATTGCACGTTTCCTTTAGCTCCTGTCTCCAAACCTGCCAAATTAAGCAACATTGCCCACAGAAGCTCTACCTAATCCTTCACCCATTCAGATGAAGGAATGAGGGCAGAGATTCCTTAGAAATATTTGAAAGCAAGCCTCGTGCATCATTTGTCACTAAGAAAAACTCAAGGCAAGGACTAGGACTAGAATAATTCCTATTCACCTTTGTAGTGCAGAAATCAAATCCCATCCCTGCTTTCTTTTTAACTCCAGAACAGAACTTACTTGAGTGTGAGCTGGCACTCCTAGACTCCTAGAGTGTACTATAAATTGTGTCACACTAGCATCAAAGGAAAATAGCATGGAAAATCTCCAGTAAGCCCAGGGCTATTATTGAACCAACCAAATGTTTCTGGCTGTTCTTCAGCTTATTCTTCAAATGACATGTTAGGGTCTAGTCCGTAATATGAATTGCTCTAACTTGGGTAAGCATGCTGTATGTTTGCCTTATAAACTAATAAAACCTGGGTTATATAAAAAAAATTGTTGCAGCTTATGGAAGGTCCAGTTTCATGGAAATAAATAAAGCAAGTTCATAGAAATGGAAATTTAAGGAAACACATTCAGAAAGCATAATAAGAAACAATTTTCACCTGAAAATTCAAAGCTGTAGAAAGCTGGCTTAGTGCAGCAAATGCAAATCACGCATTAGGCATTTCAGTGCTCTGAGGGAACACAGGGAAAATCTGGATGTTTCTAATGACCTTCTTCATTTCACAAGTGTAATAAAATAACTTTCAAACAGATACCTAATGTTTAGCAAATTTATAGCTGGTTTTTGCTCCACTTTCAACCAATGGCTGACAAGTAGACTGCAGCGCTCAGTCCATGACCTGAAAGCTTGTTAGCAGCCTTCCTTGTTCTCTGGTTCTTTGTATTGATTTCAGAGTATCGCAGGGAGTATCTTATGATTGTTCCTGTCCTTTACAGACATATAAATCAAGAGTAAATTCACTGAACTCAGAGCTGTGACCCTCATGTGAAATGGATGTTAATACAATCAGAATCACCTACTGGCAACACGTTTTTGAATTATTTCAGCCTGCTGTGCTTATAGTGTCACAGCCTCCAACATGTAATTTTTTACAATTATTTAAACTGTTTTTCATAATCAGACAGCAAAGACTCCCTAAACACAGAAGCAGGTGAAAAACATGAACTATGTCTACTAAATGTGTTACCCAATGGTTTATTTCCTCTGCTGTCATGTGGTAATTTGGGGGGTTTGGGGCTGCTTGACTTTCAAAATAGTTAACCAACTGCAGTGTAGTATTTTATCGATCTGTTTTCATGCTCACAGTAATGATATAATACTACACAAGGGATGCTGTATCAATGATCAAAGTGCTTTGCATTCCCTGACAACCTTTTCCACCTATAATAACTTTTGGGTTCTGTCTTCTTTAGACAGTGCTATACATGAATTGCTGAACTTCAAAAGCAGTCCGTATGTCTTGTCTATGTCAAAAATGAGTTCTTTAAAAGCAGGAACAACTCTTTAGTTTCTGATCTGTCTGTGTTCACGAGTGTGAGGCCTGTTCATTTCTGCAAAGCACTTCTGAAAGCAGCACAGCAGACCTACAGGACTCCCTGCAGCTTTCTCCAGCTAGAAGGCATGTTTTGGTTGAGTGGACTGAGCCATCAGCCACCAGAAATAGCTGCGCCTTTCACTTTGCATATTTGCTCCTAGCATTCCTGTTTACAAATGTTGAAGATGATTGTTGCATGCAGTTTTGCTAGGGCACTGCCTGAGTACGAAGATGTTCAAACTCTTCCGATGTAACAGTAGGTAAAATTACATCTGTCTCTTAATTACAACTGATGTAATTCTTCATAGGACATGTCTACTTAATGTTTTACAGTTTAATAAAATGGTGTAAAATATTCACCATCATTAGATGGTGTATTACAAAAGGATTTAAATAGGACCAAATTACAAATAATTGCTCCATACTGAGCTGCAGGCAAATTCTGCAGAGACTGAGAACACAACTTCCATTGAATAGAGTACAGAATAACACATCGCCTGCCTAAATATGGTTGGTCTCTTACTGCTGGTCAGGCTGAAGACACCAAAATAGGTTTATGCATCAGTCAGACTCTATCAGTTCTGTAGACTCCAGGCTTCTGGCCCTCTCTGGAAACATTCCATTCACTACAGAAGAGAATTAAGTTGTTTTTCTTTTTAAATCAAACCTACACAGGCTCGTAATCCATCAGGCAACTTCACAGCATATACACATCTGCATAATCCCCCTGAAGTTGCATAACTCTCCAGCTGTCCTCATAAGAGGGATTTCATTCTGTGCCTGCCAGGTTTTGCAAGAAGTACATGTTCTGTAGAATATGCATGTACCAATGTGCATGATATTGGGGAGGATTCTTAAAACTAATCAGTTTTTAATCTCTGTACCTTCCTTTTGTAAAACCTGCCTTCACTACAGTTCTGTACACTCAAATACAGATGCACAAACTAAGGAACAGACAGCAACTCCTCTGGTTCTGAAAGTGACTCCAGTTAAATATTTTAACAAGATCCAAATATTCTTCTGAATTGTATCCTCTCTTAGACATATGCTTGAAATAGTCTATAGATATGTCATCTTTATCATGTCAAGTGGCAGTAGTTCATTACTTAGTATGATGGTAATCATGGGACTTCTCATACACATATAGAATACTAATATATATATAGGATCTTTACAGTATTCAGTATTATAGCCATTTCCTAATAATGGTAAAGCCCAAACTCTATTCCATTTTACAGAAGTTATTCAAAAGCACACACTTTCAAAAAATCTTCTCCCTGGTTTATTGTAGTTCAGGGATTTTACAGACCATTCAGGCACTACCACTAGTAGCAATTCTTTTCCTAACCCCTGATTGTTGCTGTAACAAGAAATAACTCTGTCTGCAAATTATGCTGATAGTGAAATATGTTACATCAAGAGCAAAAGTGGAAATGCAGCTGTAGCACAAGCCATACACAAATCTGACTTTGTCCACATGGAAAAAAATCTTCCTAGAGAGTTGCAAATACCATCTCCATAACTCCTTCATTTCTTCACTCTAAATCATTACTGGAACATTATTTGCTACTGGATATGTATGTATCACAAATATGAGCAATTCTGGTTTTGAGGGACAAGAGAAAAACAGTTGGAGTTTTTAGCATGTTCAAGAAATCTACAGTATTTCTTCCTTCAATTGGCACTGTGTCATAGCTAGTAGCTGCCATGTTCCATGGGAGAAGAGAGAAAAACAAATGCCCCTTATGACCATACTAAGTACTTCTAAAATGCTATCTTTTCCAAGGTTACTAAGACAAAGAGTTGCTTAATTCTTTTCCAACTTTGTTGAGAAATTTCCCTATTCCAATGTTACACCTGTCTTGCTTACTGACGGTATTCCACCTGGCTTCATCTTTTATATGCAATTTTAGCACAGATAATCGCTATGATATCATACAAACTCCAAGCTTCTCATGAAGTTGATATTCTCCTATTTTTAATTGCACATTGCAAGCAGGAGAGGAAAAGAGAAATGATCTTCAAAACAAAATGCAGATCTGACGGAAACTAAAGGGTGGATAATATCTGGCAAGTCCTTAAAAATTCTGCCCTCGAACTGAAGGGAGGACTCAAGTGCAACTTGAGCTACTGGCAACCAGTGCTACTACATAAACTGATACTTCCATTCCTCTAACCCTTACTACAGCCTAAACCAAATAGTTCTCAAACCTCTCAGAGGCCATTAAATAACTGGATTCGAATTTTGCAGTTCAACCTCTTACAACTTTAATATCATTACGACAATATCAGTATAATAGAGGATTAATGTACAGATTCTCTAAAGAAAATGTGCCATTGGCGATTGCAGTGAATTAAGAGCCATAATTATAAGTCATTATTTGAATCACTGTAATGCCAAGCAGATTCAAACAAGACCAGATCATATTGTGCTAAATCCTATTAAAAACAGTAAATGACTCACTCTTTTGTAAACATCTTAGTGTTTACATAAACAAGACATGCTAAGCATGGTAAGAAAATCACTGTTGGTAAGTAAGGGTATAACTTGCTTACGTTCATACAGCTGGTCAGTTGAAAAATCAGGAATAGAACCCAGCTCTCAATGGACCATGTAATCATTACCTCAGAACATAATCTAACATCACCATAATGAATCTGCATTACACTTGGATAAACATTTGTTCACTGTTACAAGGTTCAGTAATTTGGTACATCAGAACGGTGAAAGAACATGCAACTTACATTAAACATCTGCAGTCAATCCTTTCTTAGATATTACTTCATGTTAGATATTGATCAAACAGTATTTTAAATGATGCAAGAAATGAAAAAGGGAAAAACGCGCCCTTCGTGTGCTAAATACTTATACACTGAGAAAAGCAAAAAAAAATATTGATTCTTGTTTCAAGGTCAACCATGTGCATGTCTTCACTCTAATAGGGCTAATTATGAAATAACAAAGTTGGTCCCTGCTGTTACAATCATTAAATACTGCTTAGACAAACTGCCACTTATGTCATAATGAAAAGAAAGTATTTTGCTTAGTTTTATATTTAAGTTATCCCAAAATATCCAAATATTACCCCTTGATGTACCAATGCTCCTGCATGTTACATGGTCTTTCTCTCCAAAACAAAAGAAGAGTTGAGCTCCATGGGCCTGCAACTCAAAACTACAGGGTCTCACATCATGCTAACTTGACACAAGATTTCAAGGCAAAGGTTATCTCCTCCTCAGCACCATCCCCATCTCATTCAACAGGTTTCAGTCTTCTTCCTAGGAACTCCCCTTAGCTGTGCAGTGATTAATATTTTTTCATTCCTGACATGACATTTTAAATTGTTTAAACTGAGGGACCAGAGAGATTGTTATTGTAACCAATCTGCAGATATTGAGACCTCTCACATACAGACCGCAAGGCTGCTTGGAACATCATGGCAACAACAGTAATAGAAGGCTGGATAATACTAATGAAAAAAAAGCCTGCGTATTTGTTTTAAAATATGGCATCAAGGGAAATTAAAATTGAGCTGAAAGTTCAGCAATCAATTTGGTTTTGAATACAAGGTTGTTTGGAGGCTCATCCACTTTTTACTCTGCAAGCTGATCTTGCATCTGTCTGTTTTCTCTCTGCACACAGTTACAGCTATTGAGACAAAGATACAGCTTACTGTGAGCAAGAGTCTATGATGTGCACTCCTCTCCAAAAGAACTGGAAGAAAATGTTGGGGTTTTTTTAAATTAAGACAGAGGAGCAGACATTTCCGACTGAGACACAGCAGATGGCTGCCAGAAAATGGTAAAGAATTCAGGAAGATGAAGGGTGAGGCAGCCTGTGGGCTTTGGAAAAGAGACAAGAAGCCAAGAGCAAATAGAGTGCTGTGTATATGTGGGGCAGAAAGGTTCTGAGTGGCAAAAGTGTGTAGGGTCTGCCTTCACGCGCTTTTGCTGGCATCCTTTTGGTCCTGCTGCAGTAAGCTTCCCGTTGCAAATTCAATTCTAAATACAAGTGCTGCACGTCAGCAATAATTTAGCATTCCACATATGACAAGGAAATGTGTCTATAAGTGCTCTGCTCTGGCCTTTTTGGCCTTTTTTCAATACAACTGTAACTGGAGCTGTATTTCCTGGGAAAGGTGGCCTTATTCTGGTACAGCAGCTCTGCAAATACTTTTCTTAATATTGAAAACAGTTAGCATTGGAAGAGTTTAGACAATTCCACAGGAAACCCATCTAGCTGTGGAGCTTAAGAAACATTTTATTAGCGGTACTAACAACCTTTATAATAATAATAGGCAAAGTCAGTATTTCCGTTCATTTATGTTAGGAGGTGTTGATACAGATGCTGTCTTTTGCAATATATGTTATTGTAATGATCACATTTCAGGAGGGTGGGAGAGGAATTTCTTCTGTAACTATCTAAAAAAAATTTTTGAGATATCCCCTATACAAGCATTTTTAGCTTCTCATTCTGAACTGTTCTGCAATTGCTTATCTGAAGCCTCAGAATAAAATGTAATCAGACGCAGTAGCTCAGGACTGCACATAACAGTTCAAAAGTATATTACTTGATCATGGCTGGGGGTCAGTGTGTTGTGATTAGGATGTGTCCCCATTCTTGGGACTTTTTGGCACTGATTTCTAGGAGTTCATAGCATCTACACAGGGAGCTAGACTTTCAGCATAGCTCAGCTCCTGTTTCAGAGTCTCAGTGGAATAGCCATGCTTTCTGAATTGTCCAGCACCCTGACATTCTCAGCCTTCTCCAAGGCAATGGCAAGCTACTCTGTAATCCAATTCCTTTTCATCAAAACAAACAAATCCAGGCATTGCTGACTACAGCCTCCAAACAATCCCTTCCAGTAAAAATACCCATTCAAAGGATTTGATTGTATGAAAAGCAATTGTTTCCTCCCTAATCCATTTGAGTATCTAAGGTGATTATCTCAAAATTAAGAAGAAATGCTATGAATGCGAAACACAAAATTCAACAGCTCTGTGAGCTGTTTATTAAACAAGTCCCAAACTTAACATATACCAAATGCAAAGAATAGTTATTGCAAGGGAGAATATTCACCACTTATGAAAATAAAAAGACATGAGGTTTCACAGTCTTCCTCATGGACCACAAGGTCTCACCAGTATTTACTTTCCCATTTAAGGTAATTTTGTGCATCACTTTTGGCACACACACATGAATAAAAACATCTTCTATACATCTTCACAATGTAATTTAGTAGCTGAAACTGTATCATGCGGTCAGTCAGCTCTTTGGAGGTAGTTTATTTGTATGTACTGCACTGATCCTCTTTCAGACCCCATACACGAGATAGGTTAAGGGTAAGTCAGAGGTGTGCCTGCTTTTGCATATTAACGAGAGGAAGTTCTCCTTTCGCTCAAGGGAGACATGCGCATGGTTGGAGGAGAATAGTCACTTTCACCATCAATTGTGTGCAATGGCATTCAACCAAGTGGTGATTCTTAAATCTCGGTATTGGCCATACTGCAATATTTACAAAAACAACTTGTTGATAGAGTCTCTACTTTTTGGTGGAAGCTATTGTAAAAATCATGCTACTGGGAAGGTTGCTAGATATCCTTTATAATACAGAGCATCTCACATTACAATCCCAAATCCTGTGTTCCTTATTAAAAGCAAACAGTATTACTTTCCCCCTATTTTCTCACCTTGCTGCTCAAGGCCTTCAGAACATTATTGTCAAGCTGATTTACATGTGTGCATTAAAAGAAAAGGAGATCCAGGTGAGGACTGGCTAAAAACGTGCACACACCCTTGAGGTTGATTTTCTTTTTAGTTGCATTTCATTTGTATACTGTTTCTTCCTTCTGCACTAAAGCATTTTATTTTACCTAGCAGAAGTGCACTACTGTCAGGAAAGCGAGAGAGGGAACCTAAAACTCATATAAAGGTAAAAAGGATCGCAAACAGCAGGAATCAACTGTTCAGCAAGCCTGTGCTTCATTTAACTGGAGACTGGTGGAACAACAGCATGAGACACACAGCTCTTACCAACTTCATAGAATAAGATGGAGAAAACTTCCACAAAGACACTCTGGTCCTACCTCCTACTGTTGTAGGAACAGTCTGAATCTGGACTCTTGTTTTTATTGGCATCTTGATTAATTCTATAGAGCAATCAAAGTAATTTGTTCCAACTGTTTTCTTCCAAAACAACTCACGTTCACTGCCACACCTCTGACAAAACACCAAATTGTTAACAAATGGCTGATGT
This sequence comes from Aramus guarauna, assembly GCA_013400195.1. Classification (NCBI taxonomy): domain Eukaryota; kingdom Metazoa; phylum Chordata; class Aves; order Gruiformes; family Aramidae; genus Aramus; species Aramus guarauna. The sequence continues at coordinate 86,098 of VXBL01002390.1, read as the reverse complement.
CTCAGTCACAATTAAAACAACAATTGTGAATCGGAAATAATAAACACAGCCCCTTCCAATTCTAGCTGGGATAAGTTATTCCTGCAGAGACATGGAATTGTAACCCAAGGGTATGCAATGATGTTTTGTCATTTGGCTCAATGATTTCCAGCAAATGAAGTAGTATTACTGCAAAGTAGTGCTGCTGGGATTTATTAGCAACAACGCCCTCTAATAGCTGGTGTACAGATGGAGTGAGTAGTATAGTACTTTTCCCGAGGAGTTCTACCTTAAAAACACAAGCTTTTCCTGTTCAATTTAAAGCATGTATGACATACAGTAACTGCTTATCTTGATTGCAACATATGGTTACGGGTGAGCACTTCCCAACAGCTGGCATGATCAACTTGTGGCAAAAGATTTTAAATCAGACATGCCCATGTTTCAAATACTTGTGTGCGCTTACTTCTCAAAAGATGTCATTTGCATCATCCACACTGAGACACAGCCAAGCATCAAACAAAAAGTTTGGGAATAAACAAACTGTCTTTCTGACAATATGAGATTAGCTGCCATTCTGTTCACCTACAGAACAGATGTTCAGCTTCCTAGTCACCTAAAATCATCCTCCAGGAATGCATAATGTATACGTAGCTGGCTGTATTTAAAACATGTTGTATGGACAGTGGAATCATTAACAGATTCAAATAGTTCACAACACACAAGATGGCAATTGTCACTTTTGTATCTATGGGCTTAGTAAAGAAATTGTTGAAAAGTATATTGAATTGCTGATGATTTTAATGACAAGGGACAAATGTCAAGAACAAAGTATATAATCATAGTAAAATAATATACATATACTTCTGAAATATGTGCACTTGATACTGAAAAATACACTGCAAGTGCCAGCTATAAATGAATATTCAAAATGAAATACCTTGCAAGGCTCAGGTGTCCTGGAAAATGTAACTTTTCAATTCACCAAGTTTTTGGCTTGAATTACACAATGACCATAGCAGATAAACTTTTCTATTGCCCATATGCAATTTTAAAATATAGAGATTACTCAATATACAAGATTATAGAAACTTTTATTGTAATAATTTTTATTAAACATTTTATAAATATAGTCTAATTTTAATATGAAAGATAGGAATTAATTAATTAAGTTTTAATCTGAGACCAAATATAAACATTGTAATCTCTTTAGGCCATTTCATGTACCCAATATTTTATGATCAAAGTCAAACATATGCCTTTTTAATCACATGTGCAAGAGAACCTTCTACCTTCTGTTTCAAACCCCTACACTTCCCTCACATTCTTTTACCTGAGCACTTACAATTCTTTATCTCCTCCAGCCATTAGAAACAAAGTCAATTCTAGGTAATAAACACACAAGCAGCCCAAACACCTATGGAATAAGAAATTAGAGATAAAATGCTCTAGTTTTCTTTCAAGACTGTCCTGATGCCAATGCAGACTTGTGCAGGACATACTGTGTTTCCCATGGCTTCCTGCACAGTTCTCAGTCACAATTAAAACTTCCCTTTGGGTTGTCCTCATTAACTGTTCATCTGACCACTAATTATATTATTTATTGGACTGAGAATAAGAACAGATTCTGGAATACCATGATCCCCTAATGGTAGTGGAGTAAGGGCTTCAGGACTGCCCACTTGGTGCTACTCATTTTTCTGCAGAAGCTACTCTGTCTTGCCTCTTCATCATTTTTGTTGGTCGTGTCAAAATTCCTTTCACATTTCTGCTATTGAGCTGGCCAGAACTGAATTTATTATTTCCTCCAGATATATTAGCTTGCACTTCTCCAGCTTGAATCTCATTTTGCTTCCTGCACGTATTTCTGAGCTCTTTAGATCCCTTTTTATTATTTCTCCTTGCTCGCTTACGTTTGCAACACCTGTCAGTTTAGAGTATGATTGCACCATTAGAAAACAGGGCAGCTGCAGGGCAGGCAAAGCCACAGTGCCCTAGGGAAACTCCAAGCAATACTGGGTCTTAAACTTTTGGAATTTTACCCATGGCAGAGAGGAAGAATCGGGAACAGGTGTAGCTGAGCTGGTGCTTAAAATAATCTGCCTGCAGATGAAGGGCATACAGTGTTGCTTCAGAGACAGTGTCTGATGCCATCATTTTGTCTGAAGTAGCTGTTGCTGCCTGAGTATGATTTTACCTGGGTGCGAGGGATCTGAAGCCTCTTATTACCCAGGGAACACTGCCAGGTGTTGGCATATGCACGTAACATAGGTGTGACTCCGCATCCTCCCACTGCCTGCTCTTTGGGGAGCACTGACCTACGAGACACTGTCTTGAAGCCATGATTCAAACACACTTTTTTTTTTCTTCTCTGTAGACATTAAAACATTTTAGGACACTTATGAATTAAAAAATTGGAACAGCCTGTAAGTTTGGTATTGATATTCTGAATTCCAGTGCTATTTAGCTCTGAAATGGAAGCACAGGGATTAAAAATTTGGGAGATTATGTTCACACTGAGTACAGACATTCCTTTCACTTTGTGAATTTTTAACTTTTATCTGGAGCCCGATGTTCAGTTTGGCCATGACATTTTACATAGAATTAACTATTCTCCTCATGTCTTATTATTTCCCATGGCAGATCCCAGAGTGATTAAATTATAATACTGACAGCTACCTCCAGGGAGCACCGAGTTTCTAGACATGTGACTAACTGGGTACTTTATCTAATGGGCTGCAAGCAACATCCCACCTGGCAGTGTGGTGATTTTACTTACCTTTGAGGAAAGTCAGACCGTTTAAAACATGCACATTAGCTTCTCTGAAGAGAGGTGGCTTTTCAGTGAATTCAAGATACTGCCTTGAACAAATGTCTCCTCAAAAATTTACATTTGTCCATTTTATTCAGAATATGATCAGTTCATTTTTATGTCACTTTTCTGTATCTTACTAATCCAAACAAGAAAATTATTTACTGAATCAGTTTTCTAATCAATTGTAATTTCAGCTGCCATCTCTTCTGTAATAAAGCCTTAGATTTATACAAAGCAAACTTCAGTGTAGGAATTTGTGTGAGTAACGCCCATCAGGAGCTTTTTTGTGAACCATGCAATTGTGACGGACAAGCCTGCACCCTGCCCTTTCTCAGCCCAGCAAGTCATGGTCTGAGTAAATTAGTCAAAGATGTTGATCCATTGACAACAATAAGTTTAGAATCAGACTACTAAAGAACTGAAGACTATGTGTAAAATGTCCCCTTTAATGACAAAATAGAGGAAATTATACCATTCCCTTAACAGCAGAGTCCTCGTTCAAAAAATAGAGCATTTAAAGAATAGCCAGAAAAAGCTCTAATTGTTCATGTCTTTCTTTTTTCACAGTTTGGATAACAGCTTTTATAAATAAATTATCTGACTGATCACTTAACTGCATCACCTACCCTAATTACAGCACAGTACATGATATGGCATACCTATAGATAAAGATGGTGAATAGACCTCAACTCCTAAACTGATTCATCTGTCACAACTGTATCTATTTCCACATTAGAATAAATGTTTTTGTGGTATTAAAAGGGGTTTCCCAGAGGTTTTTTTCACATAATTTCTATTCAATAATTTGCTATGATAATTCTGTTTAGCTTGAAATGAATTGTTCTCTAATCAGTATTAAGCTAAAAAAATATTTACTTAATAAAGATGGCCCTTACTTTCAATTGATTTTTAGCCTGATTTCACAAAAAGACATTTAACAAATTCTTTTAGTTCTTAAAAACTATTAATGATTTTCTTTTATTTTTTAGTGAGTGTGGCAGATAAGGCAGCTCCTCCAAAACATGCTGAGTAAAACCTATTTCACTTCAAGACTTCATCTCTTTTCTCTTCTGCCTCACTTTTCTTCAGAGACCCAGATAACAGCTCCCACGTTCCAATGATTCTTCATTTTAGGCAACTATCTAACACTAGGCAGCCTCAGTAGTACGGACACCCAACACAGTCAGTTCAGAGCATCCTTACCACTTAACTCTCTTCACAGTATAATTTCCTGATTCTATACAGACTCAGAGGTCCTATTGCAGGCTACTGAATTACATATCTAAATTTGGATGGTATTGGAAGGTTAACCTTAATCCCTTGCTTTGCCATATAGGAATCTGAAGGAGACATGCACTTTACTGTAGAATCGGGGTCTTCATAAAACCAGAAATGCTCAACAATCTGTAGCTGAAAAAAATATGGCTTAATTCAGAGGAAATGTGATGTGTTTAAGAGAGTCAGGAGAGCTGATTTAAATTCCTGTTCTGCCACAGATTTCCCCTGTGACCTTAGGCAAGTCACTCAGGGCAAGATTTTTATGGGCATCTGGACATCTGACTCCAGGGGATTTTAACTAAGTAACTTTGCAAATCTAGACATTGAGTTCTATTCTTTCATTTTCCATTTGCAAAATGTAGATAGTTTTATTTCCTCTTGCACCTTTTACCTACAAAAGCTTCTAGGTGGAATTCTCTGTTAAAAGAACAATGTAAGGCTGAGAGACTACGCACCAAGGTAAAAAATTCCACTGCTCAAAAATATTCTCTAAATAGATTATGACTCTCTCTAATCCATTATTTCTACGTTTTGGGGACAATTCTTCAGATTCCCAATAGCTGAATAATTTAAGTTTCTTCACAAGCATTTGCTGTCTCCATCTGAAAAGGACAACAGCCATCACTAAAGCAATCAGGTAAAGTTATAAACTATTGTTTCAATTCCCGAAATAGAGTGCAAATATTTGCAATTCAAATATCTGCCCATTTAAATTTAAAATTTCATTTCCAAGATCTGCCAGCTAATCTAACTTGAGTGTGAGCCTCACACCAAGATTCTCCCACAGCTAGGGCAACTCCAAGTGATGGTGCTGCAGGTTCTCTCCAGCTCTCTGACCCCAGGTATCCCATACCTGCCAGCCACGTTTGGGTCCAGCATCACAGGACATGGAAGGAGACACAGCACTGAACCTGGCACTGCAGCTTCTATTGGAACAACTTCTTCAAATGGTCTTGCTCAAAGGCATAGAAAGGTTGTGCCACAGCATCACGTCTGCTCCTGTGTGATGTACAATGACAAATCTGATATGCTTCCCTTGGCATGGCTCAAGGCTGCGCTGTTTCAGAAGCCACAGCAAAGGAAACTCGGAAGGTTTCCATTAATGCTTGCCTATGCCACTTTCTGCAGAAATTTTGCCAATAAAACACAACGCAAGCCAGATTTCCTCTTGCCATACTTTCTAACAAGCAGATGACTTGTGGATATGTCATTCAGCTGGGTTTTCACCTGAAGAAAGCAGCACACTGCCTACACTGAAGTGACTTGCTACTAGCTTTAATTGGCACATACTTCTTCTTTGCATCATTCTGTGCTCATAGGCATGTCTTGGCTGAATCTGATGGAATATATTTTACATGTATTAGCACTTCCAACATACTGAAAGCTTGCAATACATATGCTGGGCATCACTCCGAATATATATGACCTCATAAGGTTTCTTGAATTTTGGACATTAACTTGGTTTGCAGTTATTCTTAGTGTCTAGAAATGGAACGTTTGACTAAGAGTACCTACACTAGCTAAGCTATAGTCATATTTGTAATACACCAAGGGGATCATAGAAACTCTACATAACGAGTGAAGCTTGAAAACCAGAATGATTTCAAGTAAATGCATGTAAAATGAGATTTTATTCACTAAGTTATTTGTCATCAACTCCTGCATAAGTTAAACAGGCTCCCAGAAACAGTTTCTAATGTGTTTTAGCAAGCTACTGCATTATGGTGAGCAGTACCTTGCCCTTTGAATAGTCCTATTGATTTTAGTTCAGAGCAAGGTTGGCAGAACGGGAACTTAGCAACTGCAGATGGACAGCAATTCCTTTCTTAATTTATATTCACTGGGTCTTGTTTGACAATTATTTTTTTTTTAAAAGAGGATCCATCTTCTGTCAGAGCAAATGTATATCTCATCAGTGCAACCTAATCTGGACATCTCTCCTAGTTATTTCCCACTGACTTCTGTTGGAAGATGTTGATCCCACTCAATCAGTGGCAAAAGTTCATTGGTTTCCATTGGTTTTGCCCTTATTCTCTGATATTATTGCCTACTACAGTAATCTTCAGCATATTTCACCATTTCTCTGCCCCAGACATTAATGCAATATTTCCTTCTAGTAAAGCTCTGCAGTATAAAACACAGCATGTTTCCAGGGCACATTTCTTCTTTTCCAAGTTTAACTTTTTGGCAGCATACTCCTCACTTTCATTTTTGTTTTAATCCCAAATCTATTGCTGCTATGATCCTTGCTTTAATGATTGCCCTATTATACAGTCAATTGTACCTCCAATATTACTCAATACCATTTCTAGAAGTATACTCATTTTTGTCATCTGATGCACAGATTAATTTGGGAAGCAATTTTAAATCAGTTTCAGTGTCACATCCTTGATTTCCAATATTAATTACACAGTTCAATGTATACCTCTTACATACTTCTATATTTTACATGTTGGCATAAACACTGTCTTAGATCATCTGATCATAGCAATGAGTTACAGCAGCCAGCTTACCCCATACTACCTCATCATTCTCAGAAGACAAAACCCAACAGCCTACCTCTTTGACAGCACACAAAGGAAGTCATGGTATATTTAAATTGTTCTAACATATTGCTTCCCATGTGAAGGTTCTCAGCTCTTTTACTGTAATCTCCACCACTGAAAAAGGAACTTTTCACTCGCTATTATGTAAGTACTAAAAAACAAAACAAAACAAAACAAAAACCAAGAAGAAAGTCTTTGTAACGTCCTAGGTCAGTTTGTCCCTTGGAAGATAGAAAAGCTTTTTATCTTTGGAATAGATATCTCAAATTAAAGTTCATCCTTCCTCCAGTTCTCTGCTGGATTTATTCCAAATGCAGCAACAAACGTATTGACTTCTAGGTTTAACATACTCCCTGTAGATCCTCCATTAGTTGGGAGACATGAGAGGAAAACTCGAAAAAGTTACATGCCATTTTCTGTTGGGTTCTGCCATTGAGGAATATGTATTAAAGGTTTCTCTTGGCGTCCAGCCTGTAGAGAATATAAATCCTACAACCTGATGCAGGGTGTTTTAGTCTTTTAGGCAAATTTATCTAGTTTTTTCACTCTGGAGGACCTTGATTTAGTTGACAGCAAGATGCCAGCCATCATATACACATTTATTACAAGAGAAAATTCTTGTCTTCTTTATTTCCTACTATTTTCTTTTAGTTAGTCTATTTTTTTTGTCCTTCTGCTACATCACAGCCCACTAAAAGCGTACATCATTACCTAAAATAAGCAGAGAAAATATAAAATCACTAGTTAGATAGTTCTCTTACTCTTAGAAAATGTTTTTCTTCCCTAATATTCTGGCACTGATATAATATTTTATTTGAAATCTCACTTCATTGTGCTTTGACTACACTAAATTCCCAATGACAGCCAAGCACTTCCTTCCTCAAACAGCCTATTAATAGACTGCTACAACAGGTACATATTAATAAAAAACCAGGGAAATCTTGTTTAAAACGAAAGGAAACACCACCATTTCCACATGCGACTTCCACCTGCCACATTTTACTTCTGCCTCTCTCAGTTTCCCAGCAACAGCATGTTCACTCAATCCCCCAGTCAATAAACAGCACTGAGCCCAGCAAGGAATTACTTCAGATGCTTCAACCAAAAGTCTCTAGAAAATAGAAGAGCTATTGAAGTGACAACTATCACTTTTATAAAATAACAACCCCCTTGTAAAGGATTGCATGTTAGAAAGCTTTGATACCACAAATGACTTCCTGTCCTTTTGTGTGTGTGTGCTAAGCATATTTGACAGAGTTTCATACCATGTAATTATACCAGAGATCGAGCTGATCCATGACTATTTTTACAGAAAGTATCACAGCAGACAGAACAGTCACACTCAGGTATACCTGTATTTTGCCCCTGAACAAAAACGAAATAAATGAGATAACTTTTAATCACATTTTTGAAGTGTCTCTTAGAATAGATTTTTACTGCCTGATTTTCAAAGCTGCAGTATAACATAGCCTAGATTTATATATTTTATGTTTTATTATATTCCTTTTCAGTTAGGACACCTGGTTGTGCAGACACATTTCATTGCTTCAGTTCTGGGCAAATCAACAACTATCAAATCTGGAGAAGTGCTGCAAAATTCTACTTCCATGCTGGCATCTCCAGCCTTAGCGATGGAAAGCTATATGAATAGAAATAAATTTTCCATAAGAAAATCTAAGAATTTAAATAGTTGGATCAGAACCTATGATCCAGGAGACCTATAATGGCCAGTGAAACATTTCAGAAGAACACATCAAAACATTAAATTAGATATGCCAGGAGTAGGGTCTAGCTCCTACAGAAGAACAATCAGTTTATATGTGTGCTTTAGAGACTGGAGTAGTAGCTTTCAAAGCTACTTGAGGCCTACAGTCTGACAGCACCCATAAGAGAGAGCCTTTAGAATTTCATGCTATTATTCCTACCTTGGAGCTCAACAATTTCTGTTACAGGTTGCAGCTACCAGAAGGATGACCAGCATTGCAAAACAGCTCTGCTCTGTTAATTGAGCATCCGAAGATTTCCAAGTAGGATGAAACAGCAAGGTTCCATTGAAATTTTACTGGGCTCTGTAGAACATATTTGGAGAACTATTGATTTTACCAGAGAATTCTACATTTGTAGTCAGCCTTTGAACTTCTCTATGGAATTTCATAGGGATATAATTCCTCACTAAAATTTATAAAACGTTTCAAAAACCTTACACGATTAGCTTTTCACTTGAGGTTCTAAAATGGTGCCATAAGGAAGACATGAGATACAAGAAATTTTTCATTTAAGCCAGCTATATTTCAGAGTCTGGTTTTCTGGCAGTAGTGTATTTTAAGCAGTATAAACATCCTCCCAAAGGCACATCTACTGAAGTGTTTTGTGATACCCAGATGAAATGCTATGTTTTTATAAGGCCAGATCCAAAATTTAATGAAAGTGAACTGAAAGACTCCTATTATTTGCTCGGTTTAGTAAGCAGTGACAGAATTCCTACTGAATTAGTGTTGTCCTCGTATTTTCTTCTTAAACCAATTCAATTTCCCAGTGAAGTTTCTGGGAATCTTGCTGACCATGGCCAGTGACTTGTACTTCCAGCCTCCAAGGTGTGACGGGATCACCAGAAGGGCTCTCTTATTTCTGTGGCACTTCCTCTTCTAGAGAGGACCTGAATCGCACTGGCAAATGTATTGAAAATGTTTCATTTCAGTACATTACTTTTTTTCTTTCTTTTTTTTTTTTTTTTACTAACTTCACAAGAGATAAAAAGGAAAGCTGGGTTCCAATGGATTCAATGTGTTTTGTGAAGTCCAATGAAAATGAACATTGCTCACTTGTTCCTGGCTGGAGCAAGTCACAACCCTATCTTGGATAGCACCTTCGATCCATTTAAAAGAACTGTGGTTTGTCCCATCCCCCTGCAATAATCACTATTTTTATTTTAGTTTCTACTCATTTTACCTCAGATTTTAATCTGGTATTAGTGAATCTCAGTCAGGGGGACATTTCTAGTGAGAGTGGCTATTTGACTGCAATATAAATTAAAAAGTCTCTTTCTTATGCCCACAAAAAGTGTTCAACTTTATTATATTTGTGTAGAGTGACTATGACTTTTATCATCTTATGTAAAACCTTAATCAGGTCTGAGTGTAAAATGAGATCAGACAGAGTTTTACGCTATGCCTTTTTTCCTTTTCTTTTTCTGACCAGAATAGACCTGATAGATACAGAATACTGATGTAGCTGTTACCTTTCTTTTTATTTTATTGAAAGTTCTCTGCAGGGATAAACAGATCCTTCTGGAGCTTTTTTTTTTTTTTTTTTTTTAAATTAAAAGTGAATAATAAAGTAGAATGATCTGATAATGATATGGACATAAATTCACACTCCTCTGAAATTTATATGAAGTTATGTAACAGTAGAGTTTTATGAAGTCCAACATAGTCTTCCATCCTTCTGCTTTCAGTCAGTATGTATCCTGCACCACTACAGTCATTCCTTTTAACTACAATTTTTTCTCTTTCTTTATTCTCTGGAGTATTAGAACCTTTCTTCATTATTATTGTTAAAATACATATGATAGCAGTAGTTGGAGTGCAAGGAAAGATTACCCCTGTGCTATGCAAACACAGAATAAAAACCAGTCTTGCCTCAAAAGGTTTTAGTGTCAAGCAAGGTGTGAACAGAGAAGCAGGTACAAGGTGATAGCATGCAGGCAAATGCACAGCATGAAAAGTTAGAGTATTTTGTAAGAAGCATGCTTCTTGCTCTGTACGGTTTTGTTTCCTTAATAGGGATGTATTACAAATAGCTGGCATGGAGAATTAGGTGATAGTATGAGGTAAAAGTAAAAGAAGGCAAAGAATGAATAGGACAATCAAAGCTCACCAGCTGGCTCTGGATGCCCAGAAGATACATCAAGGCTGAAAAGAATCTTTGAGAGATTTAAGAGAGGTAAGATGGCAGCTGTAATGGTGTGGCTTTGGTTTTTATAGTCAGATTTAATAAATAAAATAAAATAAAAAAAAAAGGCATGTGAGAGAATGCAAGAAGGTAATTTTTAAAAGAACATTGCCTACTACATCACATACTCTAACATGGGGAAAATCTTTGTAAGATTCAGATATCTAAGTTCAAAACAGAGAAACCCTTCTGGCTTTTCCACACTGTTTAAAATCTTGTCTGCATATTGACCAGGATAACCACAGACAAACAAGTATCAGACACTAAGTATTGTCATGTATCTCCTTTCTGCAGACATTCTATTTTAGAACAAAGGATTTAAAGTATTATTCTGGAACTGAGCATTCCCACAGGAAAGCAGAAGCACACTGGCATCATTACAGACGAATAATAACACCCTGTAAACATGACCTATGTTTTACCCCACCTTATGTCAAGGCATTCAAAATCCCAGTAGAAACATTCAGGTGCTGAGCAGCCAAGCAATTATACTCTTGATCTCTGCAGTGCCCTGTTCTTTAGGAAGGTCTCTCTTGCTGAAGTGAAGTGCTATACTCTCTGGAACTCGATGAAAAAAAATCATGTTTATAGCCGGAATTCCTGTCAGCTGACTCTGATTCTCAGGCTATGCACAGAACAAGATGGGACAATAAACTGTACGGTGCACACAAGGAAAAGCGAGAAAAGTCAACTGAGAACTGCTTCAAAGCTGCACAAACTAGCTTCAGCAAAAGTGTTATGGTAAACAGTTCTTTAATACTAATTGAATTTTGCACAGCCAGCTTAAATGCACTAAGAACCCCATCTTTCAAATGGAACACAATATTTCTGGGTTGTACTTCTGTTTAAATTCAGTTCTTGAGATTCCCCACTGCTGTTAAACTGAAAGTCTTCAATCTGACATATCACTTACCACATCCCACCGAACACACCAAAGCATCATACTGGAAACAATGAAAACTTGCTGCTGCTACACACTTTTTTTTTTAAATCTGAATCACTACAGATTCATTGGAATTACTGTGATTGACACCCATGTGAGAGAAGAATTAGGTGTTTACGCTTGTAGAAAGAGTTTTCAGTTCATTCATGGTCAGTTCTGGTCTTTAAAGTCAAGTTGCCATTTGGCAATTTGCTACTTGTGTTTCACTTTTAGCATCCATAATTCTACTAGAGAAAAACATGTGCAATGGAGAAAACTATCACAGGCAGGACAACCAGTCAAGTCATAAAACAAGACCTTTTATTCCTCCATCTGTGCAAAAAGAACACTATGTACAGACTGAGTCCCAAATCATAAAGCCCTGAATTCTATAAATCTTCCCAAATAGAATTAAAAGTGATGAATTTATTATGTAACTCAGATGATATATCTGCTACTGTGGCTAGGGACCAGCCTATTTGAGTCCAAAGCAAAAATAACCACATACCACTCTGAGGAATTGTCAGTGCCCACTTTGCCTTTTAGATTAATCTTCATACAGTATAATTTGCAAAAAAGATCATAGTCAACTAGACTGTCTGAAGGAAAAGTCTGACTGACCACTTGTAAATTGGCAATTCTTCAAAACCATACAGAAACTTAACAATAATGAGGATTATTTGTGCATACTGAAAATGCAGACACCAAAATAAGCAAACAAAAATGAAAGAAAATTGTATCCACAGATGGAAAAATTTCAAAGTAATTAGGGATTTTGTGAGGGAGCTTACACATCTTAACCTGAGTGAGGAGTTGAAAGAAAAGGATTACTTGAGGTTAAACTTACATTTTCCTCATCAGATATTGGGGTCTCGTAAGTAAAAGACAAGTTTTATGATACATCTGCACTGCCCAGGGTGTTAGGAATGTTGCTGCAACTGTACTACAGTGAATGGTAGATTGCAGGACATGGAAGACACACACTAGGGGCAGACCGAAATTTGGTATCTTTATTGAATAAAATAATTTGCTCATTCATATGACAGTGCAATAAATTGCTTTCTACATCACTGTTCTAGTGTCATTGATATGTAAAGATATGGTTTCATAATCAATTTAAGCCAATCTAAAACTGCGTTGTCACTGAAAAGGGCTGTCCCACCTTCTGCCCTGGGTTGGCTGAAGAGTAAAACAGACCAGTGGCAATTCATCGTAGATCACCTCCACCTGATCATGAAAATGTATCCTGAGTAAAACATCAGATCCACCAGTATCAGTAGCACACACTAACTTCAATGGGTCCTAGATCACCCTGTTAACTTGTTGTATTGTAATATGTGTTTGGTCATAAAATATGTGTTTGCATGGATATGGATACAGACGAAGTTTCTGAACCACCTGTGGGTTATCAGTCGCAGTTTATAACATCACCAACTCACTGTTTATCCTGTTTTTCTCTATGAATCAGCAGCCTTGATCTCTGGTGCTACGAACCTGATACTGTCATAGGTGATGCTTAGTAACACTCGACAATTTTATATTCCTGGGTAAAGAGGTGGTTTAGGAAAATGATGATGCTGTCTCAGCATGTCTTTTAGAAAATATACGAACACCATAGATTCACCATAAATAAGCACAGACTAGAGAAAGAACATCTTTTCCCAGACTAACTCTGCCTGATTATATGCTTGGGATGTTCCCAAGCTGCCATGTACTATTTTAATTTGTCCACGGTGAGTTTTGAACAGTAATTTGCATACAGAAACCAAAAATAGTGGTTTGGGGATACAACACACCTAATTTCTGTCAAACATGCTGTCCAGGGGTTTAGCTGTAAAATTTTCAGCAGTAGTTGGATATTGTAATACTTCATTCCCTAGTCTGTATTTATTACAGTAGGAATCAGCATATAAAAGGAAGTGCTATTCTTTACTCACTCTCCTGTATGGCATGCTTTTAAAGTACAGCTGTCTACCAGATGCAAGAAAATTAAGACATTTAATTTCCTCTCTCTGTGCATACCTCCCATTAATGTTAATGGCAGCTAAGTACGAAAGTAGGAAGTGAGCTACTGTGAACAGACGGAATATGATAGCTCGCCCATTTCAAAGAAATCTGATTGTTTCAAGAAGAAAGGCAGAAAAACAGCCACGTCACATCACACTTATCCTTCAGCATGAGACCCACAAATTCATACTTGATTAACTTCAGAGCTGCAGTGGACATTATGTGCTGAACAGTGATATCCCTTAAATGCATCATCTCCAAATTCAATACAATTTTAAAGTTAAGGTATATAAAAATGCAATTCTTGACTGCATGTATTTTAAACTGCAGCTCCTATGATGGTTTCCTGGAAATAATTTAAAAAGAAAAAATCTTTTCCCTGTTTTGTCAATTGTAGTTTTTAATCTACTTGGATTACTAGGTGTTCTGTTCCCTTTGTTTTGTCAAGGGGGCTTTCAGAGATACTAATAGATGGGGCAGATTAGAAGCGCACTCAGAGTTTGCTGTACACATATGCTTTTTACTAAAAGGCGTAATTTGCCAACCATGGGTGTAACTCCACCAGTTCAGCCAGCTGAGGGAACTGGTAGAGAAGTTGTGCCATGCACAGAATGCCATTGTATTTGTACTCAGGTTGCAACACTTCAGACTGCCTTATCTGAACTACACAGCTTGATTCCAGAAATGCACAGTAAGACTTTTTGGGACATCTCTAGCAGCACTTTATTTCAGGCAAAATCATATTAATGCCTCTATTTTATATTGTCCTTTGTGGTTTATACTTACTTCATACTAGGTGGCATCTAGATGTCATTAATGAAAAAATGTAAACTTTGTCCTGTTAGTCTCATTATTCACTGCACACTACCATAAAACAAAGTTTTAAATTACAGAATGGGAACAATGAGAAAGACCTTTCTGAACATCCTTAGTCATCATTCCTGAATTTCTGTTACTACGAGGAACAAAAAAATTATTGGCTCCTTTGCGAATCAGCGCTAATTTCCTGAGTAATGACTGAAGTGGGGACAATGCAGCATGTGTAACTATTCCAGGATAGAGCAAATCAAGTTCCTTTTTCAGTTCCAATTGACATTCTGAAGCATGTACCAATAAAAAAAAAAATTAAAATCTGTCTCAAAGTGCTTTTGACAAATTTAACAGTTCTTCCAATCCATCAGTGACTCATAATAATCAGCTATTACGGTATTTTCCTTTTGTTCCACACAGTGTTTACACTTAAATAAAAAGTGTTTCTAAATAATATATACTTGTCAAACAAAACATTTATGTCCATCTTATTTGACATGGGTTTTGAACAGATAAATAATTTCTTGGGGATCATTTACTATGACCTAGAGATGCAAGCTTCTGACATAGAGGAATTACAGGATTAAAATTCCCGTTACAGATACACTAAGAATCCAACTCATTGCTATGCTGAAATCTCCTATTCTTTTGTACAATGCACTATATTGCTTGTTCATGGTTGATTGAGATATAAAACCGATTAATGTGCAGTTCTACAGAGGCAGATTTTAAGGTTAATTGCAGAATTTCATTGTATCTAGACTGTTTAAGCCTCCAAGTGGTTAGTGTCCTAAATTTGAACTCTGTTTCCTTTCACATAAAAAGTATGTGCTGTCCTCAGAATCTGTGGTTCAAGGTATAAGACACACAAAAGTTTGATCACAGGTGAATTTTCTCTGTCTTTTAAACAATGCATATCCATGTTTACAATATAGAAGACTTTCAAATTCAAGAACTTAAAAGCTGAAGACATGTTGCCTAAATAATCTTGTGTGACTGATTTCTGTCTTTGGGTGTTGTGTAATTCTGTGGCTACAAATACACTTTTAAAATCATAACATTTCTGAGTGATTTTTTAAACTTTCTTTTAGAAGATGCCTTCTGTAAAAATTCAAGTTCCACATTATAAAAACTTTATAGGTCATCAGCTATCACAAAATCAAGGATATATGTAGAAGTTCTTTTAGCATTAATAGAACAAATGCAGGAGACTTGGCTTCCTCCTCCAAGTTTCCTCACAGCAAAGATTTTAAAAAATCAAATACCACTGTCTGCAACAAATGTTCACAAGGGCTTTGATTTTCAAAACAGACTAAAGAAAAGTTCAATTTGAAGGATTCTTCTGGATTCAGTGGAATTAGGCACTCAGTTGGCCAAACCACCTACAAGCCTACCCAGAAGAAACATGCTTAAGTCCTCTGCCACAGAAAGAGGACCTTTCTGAGAAGACTGTAGCCAGGGTTGTGAATTAGCCAACCCTACAAACTCTGTATGCAAATCTTCATATGGCTGATCTTAGGTAATGAAGGAAGAAGTTACAGGAGATGGGCATGCAGCTAGCTGTGAAGAAGACCTGGTACTGTCAGTATCCCCGGCCACCTAACTACTGGTTTGCTCCCAGAGCCAGATGAGGGTTACACAGCACAACCTACATCAGCGCAGCTCCACTGCTTGTTCGTGAACACAGCTTCAGTATGGCAACCAGCCATGACCCCACTCTCCAGCCACACACACCCCAAGCTCTGAAGAACAGGCCACTCATGAGACATGACAATCATTAATATCCAAGTGACTGCAAAACCAAAACAAAGAAGTAGCTTTCCTGGAGTATAAACACTGCAACAGGCCACATATTCAAGTGGGGAAAGAAAACTGTGTGTTCATGCTACTACAGAGGACACAGGAGGATATCCTGGGCATAGAGTCCCCAGAATGAAGGGCCACCATATGTTACTTAGTGCTCTTATTCAGGTAATATCGGGTAGTAAATTCTTCTGTGGAAACCTTCCTAGATAGTCCCGACTTTGTGTGCTGTGAGAATAAATGGGACCTGTGGGTCACACACTTAACACCAGGGCTAAGCTCCACCATTCTACCCACAGTGTTCTACCCTGTGGCACAGGGAATTATGAAACTGGGACCAGGAGTGCACCAGGGTTTTAGCTAGCCTCCTGGATAGGCCGCTGCAGATATAACATAGGCTCTGCTTCCACCTCACTGGGATGGGTGGCAGCTCCTGAAAACAGCTTTTGAAAAGTAGATAGCTTCTGAAAGTTCAGAGCCATTTAAAACTCTCTTTAATTGCATCTGTTAACTGGGGGGGGTTTTTTGTTTTCCAGGTTCTAAGCTTCCACAGAACAAGGCTTGCAGCACCACAGTGACAGGATACAAGGAGTCAGCTATTTTCCATACAGCCTTTCAAATATGTACCGATGCATCTGTATCTGGATCTATGATAACGCTTTCCTCTTTGCTCTTCCTATTGCCCACTTTTAAGCTGGATCAATACAGTCATACCGGAAATTCTAGTAATCCACCACAGCTAGTGTATAATTGCATCTCACTGGTCGGGTCACTCACAATATTTGTAATATTCTTGTATTTTAGTTTTTACAGGCTAATATTTGGCAGTTTCTTATCTTTTCATTGTGCCATTGCTGAGTGCACACATCGGTGTCCCCAGAAGTGATTGCAAAGAAGCCCATAGGTACTTTATAAATCTCCAAATCATTATGAAGTTCCAAATACACTACACAGTTACTAGCTTCAGATTGTTCATTGATTGCCATTTCATAACATAGATGAAATGCGTTATTACTGTATTATTAGCTGTTTATAACTTGATAAAACGTAATCATTTCTGATTCGCAGAGATGTGAAAAGACAAATCTGGAATATATATTTGTATATGTACATCTAAAAATTCCTATGAATCAAAACTAGATTTCTTTTAATTAAACTATTATTTTCCATATCACTAAGTATCACATAGGATTTTAAAGGCAATGCATAAATACTCCATTCCAGTAAGTACTTTTAAAGACCACCCTGTACTTAGATCAGAAAGCAGAAAATATTAAATATGAACTGACAGAAACAGCACCATAGAAATACATGCATTACTTTCCAATATTTCTATATCCTATTACATTTTATTTATATCTAATACATATACTATGTAAAAGGATGGAAACCTGCAAGTAAAAAAGCGTAGAAAATTATAGGGAACTGCAATAGTAAATATTTCTATCTTCTTTTACTGACTGTACAAGAGCACTCAATGTAATCGCTCATGTTAAAGCTGAAACTCCACTTAATTCTCTGACAACCTAACCTTTTGCAATTTTTTTACAGGATTATGAAACAGTAATTGGATTTTTTTAATATTGGGGAATTATCACAAAGTGTTTATTGGTTAAATTAAGTCTTACAGTAGTTTTCAGGAAAAAATATATCCGTGAGAATTATTATATGCAATAACTTTAATTCTATCCCAAAATGATCCAGTTAATGTTGATTAGAAAACTCACAGAGATAATCACTCTAGTTTAACATGCTTATACCAAGGACAAGGAAGGCCCATATAGCACTGCTTGTGCTTCCTTAACTTAATTCTCATTTTATAATGTTAGCCTGAAGTGGGATGTAGTCTGATTGCAATTTTGACAAAAAGAAATACTCCAGCTAGCCAGGAAAGAATAATAAAATATTTTTTCATTATCTCTATCACAGGTAATTCAGCAATTGCTTTGAACTCTACTGAAACAGTTTAAAAATGTGGGTTTATCCCTCCCTTTTGGTCCAATGTCCAACACTCAGCATACTTACAAACTATTCTCTGCCACCATACAAATTTTAAAATATTTTACCTTCTGGCTTCACCAAGAAATACCTTTAGGAAGTCATAAACTCTGCTACCGTCTCCGTTGGCTGCTGTTACTAAGTCAGCTACAGTTCTGCAGAATACATCAGTTTGAAACTGTATGAACTAATTCTTAAACAAACATTGCTTCCAAAAACACCACCCAACAAAAATTTATTTGCATATGGTTCATTTCCTTTACATTTTCCAGTAATACAAGATTTATTTTATTAGCTAATTTTGTTGTATGCTATGTTCCTACCACAGAAGATTTTTAATAACTTTACTAAACATGAAAAATAACATAATTGTTATCAGATTGTTTTTAAATGTAAGAGCTGTTAATCTGTAAGAAATACTCGAAATGCAGGAAGTTTAAATCACCATCCCTTTGCAGAACATTATGGCACCAGAAAGTTTTACATCTATGAACCCCCTGAAGGTGTAATTATTCAGTTTTAAAGCCTGTGGCAGTGGAGGCACCATGAAAACATATGAACACAAAACATAAACAATTAGGAAAACAGAGAGAAAAATCACATTTAACAGGTCAAACATAAGAAATTATTTTAGAGTTGCAGAGTCTTTGTATCCTTAATCTCAGGCAGAAAAGTTCAGGAGAAAAAGGAGTGAGGCTCAGAGTGCTTTGAAAGAAATCAAACAATAGTAATCCAAAATCAGCAGTAAGAAGATACTGAAATTCCATGGTCAGGACATTTAGGAGAGGCTGGCTATGCATCCAGACTCCTCCAAACTGGAACAGTTAGACTGCTTAAATATGAACTTAACCACATTTCAGTACCTTTCCTTCAGAATCTCACACCACACTTGTTATTTGTTTTTTATCAAGCTAAACAAAGTAATTCTAATCTGGAAGGCCATAGATTATTTCACATAATTTAGTCTCTTCTTATTGGTAGGTGCCATCAACCTATAACACTGTTACTGTTACTGCAGGGGAAAAAAAAACCAAACCACCACTCTAGAACTGATTATCAGTTCTTAATGCATCTAGATTCCTTATTTATATTTAAAACATCAACTCAAGTATTACCGCAAGCATTTGACTTGTTCCCAATGACTTATCTACACAGTGATGTGCATGAAACAGTCTGTTCTTTGAGATCCATTTTTAAATCAAGGTTCAAATCACAGATTTTTTCATAAGATTTTGACCCAGAATGCTAGACATCTTCAAGATCAAGTATTGCAAAGAATTTTGAGTATAAACCCTTTCTGACTTCAGCACAGAATCAATTATTCACAGATAAATTTGAGATTTTAGGACTGACTTTGAAAATCTCACTGCTGAAATCAGAAAGTGTCAACACTGATATTCTTGTTACAACTGCCTTCCTGGTATTAAATAAAAGCAAAACAGATGCTAATACTATGAAAATAAATTTTTAAAAATAAAAAAACAAACCCTGAAACACACAAAATCGCAGTAATATTGGAAATAAGTGTGGAAAAAAACCCATGAGTTCCCAGGAGCCTTCAAAATCGGCAGCCTATATGTGTGTAATACACCAAGCAGCAAAATAAAATCTCTACCAGCTGTAAGAATAATCAAGATGTGAATTGCAGCAAAAAAATAAAAGAAGAAATTCCTGAGAGACAGTGTAAGTTTCACCAAAGAAACTGAAGAGCAGAGCAGCCCTGTTCAGGGCGTTCTGGGAAATTTCCTGGCCAAACCATTTCCAGTTTCCCACACAGCTAAAAGTGAAAAATTCAAATTCTGTTGCCCAGAAAGCTAAGGATTACATTGGGGAAGTAATGTGCTAGTTTACTTTGATCTGATTCCACCTTAACAAATGTTTCTCATCTTGACCTGATGATTATACCCCTTAAGTCCAAAGCAGACACGATGTTAGTGTTGGCACTGCTGAATACTGTCTGCACCAGGTTGCAATTGGTGCTGAAAGATCCGTATGTAGTACATCTGTACGTGATCTACCATAACAGCACTATCCCAATTCAAATAGCAATTGATAACTTTGTCATATTATCTAGTATTATGAAGACTAAAGGGAAATATTATATATAAAGTTCAAAATTGTCAAAGTTACAATTTCCATACATTAGATTCAGAGTTGAATTTGTGTTAGTAAACATTTTTGCATAGAGAAGGGCAAAAGTTTTGTCATATTTATCCAGACCAAAGAGAAAGGCTATCAGAGCTCTGTTTCCCAACTTGGCTCTCTCTGGCATCAAGCATGTCAATGTCTGTCTCACATTTCCCAGCTGCACTCTAGACAGTACCTGTAAAACGGTACTGTAGGAAAAAAAAACACCAGATCCTCTAAAACGCTTGCAATGCCTCTTTAGTAAAGGTAAAACTGGTCCAGGGCTTCTCAGCCCCGTGACAGAAGCCAGAAATTCTGGCATCTGAAGGGAGAGTGACCAGGTCACACCTTTCCCAGGAAGGGGAAGAAAGGAGGGAAAGACTGGCCATAGATCTGGAAAGGGAGCAAAACTTGGCTGTTTCTGAAACTGTTCAAAGGGATGAGATGATATAACATGGAGTGACAGATTTTTCAAAGGGGTTTCCTGCACTCACACCTGAAGTCACATCTTATATACACTGGCCTCTCCTCAGGCAGCAGGACGAGACAGCTTGTCAGCGCTCAGGGGCTGTTTTTTGCTACCCCTAATTGTCTTGTTCTGCCTGTGCCTACTGTGGGCCCTGAAGAAAGGTAGAGAAAATCCAGTTTCATTACAATTATAAGGAGAAAAGTCTTAACAATTCATCATGTGAGTTGCTTGTTTACCATTAGAGGTCACTGTCCTGCTTATGACATGAGCATTAGCTACATATCATTTTAGGAAGATGTTGTACACAAATGGACAGGCATTTAAAGCCTCATAAACAGTAAGGATACAAGCCATTATTTAAATCAACATTTTAAAAATTTCATTGATAAACAAGTCCTGTAGAAAATTGAAAAATAATTTTAAAAAAAATAAAGAATATCTATTAGAATATGACAATTACCTGTTCTTAAAGGTTCAGTAAGGTATTGAGTAGATGGTCTTATAATTATTAGAAAACTGCTTAGCCAAAGAAAAATTGCCTTTAAAGTGCTTCTCTTTTTAACACTGAGTTGGTTCTTGAAGAATTATCAATTCTTTTCAACAAAATCATCTTTTTTCCCAATGATCCCATACCACGATCCCCCTGAAACACAAAAGCAGGCTTGTATGAACTGGCAGTTTGAGAACTAAGAGGCAGTAATTAAGAAGGAAATCAGTGAGCTGATGAGTGGTTTTGTTGTGGTTTAACCTCAGTGGGCAACTAAGCACCACACAGCCGCTTGCTGGCTCGCTCCCCTCCTTCTTTCTTCTTCCCCCAGCTTTATATACTGAGCATGACATCCTAAGGTATGGAATATCCCTGTGGTCAGTTGGGGTCAGCCGTCCTGGCTCTGTCCCCTGCCAACTCCTTGTGCACCCCCAGCCTACTTGCTGGTGGGGTGGGGTGAGGAGCAGAAAAGGCCTTGACCCTATGTAAGCCCTGCTCAGCAGTAATGAAAACATCCCTGTGTTATCAACACTGTTTTCAGCACAAACCCAAAACATAGCCCCATACCAGTTACTATGAAGAAAATTAACTCTATCCCAGCCAAAACCAGCACAGTTTTGCAGCTTTGGAAGACAGATCCTGCCTGAGACATCTGAATCTGATAGCAATGCCATAAATGTCTACAGGGGATATAACAAAAATGAATATTGTGACTTTAAGTGTTGCGTCTCCATCCAATAAAAGCCAACATGAAACCAGAAATATGAAGCCGATTTCAAACCAAACAGGACAGCAATGATTACTGTGTTCAGACATCTGCACTGAAGACAGAGGGGCAAGGACATTCCCCTTCTGGAAAGGCCTCAACATGGAAATTCCTGTAAGTCATTGCTCTTGGGGGAAAGAGTAAAGTTGGATCTGTTTAGGATGATAGTACTGTCATACAGTGTCCTGTGCCCTCCTCTGGCCCCTTCAGTCTCTCTAAAAATTGCTGCTGTTGTGCTCAGTTCCACTGCAGCTCACTTCAAAACATATCGATCATTGAGAAATGTTGAATGAGCACTCTTTTTCTCCACTTGAGATCAAATGACAAAGCACTGCAACGGCAATCTCTGCTTCCTTTTACATCTGGCCAGTAAAACTGTGTCACCGTGCTGCTCCTGCCATGTCACAGAAGTAAATTATGTTTCTGTGAGATCATATAAAGCTGGAAACACACCAGAGGAGATGGTAACTTTCACATCTCGATATTGACTTCTCTTATGAACAGAAAGCAATCAGATTAAGTAAAACAAAGATGTGTGATCACTAGCTCTCTCTTTAGTTCTCTCTAATGCCTTGAGAAAAGGATGCTGTAGTTACTGTGGTTTGTATGCAGTATCTCACATGTACAATAACATGGAGAAAATTCAATATTTGTTAGTATGAAAAAGCATTTAATGTTTTATGATACTCTTTGGATTAAAGAGCAGAGTTACTGAAAGGAGTTTTCTGAAATTCATTATAACCTACTGTAAAATACTGTCATGGGTTTATAATCCAATAATTACCATTTCTGCCATTTAAGTTATGTGGTCCTTAATGAACTTAATTGAAGCATAAATGCACGCCATATAGGTTAAGAGCATGAGAACATGACGATGGCAAAGATGGCATTCACTTGCTTCTCAGTTTTAATTAGGCCAACTGGGAGTATTTTAGCATAACTTATTTCAGCTGTAAAAAATACCACCTTTAGAGATGTACATTCCCTGCTAGGTATTTGCAATATTTTATCATCATGCTCAGGATTGTTTCTCAGCAATGAATACTTCATCACTAGAAAGAAACTCAATTACATTTTTTGAAGCAAAGGTCATAAGCCCTGCGCAGTAAGTCCTTATTACAGGCTGATGATCTTTGTAAACTATAGTCACTCTCGTTCCAGTAGGGAGTAAAATCTAAAGCAAGAGCCACCTCCTGTGCATGTAACAGCCCTCTCTTCTGTTAATACTCTGATGCCTCATCATATTCTGTATAATTCACTAAAGTACACTTCCATCATGTCCGCACAGATGCTGGGCTGGTCATAATAAGGGACATTCATGTTATATAATGACACAATTTTTTCCATAACTTTTCAGAAAGTGATGTCAGCTAATGGTACTTTCCTTAGGAAAAGAGAATCAAGAACTGCCATAATGGTCCTGATTAAGTGTTCTTGGAATACGGAGACAGCAATTCTAGGAAGATTATAAAGTTAACATTTTCATTAGTCTTCAAGCCCTACTGCTGAATTCATCCTCACATACTTATTAAATAATACTTATATTGTATTACAATAATGAAAATAAAGAAGTGTAACTCCCACTACTTAATCCACTACTCTCCCCCTGTAATGGAGACTGAGCTATAAAGAGGTTGGCAAACTTGCTATAGAACTTCCAGACATATTTCAATCACGGTTACAGACAATAGATTTTTTTCCAGGACATTTTGGGTGGACCTGGGTATTAATCACACATTTCCATTAAACACCTCTATTTTAAAGATCTGTTCAAAAGCCTATCATAAATGAACACTAAGGTGATTCTGCAGAGACTTCAAGAAGCCAAAAATAAATATTACCGTCACATTAACAAGTCCCTAAAAGTGAGGAGAGAGGATAGATTTAACTTTCTTCTTCTTTGATATTGTTCTTTGTATTAAATTACAGAATCTTTCAGGAGAAAGAGGAAAGAAACCCCAAACTTTTGGAAGTTGCACCCTTTATTTAT
Organism: Aramus guarauna; assembly: GCA_013400195.1. Classification (NCBI taxonomy): domain Eukaryota; kingdom Metazoa; phylum Chordata; class Aves; order Gruiformes; family Aramidae; genus Aramus; species Aramus guarauna. The sequence continues at coordinate 62,150 of VXBL01002390.1, read as the reverse complement.
CATTTTTACAATGCAACAAATACTTGCCAGGCTTTAGCCTGATTACTCATACTAGGAGGAATTCAAAATGTCATTCTAGTTTAAAACAACTTTGAAAAATGAGAGCCTTTTGAGGATAAGCCAAAGCATTTAGATAAGTGAAGTATGTAAAGATCATACATTTTTTCAATCGCTAATGGATTTTTATGATGGTTTTAAAAAGTATTTAATAAGTGACTAGGAAATCTCAGGCCCAATTCTGCTAAGGGAATTTTGCCACTGAAGATAGTGGGTAAAGTCTGGTCCAGGAAAAGTATCTCCTCCATGTTATTTTGATCATCTGCATGTTAAAAATCGTGTGCATCAATGTGCTAGGAATTTTATCTTCCATTTACTCCACCAGGAGTAAAGGACATACAGTAACCAAACAGACAATTTTATACTTTTCACAGTTTAAAATCCCTCTTTCTTTATGAGGGAAGTGTAATTAACAGGCATAATTTAAATGACAATTAGAAGGTCTAAAACTAACAAAGGTCTCACCATTTCTGAAGATAAGCAGCAGAAAATAAGGGACAGAATCTGAAATCCTTCCTGAGGACAATATTTACTTTGCCAGTTTCAGCTGAATTGCTGTATCAGTGAAGACTCTTCCCAAATAAGAGTATGAGGATTTGAGGCCCTGAAATTTAACTCTGAGCCTTTGACCATTCAGTGCAATGCTAAGTAATGATGAGCTGACTCACCTGCAAGAACTCACACTGAAGGAGCACAGTTAGTACAGGTTTACTACTAAGCAGTTACTGACACATGTGGACAAATACACACACATCCCAGGCAGGGCAATGAAATGGTGATGTTGCTGAGGAATATCTCAAAGCTAAAGCAAAAGCAGAAGGAAGACAGAATACATTTGTCCTAACAGTTTTCTCTATAAGAATTGTATACCTTGTTTTAAAAAAATTCCTTGTTCAGTGTTAGCAGAAAGAAGCTCTCTGTATGTGCTTCATTATTATGAAAGGAAATGTAGAAGAAGTACCTAAGCTTAATGAGATTTTGGAAAATAAATATACATCTTGAGTTGTCTGTGTGGTGGTGCTTTTTAATGAGTTTAACTTTTGGTGTATAAATAAATATTCTTTTAGATACCATCTGAATAATGTGCAAATTAAAAGAGGCATAGGGTAAGAGCTTCAGTGCAAAATTCCATTCTTTCTACAGTACAATATTTGTTGTTTGTTATCTTCTGCAGGCAGCAACTGATCATTATTTCCAGGATGTGCTCAGGGAAATCATGAAATGTTTGTTTTAGATAATGATGTGCAGCATTCATAGCTACTTGTGACTTTCAAAAAATGAAATTAAAGATTCTGAAATATCAAGCATATCATTAAAAAATCCTTCCTTGCTCAAGACTTTGGCTAGCTTCATTTTCACATAATTGGGAAAAAATGTTTTCTTGAATACTTTGCAATATGATTTAAGTTAAGCATAAATTCACTTAGCTGAGTGGATGCAATTTGATTTCATAAGAGTTGAAGTACACTAGACAAAACTGGTGTCCTACTCTTCTGACCTGCTGAAGGTTGTGCATCAGTATTCCAGAAGCTTCAAATCCCTTTAACAACTGAGTAAAGAACAGCTGCCTCATTTATCAAAAAAACTTTTCTTCCTTTCTCAGGTAACTCTTCCAGTTACTAAATTGTTAATTAACTGGCCATGGTCTTTCTTCAAGACTTTGTATGCTGATAATGTGAAAATGTAAACAAATGACACCAAGAAAATTGTCAGCTTTTGAAAGATGCTGTCTGAAGTTTTGGGCATATGCAAGTACCTTCAATGCTCTAGTAAGGATGAAACTAAACAAATGTTGGCTTGTAAACACTTCTTTAGAAGCTAGAGAGCATAGTAAACTTTGTCTTTCATCCTGAAGGAACATGGCCAATGTCATTTCTCAGGTCCACTGCATGGATTTATGCTTTTTTTTTTCTTTCATGCTTCATGATTCAGCAAAGCATGTAGCATTTGCTTATTTTTAATATCTTATAAAGAGATTAGCTTAAAAAATCTTAGATTTTTTTCAGTAATAAAAATGGAGTTATTTTCATTTGCTTTAATGTTTTTTGAGTCTTTATGGTTCACTTTTTAGCTTACTTCTCTTCTCCAACTAGCCTGTTTGATAAACTGGGTCAGGGAGGGTCAGGAGTCCAAAGGAGCCAAACTTAGCCCAGAAATGGCAGCAGAAATTCACTGTAATGGGCACAGGTTAGAAGTCAGAAGGCTCTGAAGCCTGGCAGAGTTTAGCAGTATTTGAATGACATTATCCTGGTTGTGACATGAAGTAGGATTCTTAGCCAAGGGCTAGGACCCAGCCACGTGACATGTGCAGCAACACAGAATCAAGAAATGGTCTCTGTCCAGAGAGAGCTTACCATCCTTGCAAAGAGAGAGGAGACAGGTGAACACAAATAACCACAAGCAAACCACAGTGAAGCAAGCACATAGAGATACTACCTCTTAGTGTCATAAACTGTGGTGTAAGTACACCAACAACCTAATTGCAGCCAAATTTTTTACAAGCAACGCTGGAAATGAGATTCTTAAAGAGAAATACAAAGTTGTATTTGAGGACATCCTTCTGAGACCTGATTAATAAAAAGACTTTTCACAGCTATATTAGAATTACAGAATTTAAAAATGCATTTTTTTTTCTCCTTGGAGAGCTTTCAAAATGCTATTCAAAAGCAGGCTCATTTCCCATAAATTCATAAAGAAACATCTGGACTTAAAATACTCTTTCATCCTTTGCACATCATTTTAACACTTTCCCCTGATACTATTTTTGTCTTCCTTGTTGTATTTATTAGCTCCAAAGTAATTACTTCTTGTTTCTCTTAGGTGTAATCATTGCTTGGGTCAACATTTTCAAGGAGCTCTCACAACTTTAAAAATGTGGTAATCAACATTTTTTGATTATTATTTGCTGTGATCTTCTTCCTTGCCTCCTCTGCAATGACTGCCGAAGCATTTATTCTAGCTTTCCTTGTTCTGCAGGTGCATTCAACTACTTCTTTCTTTTCATCTTCCAGGGGTTGAATATTCTCTCCTTTTAATTTAAAACTGATCTCTAATCATTATATTGACTTGAGCATACAAGAAGAGAGTCAATAAGGAGGAAGCTGTGATGGAGAATAGGCAAGATTCTTCCACTTACACATGCAGCTGATGGATATTCTATTGGTTTATGCAAAGATATCTCCCCAGAACTCTCCCTGCTTTTATCATACAAAAAATGAAAAAGTCCCATAAACCTCCAGAAGTTCACACACAACGTTCTTGCAGCAGTGTTCCTTTGCAAAGCAGGTATTTACAAGCTTTGCAGAAAAGTACAGACAGCAACTGTAAAACCCTTTAGCTATCCTATGAGATCTGTGGCCATGGTTACACAGCTGCTTTAATCCAGCATAAATCCAGCCTGCCAGTGAAATGGGGTGCTTCTAAATTCCCCTCTCTATGAAACTACTCTTTGTCATTGCCTCTCTAATGCTGGCTTTAGCTCTTGCAAGGTTGCACAGTGAGTCTGACAACGGAATTGATGCAACTGCAAACTAACCCAGCAAAAAACATCAAATATTCATTTTTAGTCAAATTAGCTCGCTGATCCAACTCATTGCATAGCTCTACAAGCACTAACACTGGAGAACAGTGGACATATGCAGCTCAGGGTGAAGTGCACGGGCTGAAGATACCGCTCTATTTAGTGACAGTGAGCTGAAAATCAACTGCAAATATGAAGCTGCAGCCCAGTCTCTTCCTTTCTGTGCCTGAAAGTGCAGCTCCATTTCCAAGTTTACTGTCACTGGTTTGTTCTGTCAACTCCTTGTACTAACAGTCTGAACTCATGGTAACACTACTTCCTGCTGAACACAGGGAAGAACATGCTTCAAATAGGCTCAGGTCCTGGTAAACAGCTCTCTAGCAACATTGAAACATGTCAGACTGCTCAAGACTCATCTCTCAAAGCGTTCCCATGTGCTCAGTCATGCAAGAGCAGAAGGCAGGCACTCATAGCCCTCCACTGTAGCTGAGGTTTGTAATTTTCACTAGGCTTCTTAGGAGCCTGAGACTCCACCATATAAGCAAGACTTCAGCCCCTCCTGCTTTCCAACCCCACAAGCCAGATGCAAGTCCTGAGTCACGTCAAGCAGATCCAATCTGCCATACAGAACCATGAAGATGCCTCAGTGTTGATTGAGATACAAAACCAGATGCAAGATGCATAAGGAGAGAGCCAAGCCACATGCCTCACGGTGCACGGGGCTCAACAGGTTTGGCACAGTCTCAACAGATGGCTGGTTAAGACATTTGCATTAAATTAATTTGCTAAATTATGGCCACATTATTCACAGGATCACTTCAATAAAGTATTACAAGTGAAAGTTTTTTCTAGTGTCATTAATAATTGACACTGAAATATAAACCATTTGGGATTTACATGGTCCTACGGTCAATGTTTAAAATTACAGCCCATGTTTAAATAGTTAACAGCACTTAATCTACAGGAAAATAATTCCTACAGCACTCAATTATAAGGTCAAAAGAAACATTTCGCTAACTTTTATGATATCTAGACAGTTGAGGGTTAGGAGGGTTAAGGAGGAGGGTGAATCATCTTAAAGCTCCAACTATACAGAATTCACACTCATACACCATTCAGAACACAGAAATATATATGTTTTAGGAAAAAATATGAATTAAAAATCTTTCTAGTAAGAACTTCCCTAAATACATGTATGTTTTAATTTTTCTCTCTTCTTGCACCTATGTATAAGGAGTTAATGTATGTTATACAAGTATAGTTATATAATTTCAAAAATCCACATAGCAGAATTAAAAAATGATGTGAAACTGTATTACTTTAAAATGTATAGCCACATAGTTATGTTTGATGGTCCAAATACAAGAAATATTAATAAACAGTGTGAACAAAAAATACTTATATTTTTAAAGCATTAAGATATACCACTGCTTCCCTGCTGCACCAACTCACAAAGCTGGCTAAAGAAACCTGGATAATTTTAAAGAGCAAATCTGGTGTTGCTCAGCAACAGCACACCCTGATAGAAAGGATGCAGGATGTTGGAAGATTTAATATTAGGGAACTGTGCTTGCAAAGGGAAGAAGAAGAACAAATACAATTTATTCATACAACGTCCATAAAATTGGGAGAGCTTAAAAAATAATAATCAGATGAAGTGATCATGCTAATATTAATCTTTGTATAGTAGAGCTAAGTTAAAAGTTATTGCCTGGAACCAATGAGCTGGCATCACAGTTCATTAAATGGCATTGATGTTTGCACTGTCTTGATATGATATGATGAGAGAAAAAAGCAGTGCATGTTATGAGAATTTGAGAGCAATCTCATGGCTGAAGACTTTACTTCTGGCACTAGCTTGCATGAGTATTTGCCAAAGTGAGGACTGAATAAGAACCCAGACCTCTGCACTTTCTCCTGGATCGGAGGAAATCTGATGCTCTCAAAGGAGAAAATGTCTTAGACAATACATGCTTCACCTTTGCTTTGGTCCCACAGAAGCATCTCTCCTATTCATTTATTCCTGATCAGAGTAGCAAACCCTTTTTTTTCTTAAAAGACAAGTACTGTGATTTTTCATTTTGAAGTCTCTCTGGCTAAATGTTCCATAGTGTTCTTTGTTACTGAACATAAAAGCATTCCACAGAAAATTAATTTTTTACCTCTCTTTAGTCAGCCATCCCTTCTGCTACCATTGGATATTAGTGAGAAGAACTGCAAGAGAGACTGAGACTGCTCAAATGGTAGAAGGCATGACAGGGTCTAAGGAGCAGCAGATAGATATATGACAGAATCAGATTTAGTGCTTTGCAAACTGACTTGTGTGAAGGAGAGAGAGTGCCACATAATAGAACTCACTTATAAGGCTGCTTATAAAAAAACCGTATTTTGGAAATGGTGCCATTTTATGTCAGCTGCTCTGAGGACATGTTACTACAAACATATACAGTAGTCCCCATGTATGATAGACTACCAGTGCATCACCATTGATTACACCAACTCAGAACATACAACTTGTGATCCATTACGATGTGGAGAGAAATTCTCTGCCTTTGTCAGTTTTAACGCTAATGATTTTTTATAGCAAAATACAGGACAAACAGTGTAAAGGTACTTTTGCTCAAACCCTGAGGACAGAACTCTTTGCCTCAGTCTTCACTGGCAAGTGCTTGAGCCACACTGCCCAGGTCACAGAAGGCAAAGGCAGGGACTGGGAGAATGAAGAACCACCCACTGTAGGAGAAGATCAGGTTCGAGAATATCTCAGGAACCTGAAGGTGCACAAGTCCATGGGTCCTGATGAGATGCATCCACAGGTCCTGAGGGAACTGGCGGATGAAGTGGCCAGGCCACTCTCTATCATATTTGAGAAGTCCTGCCAGTCCGGTGAAGTTCCACTGACTGGAAAAGGGAAAACATAACCCCCATTTGTAAGAAGGGAAAAAAGGAGGACCCAGGGAACTACAGGTTGGTCAGTCTCACCTCCGTGCCAGGCAAGATTATGGAGCAGATCCTCCTGGAGACTATGCTCAGGCACATGAAAAATAAGGAGGTGATTGGTGACAGCCAGCATGGTTTCACTAAGGGCAAATTGTGCCTGACAAATTTGGTGGCCTTCTATGATGGCGTTACAGCATTGGTGGACAAAGGAAATGCGACAGACGTCATCTACGTGGACTTGCGCAAAGCATTTGACACTGTCCTGCACGACATCCTTGTCTCTAAATTGGAGAGACATGGATTCGATGGATAAGAAATTGGCTGGATGGTTGCACTTAAAGAGTTGTGGTCAATGGCTCAATGTTCAAGTGGAGAACAGTGACGAGTGGCATTCCTCAGGGATCAGTACTGGGACCAGCACCGTTCCACATCTTTGTCGGCGACATGGACAGCAGGAT
>VXBL01002390.1:24383-55109 GCA_013400195.1 Aramus guarauna | reverse complement strand
TATGAGGCTAGGCTGAGAGAGTTGGGATTGTTCAGCCTGGAGAAGAGAAGGCTCCAGGGAGATCTAATTGCGGCGTTCCAGTACCTGAAGGGGCCTACAGGAAAGATGGAGAGGGACTGTTTGTCTGGGAGTGCAGTGACAGGACAAGGGGTAATGGGTTTAAGCTAAAGGAGGGTAGATTTAGATTAGATGCTAGAAAGAAATTCTTTACTGTTAGTGTGGTGAGACACTGGAACAGGTTGCCCAGAGAAGCTGTGGATGCTCCATCCCTGGAAGTGTTTAAGACCAGGTTGGATGGGGCTTTAAAAGTAACCTGGGCTAGTGGAGGGTGTCCCTGCCCACGGGAGGGGGTTGGAACTAGATGATCTTTGAGGTCCCTTCCAACCCAAACCATTCTATGATTCTGTGAACTCAAGATGTGGGGCTGGCTACAAGACCTCAGTCTTCCTATCAGCTGGCATGAAAGAGACTCTCTTTACTCATTTGCCTTATTGCCTTCTGCATAAAACCCCTTCTTGCTCCTCCTAGGTATATGATTAAGTGGATACTTAAAATGGGCTATAAAGTCATAACTGCCTGAAATTTTATCAGCCTACTTAGAAAACAGAAAAGAGAGACCTTCTCAGGAATAAACTCTGCAGGACTCTAAAAGGTATACCTGAACAGAAGGGCACTAGCTTCTGCTCATCAACATGCTGTTGAAACAGAATTATTAGGACTGAGCAAAAAACTTGTTGCTATAATGTTTGATTCTTAGTCACCTGATGATAACACAGACATTAGGCAACTGCATTACTCTTCTCTCTGTCCTAAAAATAAATGTCAAATACTGCAAGATACTTCATTGCTTCTCTGATATAAAACTCATTTTATTAAACAGGAGTGATAACATCTTGCCTACTAAATGATTGGCTGCATGGGAAATGAGTCTGACAGCACTTCTCAGAAAAACTGTCCTCTGGGTGACTACCTTTGATATGACCCAGCTATACCCTTAGCTTGTCAGAAGCTATTTACATCAAATAACATCAAACTTTCATTGAAAATACAAAACAAAAGGCCTTCAAGCACCTGCTGTCCCAAAATGACAAAGAAAAATGTAGACCAGAATGAAAAAGGATAAATATTTCATAAAAATAAGCATTTCATTAAAATTTCATACTTATAATTTCCCTTCCATTCTAGAAAAGGGGTTTTAATTAAGATCTACATGGCAGAAGTATAAGGTGAAAGGCAGAACTAATATCCTCAGGAGAAAAAAAAATAGAAGGAAGAAATAATTTCCTAGGGAAAATCTATGATGAAAGTAATACCATGTTGAAGATTTAACCCCTCAGATTTTCTCACTGATGACATTCCCACTTTTAGAAGGCACAAAGATCTCAGTACATTCCTCTAAGTGATATTAGAATTTTCAAAATGTTAGGATGTGTTTGCTGCAATCTTCAAAGCAGCTTGAAGGTTGTTTTTTTTTTTATATCAGAGCAATGCAGGCCCAAGATTGAGCCCTTAGCAACATAAGTCAAGAACAAATCACACTTCACTGAATGGTAATCAGTGATGATATATATGAAAGCAATTGTGAGGATGTAGAGTTATGTTGTAACTCAGAAGAAAATTGTTGAGATTAAGTGGGAGAACTACAAAGTAACAACGCTGGAAAAGAAGTAAGCTACTGTAAGTAGAGTTCTTTTTTCTATACTTTTCTTAGCCCTGACTTTGCAGTGTATTTTTATTTAGTAGAAATGTATTAAAAGGAACATTTATTCTGAAAATTCTTGTTATGCTTCTCAGATATGCAGTTCTGGAAAGATAATTGTGTGGTGCCTTTATGATCATATTTTCCTGACCTGTGTTTCCCCAAGTTCAGAGAAACAGTAAGAGTTGAGATGAAAGCACTGAAGAGGATGTGTGGTTGTTTCACAGATGCTACTTTGTTAATTTCCAGTGGTTCAGAGTTTAAAGCTGGCTCTTATGTAGAACACACACTTTCTTTTTGGAAGAGAAAAAACGTCTCTGAAAATGTAGAACAGAGTTGGTGCAGATTATATAAACCACAAGATAAACAAATGGCCTAAGCCTATTCCATAACTGTATTTTTTGCTAGAAAGCTTTTGAACAATCATAATCTCTTTGAAAATATCACTAAACCAAAGACTTGGAAGTCTATCCATGACTAAGTATTTTAACGAGTAGCACATGGATTACAGTTTAAAAATTCATATAATAATAATCAGCTATAAAAACTATCTTCCAAATTCATTTTAGCTGTAAAGGTGGAATATTGCTCATATTTTGTAAGCAATAAAAAGAAAGGAAAAAGATTGAATGTGTTCTATAACACATTCATCAGAAAAGTAGAAACAGTAAATCTAACATCACTTCCTTGAAGAGAGAAAAAGGTTTGGGAGGGAAATGGACTAAAAAAAAAGTATCCGTGAAACAGATGCGGCAGATTTCCATGAAAAGAAATTAAAAAGCACTAGGAAGTTCTGTTTTAAAGTAATCATTACAGAATGTATCAAACCTGCAGATATTTCATTGTGCAGCATCCTTAAAAAAAGGCTGGATTTCAAACTTGATTTTGCTTTTTTTTTTCTTATACCTTGGGACACAGGCATATAAAAAGTAATGGAGTCAATTATGACTTGCCAATACTTCCTTCAAATTTTACACCAGTAATAATTTCATAGCCCATCATGAGACAAGGGATTCAGAATTTTAGTATGTCCTTCAATGCTAAATCATGATTAATAGATGTTTTTCATGTTCATATCCTTCAACCATGCAGTGGATTAACATATCAGAACATGAGACTAACTTCTGTCAGGTGAAATATAATTCATGTTCCCACAGAAAGTTACTGATATAATTATGTGCTCCAAGAGCCCATCTTCATAACTGCACAACTGAATCCAGCAAGATCTTTCAAGATAGTGAGCCGAAATATATCCTAAAAAGTCAGCAAGTGTTCCCCTAACAGGGTAAGTTGCATTCTTCAGATCATTCAGTGGGGACTAAAGGATGTTTTATCTTCACTTCTGAACACATTCTAAACTGTAATCTGTTTTGGAGAGATCTGTGTGTGATGAAAAAGGAGCTTGTTGCCCTTTCAGTTTATAATGTCACCAGAAATTAAGTCTATTTAACAGATGTGGAATTCATCATTTCAGCTTTTAACTTGTATTAGAAAGTCACCTTTTTGATAACTGATCCCACTGTGTGTTGTATATACTGCAAGTATCAAAGGAATTTACATAAACTCAGGTTTTCTTCAGACAAAAGATGCACCTTCCTTATATTATAACTAAAGAACCACGTCTCCTAACACCACATTTCTAAGCAGTTTGTCAAAGTAAAATCCTTGCAAGCAAAAGAAAGTGAAATAAAAAATAGTTGCACTTTAAAACTTGGATCTTCAGCTGATCACAGTAACTCTATTTTATCTGACCCATCATAGCTCTCTAGAGTTAACAGTAATCAGCCACCTCTCGTAACCCAACATCATTTCAAGAGCCCCTTTAAACATTTTAAGAGAGATACCTAATAAATATTTAAGTCTTTTTCTCAGTATTCAAATTACTTTTACTCAGAAATTGCACACGATGACTCAGCAAAAGAAACTTGAATTCAGTTTCCTGATAAGCAGGTACATCACAAACTAAGTCCTGTCATTTCTCTGCCTCAGTTTCCCTCCCATGAATCAGGAAAAAATAGGAAGGAAACAGATTGATTATGTACACTATTCTCAAATATTCAGGACCTTCATCCATGTATACATAATTATTTTCATTAAAAATATATTTGATATGTTTTTAATACATACAGCTGGTCTCTATGAAGAGTATCAATGTTACTCAAAGCTGCTATCACTACTACTGAATTTGATATGACTGCAGATAGTTTTACTCTTTTAAATTGATGCAAATCCAAATGTGGTGTTGCCTCATGTTCACTGTTTCTTGCTACTTATCCCAGCACAATGGAAGAACTGTTGAAAATTCTTTAAGACAGGCCTAAATGTTTCTCTGCAGGCAAAGGAAGGTCTAGACTAAACAATAAACCAAATTTTGTTGCAGTCTTAAAACATCCAGTCATCACTGATTGACAACAAGGACAATTGTTTCTCTAGATTCCTTAAAAATAAGGTAGACTCATGTTACACTTCTTGTAATAGAAAATATTCCAGTAACATATAAAGTGACTGTGATTAAAGTAATGTTGGTGTTCCAAATCAATTTTCCTTACACAAATTTACAATACAAGAATTCATTAAGACAAGGAGGACGCAGGTCTGATATATGAAATAATATTTACCTAGAAGCTTTGGCCAAGATAAATTATCCTCAAATTCCAACAGCAAATTAGTTGCTTTCTCCTACTTCACTGTGTTTCGTTTACATATTTGCCAGGCTTTTTCATAACAATCATAATAATTACCTCAGAAATACATCAAAATGCAGATCCTCAAACTTAACAGAGGAAAGAACAAAAATTACTGTACATCTATTCCCATACACTTACAAATTTTCGTATTCGTGAAATTGTGACTAGTCGTGAAAATAAACTAAAAATAAAAATTTTAGAGTTTTGTAACAAACCAGGAGGCAATTCCAAAAAGTACTCATGACTTTTCCAGACAAATGAGAATACTACTTGATTCTTCACCATTCCTTTTTTTTTTTTCCTTTTCTAGTAACAGGAAACACAAACACAAAAAGGCTTGATCCTACTTTCATTTACATTAGTTTTAGAGTGCTGTGACAACTATGTTCAGTGCTGGGACTTTAACACCATCACAGTACTATGGCACATGTCTAACTCAGATTCAGTCAGATTGTTCATTTACTTCAAGTTAGGGACAAATTTAAGAGCTGGGGATCTACAGTAAGGAGAAAGTGAGACTTAGTTCTAAACCTAAAGATCAATTCATCTTAAGGAAACTCCATGACAGTCATCAACATATCAAGCTCAATCTTTTTTCTTCTGTGTCCTGTGATCTATTTTTTTTAACAAATTTGAAAGAAATCATAGGAGGAGATAGGCAGTTCTCCACCTGGAGTAAGTTGGACAGCTCCACTGAAATCAGCGAATTAGACCTCCAGCTAATATAAATCCCGCTGGGGCCACTGAAGTTAATCGTGAGATCACTGGTGGGAGTAAATTCATATTGTCAACTAAAATCAGCATCATTATTTTGATTTACAGCCATTGAAGAAGTGGTGCCATGTTATATACTAAATAAAATAGAAAAATTGGATATATTTGCAGGAAATTGCTGGGAGGGGAGTCATAGGACTTTATTTTTTAACATGGACAGTCTGAAACTGCTGTTAAGCTGTTTGAAATACAGGGTGAGCTTGATTCTCCAGGCTCAAGGACCATTGAAATTATGGGGCTTTTTGCCCTAAAACTGTCTCCAAAGTCAAAGTTTGCATAACATAAAGATAGGCATTATATATAGGCATTCATATCACCTCTATACTAAGCTAGGAGGTCAGTCTTTACAGGACACCTGTGCAGTTAGGAGGGAGAGAGTACAAAATCCTGAGGGCAGTTCCGAGCAGGAGTCTGGTGCTAACTCGGCTTTAACACTCTGGAGGAGGAAATGCTCCTCTCTTGCCCTGCTCCCTTTTCTTTTATGACTGTGAAATTGTAAAAAGGTGTGAAAGACACTCCTAAGCTTTTGGGTGTACACTTCTGTGCCTTTTCTAGTTACCCAACCCTCCTGTAAGGAGTTATTCAAGATGTTAATGACAGGGACTCTACCATACCAGCCTAAAGGAGGCATTAATTAGAGGGCTAATGAACTATTTTTCATAGCCCAGTAATTTAGTATAGACAGGAAACTGAGTGTTGCAGCTGTACACAAAAGGAAACACAAATATGATACCTCCTCAGGCTCTCATTGCTTGGCCCATTTTTTCCCAGCTCAGTCAAAACCACACCATTCTTCCCATTGCCTACCTGTCTTAAACCCCTTTGCCTCACCCCTTTACTTTCTCCAAAGTAGCAAAGGGAGAAAAGGGTACAGTTGCTTTTAGCAGTGGTACTACTCCTTCTTCTCATTCCAGCTGGGCCATTCTGTACCTGCTGCCATGCCTGTTGCTCTGACTTCTTTGTGCCTAGCACAGAAATTTTGTTACAATCCTGTAAGACATGCCTTTCCTCAAGGTTTTTCATTTTCTGATTTACAGGAGTATTTTCAGACTCCCAGAAATTGTTACAATGATTGGAATCCCTGGCAAAAATCCAATAATTCCTCAACAATTAATCTTTTATATCTTTTGCTCTTTACTTCTCTGGAAACAGAAGAAAGTATGATTGCTGTTCTGGTTATCAATTAGTTAATAATTGTCACTTTTCTTCTCAGACAAGTTAAATGTGAAAACATCTCTTCTTATAAAAATCAAGCTCTACTTGAATCATTTTTCCAGAGTAACAGCAAGGTTTGTATATACACATTACTGTAATAATGTCAAAGTTCAATCATATGCAGAGTTTATTAGATTTTGTTTTATTCTTTTCCTTGAATTATTCATTGACTATCTATAATTTCCCAAAGAATAATTTCATAAAGTGCTGCAGCAATAAAACTCTCCATATATAGCACACCAATGTGGATGGTATTTATGATGTACTCAAAGAAAGATCTGCCTGTTACATTAATCATGTAAAAGTATTGAAAAATTATATTTAATCATTTCTGTTTGAAAATAAAACCTACTCAGAGCTTTAAAACCTGCATAAAACCTAGAATTAAATTTCATACAACATTTCCTGCAACAATATACATAATTATTCAGTACTTCCAGGTTTGTCTGGTGTTCAGTAATCTCTCATCTCATTTTCTCCAAATTGTAAGTTGTATGTAATCTTTTTTATTTAGCAGTTATTGCTTAGAACATTCCAGATTTACTAAGGAGAAACAGTAAGATATATAAAGCCCTATGCTTTGGTCAAGACAAGCTGAACAGCAAGATGTCTCCTTCCTGAAACCCAGTTCTGATTCTGAGGACCACCAGCACAGTAACCCAGCTTCAAGCACCTTCTGTGCTTATCCCAGGCTCTGCAACCAGAAGAGGTACCCTTGCAGCATTTGTGCTGGCATGCTAGGCTGGGAACACAGCCTGTTCTTACATAGTACCACAAATTTCCTTCAAGACTATGTGTAAGGATGACTGTCCATTCAGCAACAGGATGAAGGAAGCAAAGATGCGGCCTACTAGAGTTTATCACTAAATGTGTAGTGACACTGGAATTGTGAGCATCATCAGTAAGATTAGTAAATTCTTTTGAATGCCACCTAGTTAGAGAATTAATTTTTCCCTATATTTGACTTCTGAGAGCACTGAACCACACTGTATTTCAATTTGATCTGTCTGACAATGAAACTTTCCAGGCTTGGCTATACTCTGCCTGTACAAAGTCAAGAAAAAGTCAAGTCTGAAGACACAACCTGCTCTTCAGCAGGCCAAAAAGCAGAAGTTCTGCCTAGTACTTCTGGCAGGTTCACATGCACTGTAAGCCAAATCATGCTAACATTTTTCAGATGTTTGAAAAGCTAAATATGGTATACCAATATGCTTGGTTTGTGGCATACAAAATCAAATGGAAAATGAGTGAGCATAATTTCTAAGGAATCAGAATATAATGTCATGGAGCTTTACCTGTGTCAGGACTGCAGAAACATTCCATAAAGTCAATTCTTGAAAAGCTGGAATCTGCAAATAAACAAACATGTATTTAATTAGAAAATAAATCTATGAAAATATAACAATGCCTTTATGAATTCTAACCAGCAAAGTGTGTTTCTGTGTGTGTACAGAATATATAAACCTATATATATAATTGAAAGCTTTTTTTCAGAATTTTAGGGTCCCTGCAAAGGAAGCAAAGAATAAGCAATTGGTATAAAATTAACAAGCTCAGCTTTTAACTTTGAACATTAATAACTTATTTGAAATCACTCAGCCTCCTGTATATGAGCCACCCTGTAGTGTTTCAGCTGATTTTGATTCTCTTCGTGCAGAAACCTTTTAGCTAATCATTTTCATCTCTGTGTGTCAATAAATCTTGCATCTCTAGGGCAATGACTTTTACTCAGCAAATGTTAAGCAGAAATAAAACCGCCCAGAACAGTCTAAGCATGAGAATTTCAATAAGAATTTAGCAATATATTGATCCACTTCTCCCTCTTTTGACTTTTCCTTACTATGTCACTTTCACCTCCTGAATTTAGTAAGATAAAAAGCTAAAATAGCATGTGACTTACAGACTTTAGCCAACCCTACTAAAGTTATTCTTGAATGGCTTCTCCACCAACAGCAAACTCAAAAAAATGTTTTATAATACTAAAGGCACTAGAAAATGGTCAATAATCTATTCTTGAAGGGAAGAGTTGGCACTCACAGACTAGACATAAATGACCTCTTCTATAAATATAAACAGAATAAAAAGCAGAAATTAGAAGATAAAAAATTAATATATGCAATAGTAGGAAAACAAAGCCTGTAATGAAAAGCCATGTTTCTATGGATTTCTAAATGTAACATATTACTACATGCCCTACATTTCCTTTTCCTTGGAAACCCATTGACAACATATTTACATTTTACATTGTTCCTTAAATAAAGTAAAATAAAGTTAATGTAACTCTTGTGTAATTATTTATAAGCATCTACCACCTAAGAGCCACTTGGATGTGACAAATCACACTTCTTGCACACCAGCTGAACAAATACTATATGCATTCCCCTAATAAAACTGAATTTAATTAAACTGAAAAAAATGTAGATTTAGATTAGATGTTAGAAAGAAATTCTTTACTGTGAGGGTGGTGAGGCACTGGAACAGGTTGCCCAGAGAGGTTGTAGATGCCCCATCCTTGGAAGTGTTTAAGGCCAGGTTGGATGGGGCTTTGGGCAACCTGGTCCAGTGGAGGGTGTCCCTGCCCATGGCAGGGGGTTGGAACTAGATGGTCTTTATGGTCCCTTCCAACCCAAACCATTCTATGACAATATTTATCCATGAGAACCAGAAGATAATCAATAGTCACACAAAAAAATTGATTGAAACCCCATCCTACCATTAAAAACGGTCATTGAAAAATTTCTCACTGAATTTATTTTCAGAGTTTGAATTCTAGCACAAACAGATGGTAGAGATACTATGCCTCTTCCGTCCGAACATATGAGTAAGATAAACAGTGATGAGCATCAAATCTTTAAGTTCACAGCATAGATAATTGTCCACCTCTTGGTCATTATGACAACTGATCAATGTCCATCAACATTTCATAGACATTTATTCTTACAGCACCCTGTGAGAGGCTGAGACACAGATCAGTGAATGAATGTGCCAGCATGTTTGGGAAAATCACCATGCATACAATACTATGCTCTCATCAAAATGTATTGAGTATAGTTGAATTTGTGTACAGTTGTATTAACAGTGACTGCCAGAGGAATTACAGTATTTACTGTATAGTGCCGCAGGATAAGCTGTTAAAAATCTTTAAATAATGTTTACTGATAAAAATGTATTATAAATTAATGCGAATCACTGCCTTAGCAAAAAAAAAAAAAAAATCATATAAGTCAGCACATGTAGCTTCTTTTTTCTTCTTGTTTCTACTTCCCACCATTAAAATAAGTCACATTATCCAATTACATAGGAAGCATTTAAGAAAGAAATTATTTTCTTTTTAAAAAGATCATATAAAATAATTTTAATCTATGTAAGCACATGAATTCTGATCCAGACAAACAGAAGTTAAAGATTACAAGATCAACAATCTTTTTTAACCTCTCAAGTAGAAACCCATAATCTAAGCAAGGTGGTATCTTTTACCATCTATTTTTGGCCTATAACTACCTCTGGTTTACAACCAATGTTCTTTTGTCAAAACTGTTATTCAACTGTGTAAGCCTCAAAATTAACAGTGAAGTGCATGCTATATTTCTTTATCAAACACATAGTACAGCCAACCACGTATTACATGCATAATTGTATCTAATGTGTTGGCTAACTCACTGCTTGTGGTTTATAAGATTGCAATCTTGCAGACTGATGTGGTTAATGTTAAAGCACTGTACCATTTTGCTGTCATTGTGAAAAGGAAGCGCAGCAACAACAGATAGTTAATAGAGTGACACACATGGGCCACTCTATAGCTGATGCAACCACTGGTTCTAGGGAAGTCAGTGGAATTGGGCTGGCTGAGTTGAACTGAAGATCTGTCCCAAGGCACATGCTATCAATTTCAGCGGAGTGACATCAACTGGCATTAACTGGAATCTGATCACAAGAATGCAATGCAGTCAGTAGCTTAATTAAGTTTAAATTCTAGAAATCTAAGAAGTTGCATTCTTTTACCACAGTGTTACACTGTCCATAATCCTGTTGCGTTAACTTTCTCTGAACTGCCTCTATTGCATTCCCCTTATTACTTCTATAGAACAGGGATTGCTGATGATGTGTACCAAGAACATACTACAGAAAAGCATATAGAAAAATCTATTTCACTTCTACCAAGTATCAATAAAATAGGCAGCTTTCCCTCAAATATCTGTTTGGAAAGCATAGCAGCAATTCTAGCTATATTATGACTGACAGCAAGAACAGACTGCTTGAAGAAAATGAAAATATCTTGGTATTTACCAAAGTCAATAGGGAGTAATCTATACTGTTAAGTATTGGTGCTTAATCCTCATGAAAGACTAATTTTTCAATTATGAAAATGTCTAAGAGTCCATTCTTTACTAATTCTATAGAAACAAACAGTTATTTACAACTGTGCAATTAAGTAAAGCGTGACTAAGGACTGCAGTGAGACCTTCATACCACTCAGGTAGCCATAAATACAGATATACATTTTCCTTTGATAATCACCTTCAGTTACACTTCTGATTTACATAGTTCAAAAGTATCTTGGAAAAATTGTTCAGGAATTCTTGCAAAATTCAAGTGCAAACAGCTACTTTAATAATCTAAGAAAATTAAACATTGTACTGGTGCTGGCTCAGGTGTATTTCTAACCCCTCTGTGAGCTCATTCAGTTCAGCCAGTGGCAGAAAACTAAGCCAGGCAAAAAAAAAAGAGGCAGTAGTCAAAGCCAGCAGTAAGGACAGCAGCATGTAATTCCATGAGGTGTTAAGAGCCACGATTTCTGCTGAAGGACATTTGAACAGCTGGTTGATCACACAGAATATCACATATAGGGTATTAACTTTCAGACTAAAATTCAAAAGACTCTGTTTATTTGGCTGAAAATATATTTAAACTCCAAAGAGTTGTGGAACACACCTGGCATCCTCCTGTTGCTCATCCTCCCTTTATTATCTTAAGTCATCTGGTCCTGCCATATCTACCAAAGGCTTTTTTTTAAAAAAAAAAAAAAAACAAACTAAACTAAAACCAACAGAGCAAGGTTAGAGAGTTACTATATATGCTATTGAGATACATGAACTCTTCCTCTGGGTTTTTCTCAGATTTGAACTATCAGCTCCTTGTCAAGCTTGTTCCTAGCTTTCTTTTCCATGTACCTGTCCTTTTCTCATCTCTCATCTCTCTTTTTATCTCATACCGACACCCCTCTTTCCGACCCTCCCTTCCCACTAATAACACTCCAAAATCCAGTTGCTATAATGGTTTTGAGCCTTTTTCCATATATAGAAACATTTCACAATGGAGGTGTAGGCTCCATAGAACAAGTTTCAGCATAGCTACAACAGGTTGTTTTTGTTGATTCTTAGACTAGCCCATAGAAAACTAAGAGTCCATGCACTACCAAGTGAAACTACTGAGCTATAATATTGACACAGAGATACAAAACCACAAAAGTGTTTATCATGCAATTTCGTTTTCTGATCAAGAATCAATTGTCTTCTCTGGCTATCTTCTCTCCTTTCCCCTCCCCTTGCCAATAGAAATGGCTGAGGTCTGCAAACACAGAGTATGATTTCTCATCTGTTTTTCAGAATCTCCTGGAATCAGTTAACAGGAAAATAACTAACAAAGCTTTCTGTAAGTCATTAACAGTTATGTTACACTTCTTTAGAGGCCTTTGGAGTTTTTGTTTGCTCTGAGTAAAATGCCAGTCATTAGTATTTATTTCTACTTGCTCTGCCACCATATGGGCTTCAAGACATGTCCAAGTTACTGAAGAGCTACCCATGACAATGTATCAGAGAAATACTAGGGGGAGCAGCTTTCAGCAGGTTTTGCAGACACACAGCTGGGCCCAGGCAGAAACCGATAACCTACAAATCCAGCTAAGCTATAACAGGAACAGTGTGACCGACTGTTCTCTGTCAAACTGATGCCACAGCACAACTTCACAAAGAAATTACAAGTTTTGGGACAATACCTATTTTCTTTCAGTTTTAGAGCAGACCTACCAGAGTGGAGTCATGATCCAAGATTCACACTCCCACATGTTCTTCCCGCAAACGTTGAAAAAATGGTACTGAATGTAAGTATATTCTGTGACAACAGTATTACTTTGGTTCCCAAAGGACAGAGGACATATAGTTACGTACCTGAAGGTGCCCAGAATACACCAGAATGAAGTCTTACATAGTAAAGCAGTCATTGGAAAAATTATGTTGTGTTATCATAGACAATTTTTGTCAGCAATGTGTGAGTTTAAACAAAGCTGCATTAAGAACTTGCTTTTGCAAGTGCATTGCTCCCTCTCCTGAGATGAAAACAAAACATGGAATTCAGAACTTCCTAAAGACTGAAAATCACAGGTTTGTATCAGCTCCATTCTGCATTAAAATGCCAATTCAGCACTGACTGAAATTCCTACACCTTTTCCTGCATCATGATAAACATAAGCTTCAGTAACACAAATCAATCAAGTTTTGTATGCTATAGCCAACCAAAAAGTTAACTAAACAACTTTATAATAAGTTGATCTCATCCTCTCCAAGCATCATTTTCAGCATCCAACATATGTTAATCATGTTTGTCCTGGCACAACATAACATTTCAACAGAACACATACCAACAGGGTCTTTATGTAAATATTCAGAAAGGTTCCCTGGGACATTTTTTCTGCAGCACTTCATGCAAACCTGTATACTAGTTTATTGATTTTGGTAGATACCTGCCTAGAAAATACCAGTAATGATTTTTACTTGTTCAAGGTAGAAATGAGAAAATGGGTTTCGAGTTGCTTTCTTTAAATAGGAACATGTGCGTATTTTCCAACTTCTCTGATATGAGAATTCAGTTTTGGATTTCATAACACTGTAAGTGTCAGGAAGAAAGAAATAGATTCTGGTATCCCAATAATTTTTCATAACAGAGGTGATATGGTGCCAATAAAATTACAACATAAGTATGTGATAACATTTAACATGGCTGTCTCAAATAAAACCTAAACTCAACTCAGAGTTCTGAGTGCCTTAAGCATTTTTCAAGGTCACAATGTAGATTCATAAACTTTACCATAAAAAAAGTCCAAATAATTTGAAGTTTGATGCAGAGTCCTTCACAGATTGCTCCCATAATGTCCTCATATAACAAAGGGAAATTGTATAATTAATTGTGACAATGGACTTCTTAAAAATTTAAATTTGGCTACAGTTTCAGCAAGAGAGTCTGCACTTTACTAGCTGTAGTTCAGATGCATAAGCCGCTTGTTCACTCACTCTGTGTGTCTCTTCTAAGACTAGGAAAAGGAACAATGTAATTAGAAATAATCCTGCCAAGAACAAATACCAAAGATTAAAAGCTAGAAGAAAAAGACTATTTTTTTTCCCAGTTGCCAGATGAGTCCCTTAACTCTGATGTGGACTGTGGTCTTAACTCAAGCAAAGGATAATGGATTAAGCCATTTCACAACTATTTGTTTATTATGTCATTTAAAAGTATTGTGATATTTTCTAAACATAATGGGGCCTGCACAAAACCTGCTGATTTAAAAAGCCAGGATACAGTTTCAATGCACAGACGATATTTCACACTAAGTAAACTGAGCTGCAGAGAAGAAACAAGCTTTAGTTTATGTAACATTGTTGCCTAATCTCTAACTCTCATAATGGGAAATAAAGTGCCTTTTATGAGGTTCTAGTCCCTCCAGAGTTATTTGGTAATAATGACTTAACAGGCAAAGTTTGAAAGTAAAACCAATTTTTAAGCAAGCCAGAATCACAGCTCTTTGGAGATTATCACTGGAGATCAAAGTCAGCAACAAATACCCAGAGCCAAAAAGAGAATGTCAGGGTTGTTTTCTTAGTTCATAGACGCTTCTGAGTTTTATATGGTCTCCTTGCTAATTAAGATTCAATATGCCAGTTAGCTGTGATCTTTGGTGTCTTCCACACCTGAATAATATTTTCTGACATTTAAGTCAAGCTAAATCTGAGTGTCTTAGTGACAGTAATGAACTGTATACTCAGAACTATATTAAAATAAGGTTTCCTAGGTTGGGTTTCCGAAGTTTCTTTGCAAATGTGGAAGTAGTGGCAGACTGAGGTCTTTTTAAGATAATCCCATGCCTTGTTACAACATTTCAAAATTAAGATAAAAATTGAATGTATCAGGGTAAACAGTAATATAAAACCTTATAAAATCTGTATTTTATTTCCTATTTTACAATGTAGTGTTTCTGCAAGTAGTATGAAATAAATACTGCCCTTTTTAAGACTGAAAGGTCTGGGAATTTTGAGAGACAAAAATTCAGTCCAGCAAAAACTGCTACTTCTATAAAGGCATAGTTACTATTTCCTAATATTTCCTATTAGCATCATCATCAAAAAACCCTTAACATCACATTTTTTCTTTTGACCTTTATAATTCAGTGTATTAGAAATACCTCAGAGAAACAGGTGTGGGAGAGATTCTCAGGTATTGAAAAAGACACCACTGCTTTTAAATTCTTATGTTAGGCTGGTACTAAAGCAACAGAAAGATGATAGGTAGGAGAAATGTGCCAAGTTAAAAGAAGCTACGAGAACTATCACATCACTACATTAATTTTTCCAACAAAATATAAGCCATTGAATTGCAAACTCAGGAATAACAGCTTACTCAGCAAATGCATAGGGCTACCTGCCAGCTATTGAGTCATAGCAGAGTGTTGGTGACACATGTTTCTCACAGCAGCTGAATTTTCATTGAACTCTGCAGTATAGCAGGTAGGAAGCTATCACAGTCAAAGGAAAATGACAAGTTGTCTGTGTGGACAGTGATATGCAAACCAGACTGTTCATTAACAGGTCTAAACCAGCTAAGTAGAATGAGAACTAATCAAAAAACTGGGAACATGGCATTTCTGCAGATACCTAATTTTTCATGTAATCAAGAATCAAATTCTGCCTATTGTATTCTTAAGCAAGATCACTCAAGTCAACGAAATTAAGCATATGCTATAATGAAGTATCCTGTTAAGTGCCACCTATAGAACTCTGCTTTCTCAAACTGAAGCAAATACAGAAGATGTGCTTGCCAGCTTGCATGATTCACAAAGATTAGATTCCTGTATTGAGGGTCTTCTAAAAACAGAGAAGAAAAATGTAAAATTCCAACTAATTAATATTTGACATGTTTTTAAAATAAAGCATATGGGAAAATTAAAAAGTTTTTTTTAAATACAGACTTACTAAAAAATAAAAAGGATTGCACTTAAGATTTTTAATTTAACAATAAGAATTCCTGCCCTGCAACTGAAATGATTTGTAATTTCCTACGGAGAGAAAATGTCCTTCACCCAACTACATGTTTTCACCCTTGCACGAACTCTGCCACTCATCTGACCCTCAGTGAGTTCATTCAACTCTCCAAACTAGCAGAAAAACCCTGAGGGTTGTTTTTTGCTTGGGTTTTGGGTTGGGTTTGTTTTGGTTTTGTGGGCTTGTTTGTTGTTTTTTTGTTTTGTTTTGTTTTGTTTTGTTTTTTGGGGGGGTAGTTTTCTGCTCATTTAATCAGATATATCAGCTCATGGTAGCATCAGATGAGTACCTGAGCCAACAGAAGGAAGATGAGGGGAGGAGCATGCTGCTGCGAATAAGGGGGAAAAAATGAGTAACAAGCGACATTGCCCTCTTGGAGGTCATGAGCTACTGCACTGACATGGACATAATACAAAATTTAATACAAAAGATGAACTCCCATAAACCTATGCAGGAAAATATCTGAGGATTTTTTTGTTTCTTACAATTGGTTATCAGCTTCAACTCCATCTCTGCTTCCTATGGTTCCTAAGAACAGCGTATGTTATATTTGATCACATTCATTCCACTTTTCCACTACTAGCATCTATGTGCTCCACATCTGCCCCGGACAATAAAGGTTTTCTGGAATAAAGGTTTTCTGGTTTTTTGAATAAAAGTAACAATAAGCCTCACAATTATGATTGTGAAGAAGGTCCCTATCCTGAGGAAACTTCCCAAGGCAAATTCTTACCAGCTTTCTGTGGCTTCTGTCCTGTTCATGTGTATAAATTCATGTTACTTCACAGAGATTCAGATCTCCTATCAATTATTCACTGCAGAGATTGAAACTTTGATTAGCAAGATCTAAAATCCCTTGGTCACATTACATATTTTTGTTTCCTTCTCGAAAAGCAGGGATCGTATCTGGCATTAATTCATGCCAGTGAAATTCATCTTCATGAAGCAATATAAATTTTAGCTACGAAACCAATGCAATCATGACGCCATCAACTCCCTCACTTAGGGAACATAAAGGAGGAAAATAGATACAAAAAGCTGAATTGAGAACAGAGTACTCTGAGGCCCAAAGCTCAGATCTAGGCACTACCTCCAGTCTACTACAAGATTGGTTTTAATAAATTTCAGAGACACTTTAGCCACCAAGCAAGTATTTTCCTTTGGAACTCTGTGCTCAATGCGTCTCAAGAGCTGCTCTAGAAGTAAAACATTACATAATGAGTAAAATCAGAAATCAAACAGCTCACTGCTCTGATTCTGACCTAAAATTGAATTTGAAAGGAGGCTGGCTACTTAGCAAGGTCTACAGAGTGTCACAGTCAAAAGAAAAGAGATCTGTATCAGAAATTATTTTTCAAAATACTTAACTTGCCACCTAGATCCATAGTTCCATTAGTTTTTGTATCTGCACTAACCAGAGACTAGCCTGAAAAAAAAGCTGGGTTTATGCTAAAATTGTGGCAATGCCTATATTAGGAATCAAACTGGTTTTTCTTTAATGGGGTTTTATAAAATATGGGCACAATGGTGAGAAAACATAGCAAGTCAGTCATATAAGGAAAAAATATTAGAGCTTCTTCTATTATCATACAGTCCTAGTCCTCTACAAATGCAAAAAGTTGAAATATGTTCAAAATCCTCTCTCACATCCAGTTTGTTCAGGGCAAAATTTTGTTGTTTTTCCTTTCCTTCCTCTGTTATTTTGGGATCCCTCATTCCTACATAATTTCTCAAGTACATATGGATTTTGCAGTTCAGCCTCTACAAATAACAAATAACTGAGATACATTACTTTCAAAGACATGTCATGAGCTGAAGTTAGAAGCCTGTGGCAAATTTAGTTGGTTTTGTTAATGAAAATTTATAGCTTTCACTGTGAAATATTTTCTTTATGACCAGACATAAAAGTAACCTTAACTGGAAGCACTCCAACAGCAGCACTTTATAATTTTTTTTTTTTTTTAACAGTAGCATTAAATATATATCTACTTACCCAAATCACATTAGCTCTGTTTGTGTCAGGTATGATATATGCATTTAGTAAAAAAATAAGAAATCTCCATTCCAAATAGCCTGCAGTCTAAGCAGACAAAACGAAGGCACATGGTGACTATTTTATAGAAAGAAAACTAAGGCAAAGTTCTGAATCATAAACAATATAAGCATTGGGACATAAATAAACTACCACAAATCTGGGAACAGAATAAAGACCTTCTAAGTCGCTCTCCAGTGTCTTAGCCATAAGCTTCTCTTTATGAGTAAAATGCAGTTTGACTTAGTATTGAACTGTGAAGTTTTTTAATCAAGTAGTATTTGTCTTACATGTAAACATAACATTTTCTTCAAAAAGCAAATCCAACTATTTTTCTGACACCATGCAACTCTTTAATGACTTTTCAATTTACAACTAAAATGCAACAAGCTGCGACTGCTTTTATATCCCATTTACTCATCTTTTTCAGCAGCATATCCAGATGTTCTCCTTTACCTGAAACTACTTGTGGATTTTTCAGAAACAAAGAAAACATTAATAGTAAAACTGATTTGCTCATCCTGGGAGTGGATGCCCAACTGACAAGAACGATCATATTTGGAACATTTGGAGATGCACCTGAAATGCCATCCTTTTATAAGAGTTCCAAGACAGCAGGGGTAACACACCAATACAATACTGCGAAACTAAAGAGATCTTTTCCTTCATTATTTACAGACTGCATATGGCAACCCTGAAATGGTTAAAGACCAAAGTAGGACCTCAGTATTAGGTGAAATTTAGCGCCTTGGGTGGCCTTATGCCCTAAATCATTATAAAGCATTGACTCCAGGGAGATCAATACCAACATATCCTGGGAGTACTGGAGCTTATGAAATCTGACAAGATCACAGCCTGAAGTGGTAATTGGCAGAGAATTACATGATTTTCTATTGTTCTATTATACTTAAAAAATAAACATGTTTGGTTTACATTTATTGGAAAAACAACAAAAGTGTTTAACTTCAGCCTTTATTACTATTTTAGTGCCTCACATTTTTCTTCCTCGCTTCAGTCAATAGGGCCATTTTGAGATGAGGGTTTGGGGGTTTTGTTTTGTTTTTTAAAATAGGAAGATTATTCAAATGCAGCACTAGAAAATTTTGCTACAGTTACTAATACCATCTTTCTAAGCAGCAGTCAGTGCAATGTGTAATATCTTCTGGAATTAATAGAACAAAGAGGAAAAGGAAAGATGGCAATACACTATCTTAACAGCTGGATGCCAATTACTACTCTCTGTTAACAAAACACAGCCATCTACTGGAGGTGTCTTTGTCTCCCCACTTGCACAAAATGGCAATTCAATTAGAGGTCTCTTCCTTTCACTCAGCTCGAAATTTTGAAGAAGTTTCACCTAAAAAGATTAATGTTCTCCACTTCATTTCATTGAAGTCATTATTATGCTTCTTCATTGCCACCCTAGTTATTACAAATGATGGCTCTTTCACCATTTGATAAATTCTGTAACTTTCATCTTTGTGTGCTTTTAAAGTTCACCCCTAAGAAGAAGGTCTTCTGTACAGAAAGGAACTTTCTTGATCACGTGAGATAGTTACATGAGGTGAGGTGTCAACAGAAATTTGCCATGGTATTAACTTTTAGTAAATGCCACCTGTAGCACATTAACTGTATTTGGCATTATCAGACCCTTCTATTTTTTATTTTTTTTTCTAGCTGAAAAATTTGTATTGCATCTGTGGTTGCTCTGTTTCCCAGGATTTATGGAAGGAAGTTATATATGCCAATATCACCAGCATTCAAGGTTAAAAGTGTAAATCAGGAACAGGATAAATTGAGGATCTAAATAGAACAAATTTGAAAGAATAATCATTTGAAGGCTTCCAGGAAAGTTTTGCTTTTGGGCATGTTTTGCTTTCAGGCATACAAGCCTTCAGTCTACACTCAGATCATGTTTTCTCTTTATTCTCTTTATCTAAAGATGGCTACTTCAGATGCAACTCCTAATCACAAAATCCCTAATCCATTGGTTACTAGAAGCTTTTGGGATTTACCAAGGCAATGATTCCTCTTTCTAATTCTGGTCTTTTTTTCCCCATGCATTTACTGCTGGTATGATGCCGGGAGCCCCTATGATTGACAGAAGATGGAAAGAAGGATGTTTAAGATAAAGCACTCCAGTAGTAAGTCCGTCATTCATTTTGCTCATCTGTCATGTAAAGTGTATGCAAAGAACTCAGGGCATGCAGAAAACTGAGGGTTGAACAGGACATCCCTACAGCGAGCAATTCTTCCAACACACAATTTGGAAAATATGAGCTGTTTCAGTGCATTAAATCAGCAGAAAAACTATTCACTTTTGTTCTATTAGTTTTCTGCCAACTCAGTGCACTGAAATGGCTCAGCAGCCCAAGGGAGTCAGGGAAAGGGTTTGGCCAGAGGCAAGAGATAGCTACAAGGCAGCCAGCAGTTAGGTTGCCTTAGGCTGCTAGAGAGGTACAGCCTTAATTTCCTGTCATTTTTTACCTTTGATTGGCTTATCAAGAGGTCAGATGGGGAGCAGTGCTGTTGTAAGGAAATGGGAACACACAGCTGGAGGAAAAGGAGAACAGCAGCACTCCAGTGGACCAGCTTAGATTAGTTTAGACCACTTGAGTCACTAGTGTCCTACGTTTTTCAGTTGTTTCCAAAGGTGAAATGCTTCCATATGATTAATTCCCTCAAATGGAGTAGTGAAGATATTTCTAAAGGATTGTTGGTGCGAGATTGCTACGCAATCTCACTGCTAACATCTAACCTGCCACTCAAGTTTCCATCTTACTCTTAAAGCATGGAAAGGCCTTAAGAGAAATTAGCCTAACTTGTAATGTGAAGGGAACTGATAACAGAGAAACAGTGAAGCTAACTGAGCTCCACACTTGCATTATCCAAAAGCTTAGGTTCCCTTTGATTCTGTCAATAACTATGCTGCTTTTGCACATCCATAAAACACCTAGTTCATTTTTTCCCTTTCCCCCCATGAAAATTGCTACTGAATCAAAGGGTCTGGGAGTTATCCTTAAGTGTGGAAAATCAATTATTGGTTACAGCTCTGCCAGGATAAAAGCTCTGAGGAAAGAAAGGAAAGGAGAGAGAGAAGATATTGTTTCTATTTAAAAGAAAATAGAAAAAAATCTAGCTAAAGATTTATTGACTTCACTTTCAGTTTAAGCTCTCTAGATATTTTACTAATTAGTATGCAGTGTCATTCACAAAACAATCAGAAAACTGAGAAAATCAAAGGCAACAAAAATTTGCCTTTTTTGGCAGGCCAGGAATTACACTTCTCACACTACCTGTTGCAATCTTTTTGCAACTGTTTGTTTTACTGCATCTTACAGATGTGACTCAGTTATAAGACCTCAATTATTTGTGGAGAAGACTTAGCCAGTTTATGCTACATTCCGCCCTCAGCTACGCAAGCACAGAGTCACCAGAATTGTATGCAAGCACTTAAATGTTCTTTAGTAACTTAAATGAAAAAAAGATTCTTTTAATATTCCTATTGAAGAAGAAACTTAACACTTACATATGTTGTAGGAAACTTAATATCCTTTGTCTAATGTACCTTTTTTCCTTTTCTACTGGAGCAGCAAAACACTTTGTTACCTGGTATGTGCGGTACTTGGCAAAAATTCAAACTCCTCTAGAAATCTGTCATTCTTATAGTATCATTATTTTGTAACTTTAAAAGCATTTTGCATACATTTCTATTACATCCAGTGAACTTACAAATTTACAAAGCTTTTTGGAAAATGACTACATAGTCTAGAACAACCAGCTGCGGCTGGACAGGAAGGGAAGGAGAGGAACCTAGAAGTGTAGCTATACACCAAAAGGGCACGTTGCAGAAAAAAATACTGGGAACCACTCAACAAACATAGAGTGATTCTCTCACGATTTTTTGTAGTCATGATATAGCAAATCATGTCATGTTATTGGAGGGGGGCGGAAATTGTCTCTTAAGTAGAAGTCTGATTTTTTTTCAACCTTCATTGATAATAGATTAAAATTTTAATGAACTTCCAATATTTTCTTTTAAAATATATGACTAAAATAACTAGCCATTTTTGTGTAGCATAAAAGTGTTTTTCTAGGCTTGTCTAGCAACTATATAATGTATTTCATTGGCTTACCATAGAATACCTAACAATGTTTTCTTCTGCAATTTGCAACATTTCTATTACACTAATAGAATGATATGAGCCCATTTCTTCAGCTAATTAAGTCACATATAAGTATCCTCATCTGTGTTAGTTGGAAACTGCATTAAGTAGCAAAAATGTCAGCATATTTTGAAGATACTGCATTCATTTCTTACTAGGATTCAGCCTGTAATCACATTTATAATTCCTTTGACCCTATGCCCCTCAGTCCAGTCAATTTACAACACTTTTATAAAACCTTCAGAATTATATTTATCAAAATTATCTGTATGCAACAGTAGCAAGAAGCCAAGCTAGTAAGACTGAAGGAAAAAAAAAAAATCAAAACAGATAAGCCATGAAAAATGCACCCCAAAACCACACAGGTCACAAAAGTCTATAAATTACAATTGATATATATATATATATAAATTACTTCTGTTCAAACAGATGTGCTCTGATTTGGTCTGTAGACTAGACTACACCATTTATCCCAACTTCCCGACTCTTGTGAAATGCTTAGAACATATTGTAACAACTGCTAACAGATCAAAATCTTTTGTAAAAGTCTAACCATTTCATAATCCCACGTGAAACTCTAGAACTGGAGAATGATCCTGAATTCATTAACAGCTAGGATTATATTAGAGAATACTCCTGGACACATATTCAACAGTTATAAATTTAACCTCCTATAAAAGCTAGTCAAGCAACTACTTCCTTTTCCCCCAAATGGTCTCTATTAGCACAGATTATATCACAGAGCACTACAGTTCAGGAGTTGCTCAGGTAAGCATCTTAGTGTGTTTCTTTTTGTATCTTAAAAACTTTGTTCTGAGAAAGTAAAGCTTTTAAAGAGGCATTGTTGTCCTGTTGCTCAGTTCTGTTCCCAATAGAAGACCACTTAAAGATCTTCTCTAAAATCCATGTGGTCTTTTAAGGCTGGCACAAAAATCTGGTATTTACAGCACCTGCTGGGAAAGTGACACCTTATGAGCTATTTGGTTTTTTTCCCAGGTAGCTTCACAACATGCTATTTGCTCTCAGTGTGTCCTTGCTGTATGTTAGATGCTGTTCTGTGAATAAAGTAGTGCCGTAGTGTCATCTAGTGGGAAGTTCTGCTTGCTGCCTCTCTTTTTACAGTACCAACAAATAACATGTTAAATAACAAAAAGGAAAATCAGTGTGTTGTTTTTACCTACTTTTTGATTGTTGTGGTTTAACCCAGCGGGCAGCTACACCACACAGACATTTACTCACTCCCCCCTGCCCGGCTGGGATGGGGGGAAGGTAAAACTTGTGAGTTGAGATAAAGATAGTTTAATAGGACAGAAAAGGAAGATAATAATAATAGAATATACAAAACAAGTAATGCACAGCATAATTGCTCACCACCCACTGACCACCGATGCCCAGTTAATTCCCAAGCTGCAGTCTAAACTCTTGGCCAGCTTTGCCCAAGTTATATACTGAGCATGACATCATATGGTATGCAATATCCCTTTGGCCAGTTTGGGTCAGCTGTCCTGGTCATGTCCCTGCCCAGCTTCTCAGTGGCAGGGCAGTGTGAGAAGCTGAAAAGTCCTTGACTTGGTGTAAACATTGCCTGGTGACAACTAAAACATCAGTGTGTTATCAACATTATTCTCATCCTAAAACCAAAACACAGCACTGTACCCACTACTAGGAAGAAAATTAACTCTATCCCAGCTGAAAACAGGACACTGATATTCGACATTCCAGTCTATTACACTCCTATTAAAAGCTTTTTTTTTTTTTCTTCTAAAAAGCAGGTAATAGTTCAGAGTAGAACAATACATACATTACACTTTTCCTCAGACTGTTGTTTATTTTATATATATGGTGATTGTTTGGTCTTAACTGGCTGATTTCAATATACACTGAGTTCTGTTGCTGGTTTTTTTATTCCACACCAATATCTTAATGAAAGTTTCTCTTCAATATTCTACTCTATCTTTTCCTTTATTTACTACAATGACACACATTTCTACCTAATACTATTTCCATTTCCTCTCAGGTATTCTAATGACCTTTGAAATTAGTTTCAAACAGCTGATTCTTTTAGTAGTAATGAGCATTTTTTTCCCCAGAGTGGCATTAGCTGGTACATTAGGACCAGGGAGTATAAAGTTGTGGGTTTAAAAAAAAAAAGTATTGATTGCTTTGACTCAATACAGGTGTGGTAACACAACTGGAAATAATCTTGTTTTTTAAAAACCACTCTTTGATTAGAAGTGATTGGAAAAGATGTTAGTCAATTAGCTGCTCTAGAGGTAGAACAACAGCTAAAATTTGTTTCTAATAACTTAATCACTGTTATAATGGGCCAATTCATTCACTGCTATGGAATTTTTTGAGGGGTTGGTTTTGGTTTGGGGTTTTTTTTGGATGACTTCCTAAAGGAAGCATGTTACCATTTTCTAATACTGTTTTTCCTCAACTAGCATTCACTTACCCCAGTGTACATAGGGAAGAATGATTTAGTGGTTTGAGGAATGAGGAGGCAGGGAACAGTACAATGCAAGCAGGGAACCTTTTATTGGTATTTGATGCTGCTGTAATCACTGGAAGATGACTTTTGATAGTTATAGATATACATATACTCCATATATGTATAAGCTTATCACCATCATGCTAGCAAAAAGCGGTTGGTCAGAACTTGGTAGATCCAGCTCTACTCAGCAATCACTGAATTCTTCTTGCTACATACTGCGACTTGTTTTGCTCTGTGAAATTTCTATAATACGCTGTTAAACACACAACACACTAGGGTGGTTTTTTATGTTATTCCAACTACAGCTACATTTGGTATTTATTACTATTAGCCTTTTAAAGGTCAAAAATTTGACTAGCTCATTTGTAATGCAACCTATGTTTTGCTGATAGAAGATTTTACAGGAATGCAAGGTGTAACTGACAGCTAATCATGAAAGTTCACCCTTTAGCATACAGTGGCATTTTTGCTGATTTTAAATATTTTAAGTATGTGATTTACTTGAAATGTTAAATAGCAAAAATGTTTCTTAAAACACTACCCCAAAAAACAATAAATCTGAGATAAAGAAGTAACCAAATGAACTGTCTTGCTAAGTATCATTGTATGAAAATTAATATTCCTTTCAATATCACTGAATGCAAATAATATAGCTTTTCTTAATCTAAAATCAATTATCTTCCATTTTGGCTAGCCAGACTTTTGTCTTAAATGTAGAGTTTCCTGATTAAAATAGGAAATCTCCAGTAATAATATATTTCTATACTTTGAATTCATCACTATTTAAATATTTCAAATGTGATTTTTTTTCCTCCTCTCTTAAGAAGATGGGGGGAGGGGGGAAGATGGTAAAATCAAGCAAGGCCATGCAAGATCTGCATGAAAAAGGAACTGAATTTCACTTAGCTCAGCTTCATAATGATACTTTTTCTTCAGAAGCATCTTGTTGATTTCTATGGTGAGGCAAAGTAAAAAATAGTAAGCGTGTCATTTAGTTTCCTGACTAACTTTTCAGTGACCCTTAACATTTTTAAGTCTCAAAAATTCTGTTTTTGTGATTACACGGAATTGACATTTATGTACTTCGGCACACCTAAACAAGCCACGTAATGGGCTTTTAAAAGAAAACACTGCTCATCTTCACATGAATAGCAAGAGCTGAACTAGTGGTCTGTAAAGAGACTACAGTGGTAAAATATCATCATCTGCAGAAGACAAATAAAAATGAGCCCACTCTGAGCTAAAAATGAATAGTGTTATTCATGCATAGTGCCTCTCCTTGATAAATCTGTGAATCAAAACCAAAGTAATACCACTTTTTTTTTCTTTTTTTCTTTATATATATATATGTGTGTGTGCTTAAAGCTGTATCTTGTATAAACTACATCCTCCTTGGCTGCCCCAAATGACTCCTGAGGAATTGTAAACAAAACAAATCTCTCTAACTTAGGGCTCAGTTACAATGTTACAGGATCTCTCACTTGCTTTAAAATATTAAAAAAAAGCGAGGAAAGAGGGCATTTAAAACATTCAGCAGCTAAGAGGCATTTAATACATTCAGCAACTGACTTCATAACATTTAAGTAATTTTGAGCAAATAGTAATAAGCAAAGCCTGATTAAATCAGATGGCTGTGTAGCAAAAAAAAAAGCAACTCTCATATGCACAGTATAAAGTTTCCTATTTGATCTCAGCAGACACCTGAAATAAAATGATCAAATGTTTCTTCCATAGTAACTAAGGAAAGATTATCACAGACTATGTGGTAGTTTCACTTAATATTTTTTACAAAGTAGCTAAGTGTAGAGAGGCTGTAGAGAGGAGTCTGATGCCTTGTTACCTTACAGGAGCAACATACTGAGAGATAAATAGGAGGCTTGTTTTGCTCTTACTTTCACAGTCACAAAACTTTCATGCCCTATTTTTCAGATGTATTGAAAAAGAAAAGTTATTTCAACACTTAGAATTCTGCTTTGCTTCTCTAGCCAAATATTGTCCTGACTCTAATATTGGGTGGATAATAAAAGACAGAAAATCAATGTCAAGTCTTACTCAAGGCAAACAGAGGTATATTTGTATAGTCAACTGCAAGACAGCAACCTACAAAGCTATTAGATACTACTTCCTTATAAACACAGCCAAATACTGCTGGATTCCACAAGATGGAGTAACACTTATCTCTATAAGCGTTTAGCAAATGTAGCTTAAAGCCTATACTTAGCTCATATGAATCATGGGTGAATAAGAGGCTGCTGATTTCTGAATTGTCAACAATGTAAGAGCTTCCCTGTGCTTTGTGGAACAAAAGTTGTTAAATTTTCAGTGTCTGAGAGGACAAGAGGACAGAATCAATCAGTAGCTTATAGTAGGAGAACCAATAAGATACAGACCTGAAGATTTATTTTGCTGCAAGACTACTGGAAAGCACTTTTCATAACACTGAAACTGTCATACCAATTCACCATTTTAATCAAGTTACAATTACTTCATTAACATATAGCAGCAGGTTCAAAATGTGCTTGAACACGATCCTGTGCAACCTGCTCTAGGTGATCCTGCTTTAGCAGGGAGGTTGGACTAGACGATCTCCAGAGGTCCTTTCCAATCCCTTCCAACCCCCACCGTTCTGTGATTCTGTGACTTGAATTATAGGCAGAATAATAAAGATCTCTTTAATTTGCCACAATTTAACTGCATAAATCTGGGATGTCGAAAGGTACTATAAATTTTCTAATTGAAAATTATGTTTGGGAACAGAGATAGCAATAAAACCCCATAAAGCGTATTTTTGTTACTTTTGTAACTTGTTTAAAAGTAAACTCTTTATTCGCCTTCCACGTCACTCTTCCCCCGCCTGTCTTTAAGCGAGAACATCAAGCAAACTGCTGAGTTCTGCACAGACTTGTTTTATAGTCCTGTTTGTGCGTGCAGCCGCTTTAAAACCGTGCAGCCGGCTCTCGGGCACCTGCCTTCCAACCGGCAGACGGGCGGCGGGCTGGGCCTGCTGGCTCGATTGCTCATGACTAGTGTCATATGACACGTTAAAGATGGCCGAAGGGCAGAGTTACACCGCATCTGCCGCGGAAATAAAAGAAGACTTTGAGATTATTGACAAAAAACAGATTCCTAATATGACTGAGTTGAAAAACGAGGGAAAAGAGAAAACGGAAGAAGCGAGGTGGTCTGCTCCTATCTTGTCGCTGGCCAAGAAAGCCTCGGAAAACTTAGCGCTGAGCTATAGCAACACTCTGAAGTCTGCATCTTTGGTAGGACTCATATCCAAACCAGTCAGCAATGACAGCACAGCAAAAACAAGTATGGTTATGTTTATTTAGTAAACTTGCTTTTATGGTGCGCAAATAAGTTTGCTCCCGTAAGTGCTGTTGATTAGTGTCAGTGATGCATGATTATTACTTTGAATTTATTTTTAAAAATCTGATGCTGCGGGTTTTTTATTTAAGCAAAATTATACTAACACCACAGAAGTACAACTTAACAAAATGTATTGTAATCAGAAGAATCCTAAACTCTTAATATATTTGGGAAAATGGACTTTACTTTTATGAAGTAAACTTTTATTTGATTCCTTTTCTCCCTCCCTTTTGAAGTTCACCTCAGCAGCAGCCTGACTGCACTTGTAACTGATCCAGTTCATCAATTCATTATCCTTCCTAGGTGTGCTGGTTCAGAGAAGGAACTATACTTCTGCATAGCTTTCATGTCAGAAAGTGGACAAGTGAACTAAGTATAGATTTGTTATAAATTACTTTTTAACTATGCTAAAAATGCCTTCTATTTAACCACAGCTCGCTTTATTAGATATCTGTATTCATGGATATAGCAACCATACAGATTTATGGAACAGGTCTCCTAGAACTGAATTAGAAGGGCTTTAGTTGAATTCGTATGGAAATTAAATCTTAGCAATACTCATAACATGGAAACACCACCATTCAAATGTAGCAGTAATTGGGCCAGGAGCCTTGTACTTAATGGTTTTGGAGCAATGGAGCTCAGTTCTGCTAACTGGTGCTGACCTTTTGGGTTTTAGTGATACTAAGTATTCAAGGTGGAGTTCTGTGGGGATGAATTGTGATTGCATGGTGAAATAAGTTACTGCTACTGGACTTTTTAATTTTTTATTTTTTTTGGTGAAAATCCCTTAGTGTTCAATAGTTAGAGTTTAAGATTATTTCTGTCCTGAAAAAAAATAGATTCTTGTCTTTCCCAGCACTTTAAGTCTCATGGCAAAATTCTCACAGACTTGTTTTCTGGATGCTCATCGTGAGCACCTGGGATCTAACCTGACAAAGGACAGAATATCCTATTTTCTTCAGTTACATTTGGAACAATAATGTAAATAGATGTAATTCAAAACATTATACAGCATTTGGCAAGGGATGGGGAATAAAATGTTCCCTTGCCTGAAATGGAGCTCTTAGACTTGGTGGAACTTTTACCATAATCTTTCAGCTTCTTATCCCTAAAGTAAGGGAATACAACGCTACCTCCCCAAATTGTTCTAAGTATTTGGGTAATATGTTGATGAGTTTTATGGAAAATTCCGTAAGAAAAATCTGTTTATAACTTAGATATGAAATGTGAACAGGCACTAAATCACCTATTCTGCCTGTTCAACCAATTCATTATTACCTTTGCCCAAGCACTATAAATTCAATTTAAAGCAGGTATTTTTAAGAAATAACCCAAGGCCTTCAAGACCTCCTGTGGAAAACTAGCAACTTGTTCCCTGCTGCCATCTTCTTCCAGAGATCTTACAACCTCTACCTGCTATTTCAGATCTGTTGATCACATGTAAACTGTGCTGCACACTATGCAGTCAACTGGACATAGAGAAAGAGAAAAGCACATCATAAAACCAGTGTCTGCCATTGAAGAAACTATACCCTGCCTGGCAGGGTAGCTACAAACGGGAGCTACAAATCTAAAGAATGCAAATCAAGAAAGACTTGCAGTCTGAAAGACTTAGTTTTAAAGATGGAGAACTGAGCTTTTCTTCATGCTTCCGTGTTTTCTGACTTCAAAGTGTGCTGAATAATTACACTAAACAAGGCATAGAGCTTCAAAAAGATGTTAAAATGAATCTGTTGAATGAGATACAAGACTGTGTGACCACATTCTTAAAGATTGCAGCATAATGTCTGTGATCTTTTGCAGTAAGGTAACCTGGTTCCTAATCTTTGAGGCCTGGCTTTCGTAATGTGTTCAATATCTGTCTATTTTGCATGTACCAATTTGTACACAGTTTTGCAAAAGATGTACTTGACTGTGTAAATTTGCAACAGTCTAAAAAATATTGTTAAATTATTTAGCTTAATATAAACCCTTATTAAGACATTGTTTAAGTCTGTGTTCACAAAGAACGCTTCATGCACAGTATTTGCAATACATGTATCTTGAGCAAGGCTTACAAGCAAAATATTCCTGATAAAGTAAAAAATCAAATTCAGGAAACCATCAAACTAAGTTGGCAAGTTGCTACTGGAACAGCCCAATACACAAAGTCACTGATTTTCTGTTTCTGCAGTTGACTTTTTTCTGTTTCTGATCTATAACCTGACAATATTGACATCAAAATTCAAAATATTACAGCTTTTAATCCTCAGTCTCGTCTTGACATCATATGCAATTTTGAGGCTATATTACTACACTGACTATAGTAATTGTTACAATAGGCTATTGAGCAGACAGGACTTTGTGTGCTTTGTGAGCTTTGTGATTATTAAGATCAATTTGATTAGAACGACTCCCTGTTTTCACTGTTCTGATACGGGAAGTTTTGCTTGTTTTTAATCCTAAACTAACATTATGTGCACAAAAAGGAAGGTAATAATGAAAATTAGTACCCGAAGAGACTTTTGCATGGTGTTAGGAATAGTGTTAACAATCTTGCATGTGACTGGCACACAGGCTCTACCTGTTAGACTCGGTCTTCTGCAACTATTTCTGCAAGGGAGTATGACCGTGTTTGATCCACAGGTGACAGCAGGATTCTCCTAACGCAACTGCGTTGGCTCAGATGACTTAGATGACCATTGGTCTGCGGTTAGCAGAGCCTGTTGTTGACTGGAGAAAAAGCGGTAGCTGGCAGCCTGGTTTTGTCTCGCTTTCCCTCAGGTTTCGGGGAGGCGCTGACGAGAAGCGCTCGGCTGCCCGCCCGCCAGCAGCGCCACGCAGCAGAAACTCTTTCTAAAATGGCGCCTGGCGCGACGCACCGCCCGCCCTCGCCACGCTCGGTGTCGCGAGAGTTGCCGGGGGTGGTGCGTGTGCTGTTGCCGTGGTAACGCGGGCGGGGAGGGGTCGCCTCAGCCCGCGGTGGGGGGGGGGAGG
>VXBL01002390.1:214-24347 GCA_013400195.1 Aramus guarauna | reverse complement strand
CCTCCGGTGCTGCACCCCGCCGCCGAGGTAGGCCCCCCCCCGCCCCCGCGGCCACTGAGGCGGTGCTAGGCCCGGGCGGGAGCGAAGGGGCCGTGTGCCCCCCGGGAGGGCGATGGGTGCCAGGAGCAGCAGGGCCGGGGCAACGGCCCCGCTCCCCGCGGTGTCAGTTCTCGATCCGCGCGTACAGCGTGTTGGGGGTGGGGGGATTCACCTGTGGTTTATACCCAGCTCTTCTCAAGCCGTTCACCTCGGCAAGATGGAGACCAAGGCGGGGAGGCACCGCTCCTGTCAGCGCTGTGAGGGGTCAAGAGTGCGTTTCTAAAAGCAGCTTTTCTTTCTCCGCCCGCGTCTCCCAACCCAGGTGCGCGATACCACACCATGGAGGAGCGCGCCAACCTCATGAACATGATGAAGCTCAGTATCAAAATCCTGATCCAGTCGGCCCTGAGCCTAGGCCGGACCCTGGACTCCGACTACCCTCCCTTGCAGCAATTCTTCGTGGTGCTGGAGCACTGCCTGAAGCACGGACTGAAAGGTGGGCACCCGCTCCCCGTGGCTGGTCCAGCCGCCATGCTGAGGAGAGGCAGATAAATGAGAATGTGTTGTGTCCACTCTGTCACCAGTTTGACTTCTGTGTGACATTAATATTAGTTGTGTATGCTGTGTGATGCTAATCAATATTACAGGTATAACTTGCATGCCCAGAGAAGCTGTGGATGCCCCATCCCTGGCAGTGTTCAAGGCCAGGTTGGATGGGGCTTTGGGCAACCTGGGCTAGTGGAGGGTGTCCCTGCCCCTGGTGAGGGGTTGGAACTAGATGATGTTTGAGGTCCCTTCCAATCCAAACCATTCTGTGATTCTGTGAACTATGTGGTTACCTTCTGATACACCCTGTATTTTGTGCCATCTAAACTGTCAAGGTATTTTTAATGTCCTCTTTTCGATGACATATTAGGAGCTGCTAAGACAAAGTAAAACTTAGACTAAAATTTGTGATTCTGGAGTTGGAAGCATGTCAGTTTGCCTCACAAACTTCTCTGTATATTCCCTTTAGTGAAGAAGACTTTTATTGGACAGAACAAATCGTTTTTTGGTCCTTTGGAGCTAGTGGAAAAACTTTGTCCTGAAGCATCAGATATAGCAACTAGTGTTAAAAATCTGCCAGAGTTGAAGTAAGTTGTTTGTTGGGGACGATGCATTTCACTTACACTGCTGGGAAAAACAATCCTTCGAGTAGACTCTCACCTTCCTTAATGAGATCTTGTTCACAAAGAGAAAAACAGGGTACGTAGGAGGCATTGACTTCTCCAAGAGATAAGGAGGACATCTCAAAATACTCTGTGCTTCTGATTCAAACAATGCTGTCACATTAAAAACCAGCATTTGGTAATTTCTATAAGCTTGCTAAAAATAACTGTAGAGTCTTCCCAGATATTTTCTTTCCTCTTCTTTCCATCACTTTTATAGTTTTGTCTAATTTTGTGCATGTGCTAGTAGTATTTCATTTTGGTAATTCTAGATGATGAAAACAGAATAGTTTTAATGCTAGGATGCATCAATAGTTGGGTTATGGTGGCAGTTGAAAATATGTATGTCTTTCCAAGTAAGGAAGATTTTACAGTATACTTCCTGTTCACTGAAGCAATAGGATTTACTCAAATGCTTCTGTGTTCTAGAGAGAACATTTTGTAAAGGGAGAACTGTGAACTGTATAAACCTAGTTAATAAACCATTTTGTTTTTTCCAAAACATGCAACTTTTTATTTTAGGACTGCCGTAGGACGAGGAAGGGCTTGGCTTTATCTAGCACTCATGCAAAAGAAACTGGCAGATTATCTCAAAGTACTCTTGGACCACAAGCATCTATTAAGGTAACAGATATACAGATATGTGTAGATTGTATTCATTGAACCACTGAAACCTTGCATTGTTGCAGTAAGAGCTCATTAGTTGGCCAGTTTTAAGTTTTCTTGCAACCTGCTGAGGAGCAAGACGTTCGTTGTTTTTTGCAGTGAACCTACAGAGGAACAGTAGAGTATTTTCTGTGAGAGTTTTGCATCTTCCATCTTTGCGATAAATTAGCAAAGAGGGAGCTTGATAAGGACTGCATTACTATTTATATGATTTCAGTCACAGAAGCACCACTACAATTGTTACAATGTGCAGTGATGCCTTATGTTATTTCTTCTAGTGAATTTTACGAACCTGATGCGTTGATGATGGAGGAGGAAGGAGCAGTCATTGTTGGTCTGCTAGTTGGACTGAATGTTATTGATGCAAACCTTTGCTTGAAAGGAGAAGACTTGGACTCCCAGGTGAAGCTTAAAGCCTAAATAAGATCAGTCTGTAAAAGATTCCAGTAGAATTAAGCACATCCATAAATACTTTACTGGGTCCAGAATTATTAAATGTGGTATTCAGCCAGGGTTTGCCATTGTTTTCATAAGCAGGCATCTGAATATCTTATGATAAATCAAAAATTTGGTGAACTAAGCTAATTACAAGAGATGTGTTGTCGAGATCAATCTGCTATGGACTTATGGGAGCTTTTGATTTGAGGGGGAATGGCAGTTTCCTTTTGGCTGTGGTGTGGGTGTGGGGGCGGTGATGTCACATACCTCTGCTGTTTTAATGAAACAGCCCAGGAGTGTAAGGAATGTTTTGAGGTGTTTGTGGTCCAAACAAATAAATGCCTTGCATGAATCTGTGCTTAACTTACTGTGAGTATCTTGTAATTTGAAACCATGTCCTCTTTTGGCCAATCTGATTTGCCTTTGAATTAGATAAACTTTGACAAAATAGGTCAATAGCATTGCAGAAATCTAAGCTGTAAATTAAAAATATATGTTACCATAATTTTATTCTTATTAACCTTTTTGTTCTTTAAAAGATAATGTTGCAGAAAATAATGTTGAAATTATCCTGCCTGTTGTAAAATTGTGAAAATGGCCAACTATTAATGTCTTTATAAGAACTCAAAGAATTGCTTAAATGTCATATCTCCATAAGATACTGTGTTTGTTTTTAGACAGCATGATTTAAGTTTGGGGGGGTTTTTTTGTGGTTTGTTGGGTTTTTTGGGGGTTTTTTTGAGGGGGGCAGGAATGTCATGTGTGGAAGCTTGTCATGTTTCCCACATTGAGTCAAAAAAAGTACATAATTATCCATCTTTTTAGGTAGCAGTTTATGGAAATGCTGTCAAAACTAATAACTGCTAGAAACTGGGCACACTGAATATATTCTTTTGATGCTTTTATGACAAACACTAGCTTCTATGTTTGCTTCAGCTGGGAAGAATAGAGGTGTTATCTGTCTTTCTAAACTTAAACTTCAGATGTTTACCTTTTTCCAAATAGAAAGTAATGCCTGCTGCTATGCAGAATTGCACTGTGAAGGTGTGTTAATGTCTTAAATATATTTTTCAGGTTGGAGTGATTGATTTTTCCTTGTACCTTAAGGAAACACAGGACAGTGATGGCAAGCAGTACGTATGGTGAATTAGTGATTCTAAATTGTTACAGTTTTTTGTAGAACAAACCTGTCAAACAGTCTGTGGGAGCACATGAGTGCTAGAGATCTTAAACTCTTCTAATCATCCAAAAAAATGAATCCAAAATAGATTTTGTTAGCTAAACAGAAGTACTAACTTTCAAAGGCTGAGCTCATGGTTTTAACAATACAGTGTGGAGTGTTTGTGTCTTGAGCTGGGACCAAATTAAAAGCACCCAAAATTTTAGGTTGTGTTTTAACGGGTTTTAGGAGATATGATCTGCCAGGTCACTTACTACTAAATCGCTGCTTTGGTTTTAAGCACCATTTCAGAAACACTCTCAATTAAGTAGCTGTCTTTGCGGGACGGATTTAGGTGAAATGTTAGGTGAATTCAAGACTACAACTGTTAGTGTCACTGTATCTAGAAGACCTGTAGTGAATGGAGGAGACTTCACAGTTTGTGTGCTTCCTGCACTTCAAAGCCTTTTACTGTTTAGCTGCTGAGGAGAAGCATTTAAACAGCTGCTTCATCTCCCTAGTGCTTCTGGTCTAGCTCAGGCACAACTATTTTTGTAAGAAAAGGAGAAAAGGTTTCAGCTCAGTTTGTAAGTCCACGCTGAAAACTGTAATACAAACTAACACTTTAGAATGAAGGAGTTTCTTCTCAATCAATAAATTCTCACTTTTACAACTAGAGATGGAGGGATTACAGCTGTCCTTGACCAGAAGCATTATGTGGAAGAACTTAACCGGCATCTAAGGTGGGATTTTCATCTATTCTAATGTATAAACATTTGTCCTCTTTAGCTTTTCCAGTATGACTTTGAATGTCTCTACTATCCATCTTGTAGATTTTTGTCTGATATTGAAATGCCTTTTCTGATTATTTCCCAAAATCTTAGTTTCATTTTGTAATCTTATTCTTCTGATGGCATATGTAATGTAGAAGACAAGTCTGTGTAATAATAGTCGACTTATTGGTGATTAACAGAAGATTTTGGAGCTACCTTTTCAAGATAAGACTATTACGGTGCATCTGGAAATTCATTCTTTAGAGGAAGAGTCTCTATCCTTCCGCCATAGGTTGCTCAGCAGGAGGAGTAGACCTCACTTACCCTCTTGAACATCAGAGAGGTGTTAAGACGCAGAAGCTAAGCCAGAACAGCACTGCCAACTGTAGGGAAATGCATGG
Source organism: Aramus guarauna (assembly GCA_013400195.1). Taxonomy (NCBI): domain Eukaryota; kingdom Metazoa; phylum Chordata; class Aves; order Gruiformes; family Aramidae; genus Aramus; species Aramus guarauna. The sequence continues at coordinate 19,663 of VXBL01002390.1, read as the reverse complement.
TCCTCTCAGAGCTTGAGAGGAACAATTGTCCTTTCTCTGGCTTTTTTGAAGCTCATAACAATAGTTTGTTGTTAACAAATGCAAGATGGTCAAACTATGATTGAGGATAGGAATAAATGTTGAACACTGGCACTTCTTGTATTGTTTTTATGAATCTTTTTTCCTTGCTGCAGTTGCACGGTTGCAGATCTTCAGAACAAAATAGACTGCTTAGAAAAGACCAATTCAAAACTTCAGGAAGAGGTTTGTATCTGGTCTGTTAAATATTTCTTGTAACTGTTTTCCATCAGAGGCAAAACTCCCTAAGAATATACCTTAAACCTAATATTTGAGTCAATACTAATGAAGTATGGGGGATTGGTAGGACTGGCATGAGTTGGCACATGGGGAAAGCCCTGTGGAAAGCTTCTACATTATGTTAGTTGTTAAAATGCTTTTGGGCACCTATTTGTTCGATGGGTTTCCTTAATCAAGTTTTTTATCTTGCAATGGTGTTTCCACCCAAAAGTAATCATTCCGCTATAAGGAATGTGATTTGTCCCTCTTCCTTCTGCACGTACATGTGTGTATGTTGTCATGAAAGTTAAACTCAGAACTCAGAAAAAGTGAAGGAAAAGAATCACACTTCGATTAGGAAATCTTTCCTAGCTGGAAACTGAAATAGAATCCAGCAGCATTCGTGACAATGGTTGGTTTGGTTTTTGTGGTGGTGTTTTACTGTTTATATATATTATTATATGTATGAGTTCAGAGTGTATCTGTATAGTCCAATTTCCAATTTGGAGTATCTCCACTAAAAAGTGCCATAAGGTTCCACCAGTGAATGTCAGCCCTGACTTGCTATACGACTTCTAGTTCATACCAAAATGAATATCGCAGATCTGTGCTGGATTTTAGCCTTTTACACTAGAATGCATTTCTTTGCACAGTTAATACTTAAAAATAATTGATGACGATGTGAAGCAGAAGTCAAGCAAACAAGTGTTGGAGGGCTTGTTAATTTAGGGTGTACAGTGCTATGGCTGCAAAAGGGTCAGGCAGCTTCTGGGGAGAATGAAAGGGCCAAAAGGGGAAGCAAGCAGCGCACCTGCTACAAAGGCTGAGCTACTAACTTTAGAATTCCTCCAGATGTTGTATGCTTGTACAGTGATTAAATACAGAAATGTTCTCTTTGTAAACAGCTTGCAGCAGCAACTGACCGAATTGGATCACTTCAGGAAGAGCAGCAGCAGTTAAAACAACAAAATGAATTAATTCGTGAACGGAGTGAAAAAAGTGTAGAGGTGGGATGCCTATTTGATGACGATCCTTAAAATTAGTGATCTCTCTTGATAAACTGTAGTTAGTGCTCTCAAAAACACTTTGAACTGGGATGCTAGGCACAGTTTAGTGTGGTATTATGTAGATTGCTGCTTTTGTGTATAGTATGCACAGGCGTTAGGTTTTGTTGTTCTCTGCTACACACTTAAAGATGTACTTGCAGAAGGGAGGGAGGGTTAAAAGTGTTAGAGTGGTTTCTTTTTATTTTTAGTCTATTCTTTGACACTTCAGCTTATTAATGTTCACCAGCTTATTTGTAAGATAGTGGGGTTTTGCTTGAAATTCCCTCAAATCCTCAAGTGCTTACTTTAAATACTTAACTTTGTGGTCTTATGTGGCTTTTTTGGCTAATCTTTCTTACAGGTAACGAAAGAGGATACAAAAGTAGAATTGGATACTTACAAGCAATCACGCCAGGGTCTTGATGAAATGTACAGTGATGTTTGGAAGCAGTTGAAAGAAGAAAAAAAAATTAGGCTGGTAAGGAAATTAACTATAAAAAGTGAAATGAAAGATACAGAATTCTGCTTGCTTTAAGGTAGCATTACAAGTATGAAATATATGCTGTGCATTTTTTGCAACTTCATAATGGATTTGCAAGCAAGGTGCTGGACGTTTGTTATTCATAGTGTCTGTAAAGAACTGGAATTCGGGGCTTTTGGAATTCTGAAGTCTTTCCCTGTTTAAGAAACTACCAAGATTATAGCAGAGACTAAGATAAAAACACAAAGAAAGGAGGCAAATATGGTATATGCACAACAGTCACTTCCTCAATGAACTGTTAGTTAGTGACTAGTGAAGAGGCTGCCCAGGCCTGCTGAAGCCTATGGCTCTTAAGTCAACCCAACTCCAGCTGCCCAGAGGAACAGTTAATTTGACAGGCTGCTAAGTTACACCCTGAGCTCTACACTTCAGGGCAAGGGCGCAGATCTTCTGGCATGATCTGGAGAGCTGAAATAGTATTTTGGTCTTGCTAACTTACAGTATTATTTGAGACTTAGCTCTCTTGTAAAATCACAGCTCTGTACTATCTTGGAGTAATACATAGTTTTGGGGGATGTGGTTGTATGGATTTGGAAATACTTATCCTTGATTTATGACTACATAGCAGTAACTAGGAAATTCCTTTGTAAGGAACTAGAGAAAGAGTTGGAGCTACAGATTGGAATGAAAACAGAAATGGAAATTGCCATGAAACTTCTGGAAAAAGATACTCATGAAAAACAAGACACCTTAGTTGCACTTCGCCAACAGTTAGAAGAAGTGAAGGCCATTAACTTGCAGATGTTTCACAAATCTCAGGTATGTACATAGGGGTGAATAGAAAGAGCAACTATAGTGGTGATCATTACACGTTAATCATGCTCTGGGGATGCACGTGCACTTAGATACATCTGAAGTAATACTTAGATGCAACAATTTTCCGAAGAATATTTTAAAACTGTGGAAGGAATTGTTAATGACATTCATTGATGACAGACTGGATAAGTTTGGAAAGAATGGGGGTTTCTTTGAGTATGCTACATAGTGTGCCAGAGGATCATCCAGCAAGCGCTGAGCCAAATGGAGACCTCTCACAGGGGAGAAGGTGGTTGCAAGTGTCCTTTGTTCTAACCACTGAATGATTAGTCTTTAAAAAATTACTTACTGCAGCCAGGAACTGTCTTCTCATTCCCATCTGTGTTGTCCTGCCTCTTACCCCGCATTTATCACTGTTTACCATAGAAACCAGCAATAAGCCTCTATGAACCAATAGAAAACTATCATTTATTTTTGTCTGTCTTCTGCAGACTGTACCCAAATGGTCAGCTGAGTACTGTAGCCAGTGGAAAGGCAACACTGGATTTTGGGAGGGGGGAGCTCTGTGGTCAGGCTGGCCCTTGGAGCAACGAAAAAGCTCTTGGATATTTTTAGGTATTTTGTTATACCCTCTTTAGCATAAGACCTGGCTCTCCAGAAGTAAGATGGTTTAGAGAAGTAAAATGAAAATAACTTTGTTTTTTGGGCCTGTTTCCCTTTCTCAGTCTCTTCCTTACCCTGACAGTTTTAGAGTTTACTTTCTCCATCTTTTGTGTCTCATATATTGCAGGGGTTTGGGGATGGTTTTGTGATTGATATTGTTGTTTGAGTGGGTTGTGGTGTTCTGTCTTGTTTGGGTTTCGAGTTTTTTTCAGTTGGACAAAAAAAAAAAATATACTGAGGCATTTCTGCAAGGAAATGATGGGGTAGTAGTGTTCACACAAAATATACAGAGCTTGTTGCCATTAATGACATAGGAGTTTAACTAGACTGCCCCTCCCATATCCTAGATCCAGAGGGGATTTCTCTCAATTTTTATGGACTCTTCCCTGATGCCTGTTCACGCTTTATCCAGGACTTTGCCTCCATCACAGATGCACAGAAACTTGCAAGGCAATGGCCACTGAAACCCCCATGTTGAGGCATGCCTTTGCTTTCAAAAGCAGTATTTGTTTGGGGGCTTTTTTTTGGTTTCCTGGTTCCTTGCTCACTGGGAGCAGTTGTTACATTCAAATCATAATAGTAACATAATTGATATTCTATCAGTTGAAGAAATAAATTATCCGATTAAAGCTTTCCGAGGAGAAGGTTTTTGGCTTGTAGCTGATTTCACAGGTCAAAATGTAGTACAGTTAAGAGGTTTTTTTTGGGTTGTGGGTTTTTTGGCGTTTTTTTTTTTCTGAGCTCTTAACAAAACAAGTTGAGCAGTGTCTGCTCTGGCATTATCAGCATTTTGTTTGTACGTTCCAGTTAGACCCAGGCGCGGCCTGTAACAAGCTCAACGTTCTTTATCTAGTGGCAGAATTCCATTAAGTACTAACACTTTTGCTTTAGAAAACTAAAATGTAGTACCTGAAATATCTTTTCCCTTATTCCTGCAGAATGCAGAGTGTTCATTACAGCAGAAAACAGAAGCAATATCCTCTTTCGAAGGAAAAACAAATGAGATGATGTCCTCTATGAAACAAATGGAAGAGAGGTAATAATTACGAGCTCAAAAAGTCACCACTGAAGTCAGTAGGAAGTTTCCAACCAAAACCTTTATAGGATGACCTGCCATACACCTCCTATAGACACTTGGGCATACACGCAAGCGTGATGTTCTTTTCTCTTTCTCGTCCTTATCACCCTCTGTGCTTGCCTGTTCTCTTTTCCCAGGCCAACATGCCCATAATTAACCCATTTGAAAACTCTAGCTCTTTCCATAGCAGGCTGTTTAAAAACATGTTGACTTTAGTTTAAGAACAGGTATGACTCGCTTTGGGGTTTTTGCAGCAATGATTGCTTTCAAAAGTAATTTTTTTTCTCTGCTAGCACTTTCAATTCAAGACTTCTATAAAGATCTGTATAGTAAATCTAAAAGACCAAAATGTGAGAGGGTGTATGTGAATTTACAACAAAGGTACATGTTCCTTACTTTGTAGATTACAGCATGCGGAAAAGGCAAGGCAGGCTGCAGAAGAGAGGTGCAACAAGATGAAGCAAGAGCTTGCTGGCAGGCTTGACACTTGTCGGCAACAGATATCCCAGCTGGACGGCAAATGGTATTTAATCTGATCAGATTTTTTTCCTTCCCTTCTGCCATTTCTTTAAGTGCTTTCTACTCTTTCTGTGCTAAGACCTAAAGAGGGATGGGGTTGAATTACATTGGGTTCAGCGAGTATTGACAGAAGTATGCAAGATATAGGAAAGCACAGCACCTCTGTATAGTGAACAGTTAGCATGAGGATTTTGAAATGCTTTTTCCAGAAAATCCAATTTAGACCACAATGCCAGTAGAAATCTGGTCATTCTCACAAGCAATGGAACTTTCAGTTGTTTTTTAACTAACTCGGGAGATGATAGAGACAGTCTTGCTTGTATGCTGAGCATGTAAGTGACTTGTCATCCAAAAGGACTGGGGGTTTTGGGAGCTGGGAGCATCCTGGTGTTCTTAGAGAATGTTAATCCTCTAAAGATTTCTAGTGTCTATAGAAAATGCTTCTTTGACGGTTCAGACTTCAGGGTAGAGTGTCACTTTCAAACACGGCTGTTTAAACACAGGTAGTCAAATATGTACTTGTGGGGATTGTTTGTTTTTCTTGTTTTTCTTTTTTTGTTCTAGCCATTCATTGCTGCTTGTTTTCTGTGACCTGAAAATGCTGCTAATACAGTTTTTGATGTCTGCTGCTATAACATCCCTGTTCTTTCCTTTCCCAGAACACCACTCTAGTTTTTGCCCTGTTTTGGACAAGGTTTCTTCTTCTCATACTGTTGCTATCCTTAAGCGCTATAGGATATTTTTCTGCTATAGGGTTTCTTAGAATGAATTATTTTTAAATAGCTCAACTCTGGAAAAGGAGTTAAAATCTGAAAAGGAACAGAGACAAACTTTGCAAAGAGAACTACACCAAGAGAAGGATGCCACTGCTCTGCTTAAAACAGAATTGCAACAAATGGAAGGACTGAAAAAGGTATGCACCATACAAATGTGCCCAGTGTTCAGGATTAAAACTGACTTAGAACCAGTGCAATGTTTGCATCTGTAATAGAGTAATTTCTTGTATATCACTCTCCTCTTCAATGGCTGCCTGTGAAATGCCAAGAGGAAAGGAACTAGGAGCAATATAGGGCTCAGGCAATGAAAGCAGCTTGGCTAGAGGTGCCTGAGGAGGCTTCTCTCTGCCCTGCCTCAGCTGCACAAGCGTCTGAGTCACTTGTCAGCCTGCAGCTGAGGTGGGATAGCTGGGGACAAAAAGCTCATCAGCTGTCTCGTGATGAGATACATAACCCTGCCCGGGTAGGAAAGGGCAAGTTCAGCGCTTCCAGTGACACTCCGGGGTCTTCCAGCTCTGTGTAATGAGAACATGTTTTCTAGCATTTGAAACAATGGAATGCAATTTATTATTTTAAGTGTGAACATTCTAGTTAACCTGAAAGGAATTTGATCCTGTGTATCTAGCAGTTTAGATTTTGAAGACACAATTGTACACCAGTATCTGTCTACACATTTGTGCGTGGACATAGGATGGCTCCATTCTACCTGAGCTCAAGGATGTTTAAAGCCTGAAAATCTTCCTTTTTCTGGTAAATACAGTTAAATGATTTCATTTGTGCAGAACCCATGGGTAGTTCCCCCACGTAATTCTAAAAATCGCGCCTTGGAAACAGCTTTGTGAAGGAGCTTATTTTTGTGAACGGCTCGGGTAGTTTGGATAGACTGATCTAGGTTATAGGTCAAACTTAGCACACAAAAAAACCTTGATTTTGTGCTTGATTTGGTAGGAACTGAGAAAACTGCAAGATGAGAAGCAGCAGTTAGAGAAAGTCTGTGAGGAGCAGGAGCAAGCTCTTCAAGAAATGGGACTTCATCTCAGCCAGTAAGTTCTAGAAACTAGAAAACTAACTTTATCTCAGCTCCTCTAAGGGATGTAACCTGGAGGATGGAGTATCAAACTAATACAAATAATTTTAAAACCCATCCAGTTATAAAAATCAGTATTTGCAAGAATTTGAGGAGGCATGGGAAACTAAACAGCCATAAAATAAAAGTGAGGGAAGATCCTTGCATGAGTAAGATGGCTGAGATAGGAAACAATACAGTAAATGCTTTGTTCTTACAGTGGAACTCTGCTTTTCCCACCTTCTGAATATACTGAAAAGGGGGCAAACCCCAAGGTGACAAAGTTTCCTGGTGATGGTGAGTGGTTTGGAGTTTTAACAAGGACCTGACTGAAGAATTAGATTGAGGGGCTGGACAGTGGAGTGGCAGGTAAAATTGAACACAACTGAATGTAAAGTCATGCAGAGAGAATAAATTATTTTTTTTCCAGATCAAAGTTGAAGATGGAAGATATTAAAGAAGTAAATAAAGCACTAAAGGTAATCTATATTTCATAGATATTTTGACTAAACATATGCATCTCATTCCATACCTTCAAATTTCACCACAGTTATCCAACTTTAGAAGATATCCAACTTTAGAAGACAGCTTTTGAAAAATACCAACAATGTTGGTAAACTGCCTTTGAATCTTATTTTATAAATTTATCTACAGTAAGGTTTTCATTCCAATTTTCCAGGGTCATACCTGGCTAAAGGATGATGAAGCAACACACTGCAAGCAATGTGAAAAGGAATTCTCTATATCAAGAAGAAAGGTAGTGGTGTTTCAGTGGATTGGTTTTTTTCCTTTTATCACTGAAAAGAAAAATGGTGGTTTCCTAGTTTGCAAGGGAAGATTGACACTGCTTCAGTTCCCAGTCTTCTTGGCAGGATTACTACATAGAGAAGTAATTTGTTATTTCCCATCCTAAAACCAATGTTGTTCTTCTTGGGCCCTGTCCTGGGTAGGGAGCTGATACAGGCTGAGCTGTCTTGCGGCGTGGTTCATCTCCTGTCCCTGTTGGACTGTGTAACAGGGTCTGGATGCTGACAGGCCCTTGGTGGTGGCATGCAGTGCCAGGGGACTGCTGCCAGGGTCCCGTCTGTGCTTTGGGGCAGCTCTTGGTGCCTGCATGGGTGCCTGGCAGCCCAGGCACCAGATTTCCTCTGTGTAGAGCTGGGCCTGCACGTGCTTCCCCAAAAGCCTGGGCCTGGCTGCATAGTGACCCGCACAGGCTCTGCTGGGGAGCTGTGACGTGGCAGCAAGGGCGGCTCCTCCAGCCATGGCCGGGCCTGCTGTGCCTGTGAGCTGGGGGCCAGCGGCTCCTGGTCCTGGGGGGAAGCTGGGCTGGCAGAAAGCCCGCTGCTTCACCTTTGCTCTCTGTGCAGGGGCTGCTGGGGGGGCTGGGCCTCTTGGGAAGGGGAGGGTTATGTCCATGGACTCCCAAAGCTTTTACGTCTGACTTACTTATCTCCTCAGTGGTTTTGGCAGCTGTGCTTATTCTAACTCTCTGTCTGTAGCATCACTGCAGAAACTGTGGGGACATCTTCTGCAACACTTGTTCCAGTAATGAACTTGCACTGCCATCGTATCCTAAACCTGTCCGTGTTTGTGATACTTGCCACACGTTACTTCTTCAGCGGTGTTCGTCTAATTCCTCCTAAGGCTTTTGTGACCTCAACAGGACCACTATACTATTGGAAAAGTAGCCATTATTTTTTTAATTCTGAATTCCAGGCACCCTCTGTGTAGCAGACTGTCTGGTCTCTAGTATTTTCCGCTGTAAGGCAGAGCAGTGTAAAATAATTTGTAGGGATTATATTATGCAAGCTAATATTTCTCCAACTGGAATAATTAAGAAAATATATAAACTGTAATTTCCCTTAAAGTTCTATTTGAAACTAAAAAGCAAATTCACTTTTCTGATTTTTTTATAGATATTTGTATTAAAATTTGTATATGGTGTTTCTGCATTTATTTAATCCCTCTAGACATCACTGTCTTCCTGCACATTAACTTCAGTTCCTCTGTATCTTCACGGTAGGTGCTCCTGTGTGTCTCACTGGCTAGTGTACAGTTTTGTATTTGCTCTAAGAAGAAAAATCAATTTATGAGTTGTCTATAGGAAGAGCTTTATGATGAGCGTCAATGAATGTGCCTTCAGTTCACTGCAGTGTCAAAAACTACACCTTGTACTTGTTCTGAAAGTTGCTGTGACCACAGTACAGCAGTTACACAATAAAGCCTTTTGCAAAAACTAAAAGCCAGGGTGAGGTTCTGACTTTGAACAGCTGTCAGTTATGGATGCCAGAAGAGAATGTTCCTGTGCAGCTGTGCGTGTTGAAGGCTGAAGCTAGAGCTTCTGAGGTGCAGCTAGTGTGACACACACACACACTCATGGTGCTCTGCCGGTGCCAGGTAGAGCCAGTGCCCTGCAGGGGTGACTGTCCAGCCTTCCCCAGGGACTGGGGCAGTGTCTCCAGCTTGCTGCGACAGCAGCTCCNCCCCCCCAAAGCTCAGCAGGACACAAGTCTGCTCTGAGCTGCAGCACCATCCATAGCTGCCATCAGCTGCCAGGTACTGAACCAGGTTTTTAAACACAGCAAGGACAACAGTAGCTGTTTTATCAAATGTCAGGACTTGACCCTTCCTAGCTCCACNTGGCTGCATAGTGACCCGCACAGGCTCTGCTGGGGAGCTGTGACGTGGCAGCAAGGGCGGCTCCTCCAGCCATGGCCGGGCCTGCTGTGCCTGTGAGCTGGGGGCCAGCGGCTCCTGGTCCTGGGGGGAAGCTGGGCTGGCAGAAAGCCCGCTGCTTCACCTTTGCTCTCTGTGCAGGGGCTGCTGGGGGGGCTGGGCCTCTTGGGAAGGGGAGGGTTATGTCCATGGACTCCCAAAGCTTTTACGTCTGACTTACTTATCTCCTCAGTGGTTTTGGCAGCTGTGCTTATTCTAACTCTCTGTCTGTAGCATCACTGCAGAAACTGTGGGGACATCTTCTGCAACACTTGTTCCAGTAATGAACTTGCACTGCCATCGTATCCTAAACCTGTCCGTGTTTGTGATACTTGCCACACGTTACTTCTTCAGCGGTGTTCGTCTAATTCCTCCTAAGGCTTTTGTGACCTCAACAGGACCACTATACTATTGGAAAAGTAGCCATTATTTTTTTAATTCTGAATTCCAGGCACCCTCTGTGCAGCAGACTGTCTGGTCTCTAGTATTTTCCGCTGTAAGGCAGAGCAGTGTAAAATAATTTGTAGGGATTATATTATGCAAGCTAATATTTCTCCAACTGGAATAATTAAGAAAATATATAAACTGTAATTTCCCTTAAAGTTCTATTTGAAACTAAAAAGCAAATTCACTTTTCTGATTTTTTTATAGATATTTGTATTAAAATTTGTATATGGTGTTTCTGCATTTATTTAATCCCTCTAGACATCACTGTCTTCCTGCACATTAACTTCAGTTCCTCTGTATCTTCACGGTAGGTGCTCCTGTGTGTCTCACTGGCTAGTGTACAGTTTTGTATTTGCTCTAAGAAGAAAAATCAATTTATGAGTTGTCTATAGGAAGAGCTTTATGATGAGCGTCAATGAATGTGCCTTCAGTTCACTGCAGTGTCAAAAACTACACCTTGTACTTGTTCTGAAAGTTGCTGTGACCACAGTACAGCAGTTACACAATAAAGCCTTTTGCAAAAACTAAAAGCCAGGGTGAGGTTCTGACTTTGAACAGCTGTCAGTTATGGATGCCAGAAGAGAATGTTCCTGTGCAGCTGTGCATGTTGAAGGCTGAAGCTAGAGCTTCTGAGGTGCAGCTAGTGTGACACACACACACACTCATGGTGCTCTCCAGGTGCCAGGTAGAGCCAGTGCCCTGCAGGGGTGACTGTGTCCAGCCTTCCCCAGGGAATGGGGCAGTGTCTCCAGCTTGCTGTGACAGCAGCTCCGTAGCTGCCTTCAGCAGAAGTTACCAATTGCTGCTTGGCTCTTGCTAACAATATCATTTTCTCAAGCCTGAGCAAGGCTGCCCTATGCCAATGCAGGAGTTTTTGATAGACTGTGTGTTCATGGATGTGCAGCTCTGCATCAGGGAAAGTGAGCTTTTAAGTCACATCTGTGACAACACTGGATAAGCCCAGGTGAAGGCAGCCATGTCCCCAACAGACCCCCACTGCTCAGCCCGTGTCACACAGTGCAGGACAGCACTGGCTGAAGCAAGCACACCATTGCATACAGGCCATTTCTTTCCAAGGCTTCACTAAAAACAGCACAAACCACAGCCAGCCTCTGCCCTGGGCTGGTTTGGCCCTTCAGCCCTGTGTCCATNTGCAGCACATGATGGGGTTTCTTTACTGGAGGAAGGGACCCCAGATTTCTAACCCCTAGGAAAGAAGGGATAATTAAATTAGAAAGGGCAAATCATTCCCAGATTTCCTACAGCAAATGCATAGAAACAGATTCCATAAGACTTCAGAGGGAAGTTCCAGTGCTCCAAAGTTGTAACTAAGCCACTTGTAAAACCACACCTTGAACCACAGTGTCTGACAAGCTGCATTTATTGAACACAGTTGCGCTGAGCTGCAAAGTCAGTGAACCAACACCCCCCTTGCCACCTGAGCACCACCTCCCACCCCCCCCCAGCAATGTTCAGGGAGAATTTGCACGAGGAGTAGACACAGTGCTCACAGCAGACACACATTAAAGGACTACAGTCATGCAGGACACAGCAATGCTTCTGCAAGTGTAGCTACACCCCAGAAGCTGGAGGTCAAGAAGAAATAAAGTTCCAGTTTTTAAAAGGAAGATTTATTTAACAAGTTTCACTTAGCGCAATACACCTAAAAAGGAAATCACGATACAATGAAAGATTAAATCAAGGCCTCAGAATTTTATACGAACACCAAGACCAAAATCCTAAAGTAGCCGTATTGCGTCTCAACGTTTCCCCCATTAACTTAAAAAAAAAAAAAGCTTTAACGTGCCTTACAGGATATTAAAAGAAATAAACTAGAACTAACATGCCAAATGTTCACTTTGAATTTCAGACACAGCTCCTATATTGTTTCTTTACAAAAAAGCATGTCTCTTTCAACATGTATTCAAAACAGTGTCAGATGTAATATGGTATAAGAGCAACATTTAACATAATTCAAACAGCTTTAACCTAAATACGCTTACTGCTTAAATACACTCCTACAACAAAACTAACTTGAGAAATGCTCAAAATTGTTTAACAGTTATAGTCTTTACTCAACTTGGTTATTACATCCTAGATGAATGTTCATTTCGGTATGTTCAAAAATACTGAACCTGAAAGGTTTTAAAATAACAATCCTGAATTCACTTACAGTAAAGCATAAATCACAAGCTTGTATTGCAAAACTGTTAAACTTAGTTTTTTGTTTTTTTGTTTTTTAAAAAAAGATGTGACCAAAAGTCAGCAATTGGTTACATTCCCCAGCCACCACTCATGTTGGACATGTTCGACATGCCGCCCATGCCGTTCACTCCCATGGACGCGCGGTTCCCGCTGCTGTAGTAACTGCTGTTCATGGCGCCCTGGCTCCCGGGGTCTGAGGGGGAAAACCGACAGCAGGTTCACAGCTGGTTCAGGCCGATTCGAAGCATCATTCCCCCAACGCCTGTCCGTGCTGGGCCACCTCGTAAACACCATCCACTGTGCCCAATACTGCAAAGTGTCAGTTTACAGCTCCAGACCCAGAATCAAGTTTATTGGTTGTTCAAAGAAAGAGCCAGCGCTGTCTTGCCCTCTTTTTGAATTCAGTGCTTTCTCTCGCGGTTTCATGGAAGCAGAGAGCACCCAGCCTCCCACACACCTTCCCACGTTTGTACTCGCGTACTTAAACCAGGGTGGTCTCCAGATTCCACACCAAGACAGTACAGAGTCAGAGTAATGGAAGCCTGGAGACCGACATTTCCTACCCCCTTCAGAATCATTCCCACATTCCCCCCTCAGCTCCATTCCCTGCTGTGAACCCATTCCCCTCCAGCTCTCCATTAGCTCTAACATTCACAACACCCAAGTCCTCCACGCTCAGGGCTTGTGCTGCCCAGTCTGTACACAGCCCTTCAACAGCAGGAAGAGCCCCTTACAGCATAGCATGCTAAGCCAGTGCGCTTGCCCCACCTAAAACCAGTGAAGAAAAGCTCTTACCATATCCACTCATGCTGCTTTGGCCACCGTATCCTCCTCCATAACCCCCGCTCAACTGCTGGTTAGCTGGACCACCGTAACTGGATTGGCTTCCTTTCAAGTTAAAGACAAAAACGTTAAGAACTTGCCTGTCAAACAGTCCACTCATTATCAACCAACCCACCCTTTGCCTAACTCTCAGCCCCTGTGCTCTGGCTCTAGTGCTCTCTCACCTAGGTAACTTCCTTCCCAAGTGTGTGAGGTACAAGCTCCAAGTGATGGGGTTTCTAAAGACATTCCTACAATCAAGCAGCAACAAAAATTAAGAATTACAGCAAGTGCTTGTGATTCTCAAGCCCTTGCTGTAAGAGTTCACTTTTGCAGTTTCTACGGACTATACCTAGCAGGATCAATCTGCTATTGTATTTAATACACATCAAGGGACTTAAGCTTGGCTTTAAGTGACCTCACACAAAGCGCTGCCTGTGAAAGCACCCAGCCCTTCAGAAGACATGCGGACTCATTAGTCACTCATATGTGCACAGCCCTGACAGACTTACTGCTGCTCCAGACTGGTTGCACATCACAGCAGCACTACAGGAGACCTCTACTATAGCTTACTAACTATTGCTCTTCGCCTCATCACTGGTCTATACTTCCAGTGCAGAAAAGCTTTGTGGGAATATCAGCACTAGACTTCAGGCATTTTGTAACCAAACTACTATAAAAGCATCTACACATGCATACCCCCCACCCTCCAGGAAGCAATCCCCAAAAACCAACCACCACCTTAATCTCTAAGAAACCAGCCTAGACAGGCAGCAAGAAGTATATCTGCTCTATAGACACAACAAGGGCTTTAGACTCGTGTTGCAAACACACATTTTAGATTTTCAAACAATTCTGGAGTTTGCTACAGCAATTGAGTTTCTCCCAAATAGGTTTTCCCTCACCACCAAGACTAGGCTTGAACAGCAGCTCACATGCAGATACATCCTCCATCACCAGACTACTTTCTACTCTCCAAAAAAGGATGGGGGGGGAAGAGAGTAGAAGGACAGGCGTCTCCCACTTCACCACACTCCCAGGAGCCACTTGCCCCACCACACACACCACGCTCAGTGCCACGCACACAGTCCCAAAAGGTTTATGTACCTGGCAATGTGCTAGTGTTCCAATCTTGGACTACCCCTTCCGATTCTTTGACTGCAGGATTAAGACAGAAGGTTGAATTTCAGTTTTTAGGCCAGGCAGAGAACAAGCAGGAGCTATATAACATTAGCCAGCTTTGTTAAATATCAAGTGCTTGTTTAGAAGCGCAGTACACATACCCATTGCTCCCATCATTTGACTGCCATAGGCACCACCGCTTCCTCCTGCTGTAGAATTCAAGAATAGTTCTACATATCTGTGTTCTGGAAGAAAAAAAAAAAATTTGCCATGAGAGCGTTTCACACCAGACCCACACCTCACTTGCCTCACTGCAAGCGAGGCTGCAATAAAACCCACTGCAGTGCTGCATCTTCCCTGAAGCCATGTGTTCAGAGCAGTTGCACTTACGCATATTTGCTTTGTCTTTGGACATAGCAGCCACTGCATCCTCATGAGTAGCAAATTCCACGTCTGCCTCTCCAGTTACTCTGCCATCTGGTCCAATTTCGATGTGTACTCTTACAGGGTTCAGAGGTGAAAAGAACTACATACAAAACAGTCACACAGATTAAAACGCACCAATGCAACAGTTCAGTTTTACAGCAAGCCATTTTCTCTAAAGGAATGCTCGCCAACTGCAGTGCAGTTGACAAGTCCAATAATGATGACAGGCACTTAAAGCCATGCACTTAAGAGAAGGGCAGATTTGGAACTCACGTTATAGATGTCGTTCTCCGTAGCTCTGTAAGGCAGACCTCTCATGTGGACGCAGTGGCCAGTCGTGCTCTGGAAGGTGGATCCCCCGTCGCCGTATCTGTGGTCCGACATTCCTGCAGAGAAAAGAGTCCATTCTAGGTCTTTCAGATGTATTTTAGTTTCTTTTGAGACACATTGTAAGTTCAGTTACTATTCCTATTAGAGAAATCTTACCTCTTCCAAATCTATCAGAACCAAAACCATAGCCATCATTATACCCATTGTAGTCATCATAACCTCCATAACCTATAAACAGAT
Source organism: Aramus guarauna (assembly GCA_013400195.1). Lineage (NCBI taxonomy): Eukaryota > Metazoa > Chordata > Aves > Gruiformes > Aramidae > Aramus > Aramus guarauna. Next base: position 4,632 of record VXBL01002390.1, on the reverse strand, counting down.
CGGACAACATGTTCATTTCAACTACAGAAAGATCCCAACAGACACGAACACACTGCAGACAACCAGCATTAGAAGCTTCCGCTTTGACATATACAAACCAGTAGTTACAAAGCAGGGAAGACACTACCAGGTCCAAGTGTTGCTGCTTCTCAGATGAGCAGCTCCCTCTTGGACTCCGTATACTTACCTCCTCCATAAGCTCCACGCCTCATTCTTTCCAAGCTACTTCCTCTACCAAGACTGTTATATCCCCGCGTAAGACCAGGTCTGTCGTAAGGACCGGGTCTCTGCATTGCCAACAGCTTGCGTGGAGGGTCGTAGTGAGTGCGCACTTCCGCTCGACTACTCTTGAAGATCTCAATGTACCTAGAAGTGTTTCCACAGGAAGAAGTCAGTCTGTAATTCCTTCCACAAACACCTCATATCTTTACATTAAAACAAGCCATTTAGTCATAGCCCGGAAACTGGCAGTATATTTTAAGCCAGGTTTCTTTACATTATGTAGGCAATGACATACTATAAGCACTACGTTACTTTCAAATCAGTGTATTTTCAAGAAATTACAATTACTGAAGGGTTTACATGCTCCTCATACTTCACAGTATCCCAGCCGTAAGGGTGGGGGAGCAATATCAATTCCCCACCCTCCTCCCCCCAATTTAAAGTGTTAGTTAAAAAACATAGGAGGGACTGACGTCCACTCAACTCAGCACTGTTTTGCTCATATGGCAATGTAAACAGAGGGTTAAAAACCTGGTCTCCACCAAAATTTTAACCCTTCAGGATGCTACAAAAAGCTCTGCATGTGCTAGTGAACCCAGCCTATGCTTCAGTGATTCAGCATAGGCAAAAAGTGCATGCTTCAATGAAAAATAGTCACAAGTAAAAATAGAATAAAAACCCTTTGTGACAATTTCTTGAAAGCTATGCTTATTACATTGAAGATTAATACAGTAAGAAAATTTGTTACATTTCAACTTATAAAACAAGTTTAGAAAGTATCACATTTTCTTATGGTAATAAGAGTACTGTGCATGTCTTTAGCGCTAAAGGCATAATTGGTGCTATTCGAGAAGTTAAAGCCATAGTCTCTCAACTTTGTTGCTTTCAAGCTATCAGTTTTGCACTCCTCCAGTATTACCAAGCTCCCAAAGCATACTTAAGCTTAGCCCAATTTTATCTTTCATTTTGGGAAGATCCAAACAGTGTGACATACGCACAATTAGCAATACCTTTACTTATCACCGAGTTAGAGACCAAAATACTGCTCCTATTTGGATGTTAACACTTCCAGAAGAGAGAATATGGATTTAATTGTTTACCATAAGAAAAGTGACATAGCCAACCAACCATCCATCCCCACCTGTGCCCTATTCTTTCCTTGTGTTTCTTTAGAGCCTTTTCAGCTATTTCCTGTGAAGCAAACTGCACGAAGGCCTCCCCCGTACTCCTCCCCTGGAAGTCCACCGGCAATGTTATCCCATTTGGCACGATTTCCAACCCTTCAACCCAAGGACAAATAACCCCAGTAGGGGGGCAATATTAACATCACAAGCCCAGTCATGAGTTTTTCTTATAGCTTTAAATACACCAGAATTTTAACACTTGTAAGCGAATGGTATGTTGATTCTAGAACACTAGAAGAAAAAGCATGTCAACAAAAAGAGATCCACATCACATACCATTCCGTTTGTGTTCTTAACCCACCCTGCAGAGCACAGAAACGTTCTGAGTGTCAGACGACTCCTCAGACAAAGCATCTAATGCAGGGTACATTAAGAACTTCATATATTATTACAAACCTCTTCAATTCTGTGAAAGTATTTAAGATGAGCTTTTTAATATACTTAAAATTCAAACACAGCAAGTTAAACAGCTTTATATATATAACAAGTACTTTTACTAGTAGAAGTCACTCAGGTAAAATAAGTCTTAGGCAAACATCAAGTTTCAGCATTAATTTTTTTTATCTTTAGGAGTGCTTAATCAAGAAAAATCATGAAGTAATTTCAAATGTATTAGTTTCTGAACAGAAGAAGCACATTTTGTATACTAAGCATATTAACAGTTTTTTAAAGCTTGAATCACTTAACCATGTAAGAAAAAACAACTTAAAATGCATATGCTTAGGAATTGCTCTTGTTCACAACATATTACTGATTCAGAAAACAAAACAAGTTCTGAAGTTGTAAAACTGGAAATATTTCTATTGTATTTTAAAGCAAAACAGTAAGCTCAATCATATCTTGCTATAGCAAAACATTCCAGCTAATTTTAACACTCACATTTAGAAATCTACTACTTTGAAAAATACTACCAAATTAAGTCCTAAATAAACCAACAGATTTCGTTCTTAGGCATTTGTAATAGTATTCCAGTTCCTAAAACATACAACAGCTGCAAAAAAGTGAGAATGAGTCAATACATTATCTCTTCATCTGTAAAACCTTTAAGCTAGACAATGTCAAGAGGTTGGGGTTTTGTTTTTTTTTCTTCCCTTCCTAGGAAGGTAAGTGGGGAGAGGGCAAATCTGTACTTGGGCAGAGCTCTGCAGGTTGGTTTTATTCTGGAATCATCTTCAATACTAAATATACATTTATGAGAAGTCACAGCCATGATAAATGCCCTTTCCTCAGATCCTGCTCCTTGTACTGAGCCTGGCAGTGAGGGTGCTCTACATCCTTCACTGAACAGCATGAACCAGCTAAGACTGGGTGGAAATATTCTCCCAACTGAATTGTTCACTTTTAAAGAGCAAGACATTGGTTTTCTGCTATCCTTACTTGGAACAGTATGACCCACTAAGTTTAAATTAGAGCAGCTTTCTGGAGTTCCCTCAATTATTTAATACACAAGTGCTTAAGAATTGATCCCTTACACCCAGATAACTAATGAAGATACTTATTTATTTTTAATACCCATCAGTATACTGTCAGAAGTACTACTGGGCAATCCGTGGTGTTTTGGTGGTGTTTTTTTTAAGCATAGACCAATAGTGCTACAGCTACTACTTTTACCCCACATACCTGAGAAAAACTGTACAATTTCTTCTTTACTACAGCCAAATGGGAGTCCTCTAAGACGTACAAAACCATCATTAGCTGTATCAGGGCTGTTGGGACCAGTATGCTTCAGAACCCAATCCATTTCAACGTTGTTTGACTTGAAAACTGTAAAAGGCACTTAGAATTAATGCACTCTGGAATACACAACAGCTTAAAAAAAAACCAAACAATTTGCTTTGAAACTAGTCAACTTAGGAAATAAAAGTCCATTTGTCCTTTCACATGCATTTTAGACACAGAAAAACAATTAACCAAAAAAAAAAATCCATCAAGCACAAACACATTTAGTCAGTTACTAGACCAACTGAGTCAAACCTTCAACATATCTGTGTCCCATTGTTTCTCTGTCTTTTTTCAGTGCCAATTTCACATCCTCCTCTGATTCGAGTTCAGCAAATGCTTCTCCGCTTGGCCTGCCCTCTCTGGTGTAGATGAAACGGATACCCAAAGCCCCATTTAGAATTTTGCAGTCTGAAAATGGAATAGGAAGCCCAGAATTAATTTAATTATTACAGGAACACTGTGACTTTAAAAATTTCAGATATTCTAAACAGAAGAAAAACCCAACTATCAAGTTATATCAAGATGACAAAACCAGCAGTTTCTTGTTATAACTTTTATAGTGAGCAATAGACAACTACTGGACTAAAAATCAAACTAACATTCTTCTCCCTTCTAGTCTGAAGATTAGCAAAACATTAAGAATAAATGCAAATTAGCTATCTATTTTCAAAGCTTTGCTGCCTCAAGTTGAATGCCCTGTCTACTTTTGATCATAACTTAGACTCTCATCAGCATGAAGTGAAATCATGTAGTAACAATCAGTGTAGCCATAATGAACTGAATCAGAAGCAAGTGCAATATGTTAAAACTCCTGAAGCAGCTTGAAAATCTCCAGTCACTGAAGAAAGCATGTATTTATTGCCATTATTTATTACTACAGGAGGCTAACAATTTGGGGGAAGGACACAACACTAAACACTTAGCACAAGAGAGCCAATCAGGACAGCACCAAGAACTAAACTGAATCAGTTTAACTTGAAGGAAGAATTCTGAAGCTTTCTTTAAAAGAGATGCTTATCTCTGCTGGCTGCTCCTAGAAGCTAAGACAGCTGTGGCTAAACCCAACAAATCCCAGACTAAACTCCTTTGTGTCTGGTTCCTGCCAGCATAAACATAGCTTTTCCACACTGCGTCCCAGCTGAGGCACTTGTTGCATTACAAACTTCCCCACCTACTGAAGCGCACCGAACACTTTCACTGCAGCATGCCCACTGCCATAGTGTCCCCAGGAGGAACTCAAGTGACAACAGAGCCCAAGCCCTCCCTCTCCCAGGCCCCTCTCCCCCCCCC
>VXBL01002389.1:69197-84836 GCA_013400195.1 Aramus guarauna | reverse complement strand
CTTTATCTTGACCCAGAAGCTTTCTCTATTTTCTTTCCCTTGTCCTACTGAGGTGGGTAAGAGAGCTGGGGGGGTGTGTGTGCTGCTGGCCCCAAGGTCAGCCCTCCACAACCAGAAATGCCAAACCAGCACATTAACGCTGGGTTACACACTGAAGGAAATACATTTCCAGTGAGATCAGATGTGGACATAAACTAACCAGTACCGTTGGACACCCACATGAGATGTCAAGTGACACATCCCAGTCCCCACGCAGCCCACCTTCATCCCTTGCAGTAAATCAAAAACCACGCTCACAAGCCATTACAAAGCTCCAGCTACAAACCGTATCATTTAACGTGCAATTCCTCCGGCTGGTCCAGAAGTGACCGAGGAGCCTTCAAACAAAATGAAGCAGGCGTGTAGACTATCCCTTACTCCAGAACTGGACAATTTGCATCCACTAAGCTCTACAGCTGAAACAACTAGGAAAGCAAGAAAAAGCAGTTATTTCAGACCTGTCTCTTCATAGCTTCAGGTTTTCTTCCCCACCAGCACTCAGCTCTCCACCACTGATAAAGATCTGAAGCACCTCCTTGGGCTTGGGCTTCTGCGGCCCCTCTGCTTTGCCACGACTGCCCTTGCTGACTTTGAAGGACTTTTTTCCCTCCTGCCAACCTTTTAGGTGAGGAGCTTACTGCTCACAGACCACGCAGCACAACTGTGAGCACTTCAACCACCACAGCCTGGGCTGACGCAGCCCCTTCCTGCACCCAAAGGAGGAACAGGAAAGTCCACGATGCCAAGGAGAAACTTCCTTCAGGTACTGGAAAGCTGTGATCAACTCCCTATCTATCCATATGTAGTACGGGAAACCACTACAAATGGCTAAATCTTGACAAATTTACAGGCATCCTAAACAGGGGGTTATAGTGGGAAGCTGCTGGTTTTGCTTGTAAGACGCATTGATTTTTCTTTTTTTTTTTTTAGTTTTCAAAGTTTGCAGTTGCTGACCGTTTGTGCGCTGCGGGGAAGGCAGGTGTGAGGCAGGAAGCTGGTGGTACTACTAGGAGTATCTTGGCCCATTTAAGGTGTTCAGGGATTTTAGACAGTGGAAGACAGGCCAGGGGACACTTTTCAAGGTGAACCTATCAATCATTATAGATGTATTTCTATTCCTCCCCCCCCAATACTAGTTTGTGAGCTCCTTTTCCCCCAGCCAGGGCTGCTCAAAGGAGATGAAGCTTCCTAAGCTTGCAAAAATGACAAAGAACTGTGGTTACTAAGTAGAAATTACCATAGCTCACCCCTCTTAGAAGTTTCCTGTGGGATGATGAACATGCTCTGTCAATTAGCGAGGTCACAAGAACTTGAACACCCTTCTGGCTTCATTCAGCCAGAATCCTTGATGGGGACTTCAGAGCTGCTAAAATTTGCCACAGCCATCTCCAAAGCCTTGCATCTGCCAAAGTTTGTTGCCACCAAAATCGGTAAGTGGCATTTGTCTTCCCCCCAAGAGCTTCACATAGAGCAAAACCGCGTCCAATTCAAAGTAGTATTTCAAAAAGAAGAGGCAAAAATAAAGCTCTGCCTGAAATGGAAGAGAACGGCTGTGACTTTATTTCATGTTAGTGAGTAAAACTAATCTGTGTTTGCAGGTTGGGCTCCCAACCGGAGCTCCTCAGCATACTTGCAATTCTTTTTGATACCAAATTCACTTGGTGCTTTATAATAAAACACCAAGTGCTTACTTCATTTCTATTTAAAAATCGATCGCTGTAGGTATTCAACTCCGAAAGCAACAAAAGGATGGATTTCAGGCAAGCGGTTGCCAAAACGCTGACCTTCCATAAATAATTGTAATTTTTTAGGAGGCTGAGTTAAAAGCAGCACGTACTGCCTCTGGAGATCTGGGCGCAGAGCAGGTGTAATGCAAGGGAGGGCGACGGGACTAGGAGAACTTTTTAGCTCTCAGGCAACAGAGATCTTACCTCTCATCACAAAAACCCCCTCCCAGACCAGCACATTTAAATTTGGATTGCAATTTGTCAGAGCAGAATTTGGTCCAGCATAAGGATCTCTGCTCCAGGCCCATCTCCAATCTGCCGCCAGGACTTTCAACAACTGCTTCTGAGCTACGGACTCAAGCGATCAATAATTTTAGATTCACTTCTGACCTCTGGCAGTGAGAAAAACAGCATCACCGCTGCAAAATAATTGCTTTTTGCATAGTCGACAGGTACTGTTTACCTACGTCCTGAGATTTCTCTACTCAGCAGCTCTCCACTCCCGAGACGTCCTCCCGCCGCTCTTCTCTGCTTGCTGTGGAAAATTATTTAGGCAACGAATACGTCTCGCTGTCCGCTCACAGAAAAAGCGGGCTCACAGTGCACAAGTAACTGCAGAAAATGGCCGGATTAAATAAAAAAAAAAGACATCAAACCAACTTGTAAAGATGAGGAATTTTATTGACATACTATGAGGCAAAACAAAATTGACACCATACAAAATAACTTTATAAAATATCATTCACATCATTATTTTGTCAGGAATTACAGCATTCTGAGCTTGTTACAAGTCTTATGTTTTGAGGTGAAAAACACTATGCTAAATCTTTAGTATTAGTCATATATATACAGTAAGAAACCAAAACAGAAACTGTTAGGTTTTTCATGAGTTTATTGCAAAAGTAGTGCAAACTATTTTACCTTGCAAGCTGTAAAACAAACTTGGAAAAGGACCCACCTAAGCTTAAAAACATGACAATAAATGCTCAAATTTCACAGCCTTTGAAGCTTCCTTCAACAGTTCTCAACAAAGAAAATTCCCCGTCTCTGCACGTTTTTCATTTTTACTGACTCAGAAAAGAAGAAGTAGACGACGCACCCACACTAGCAAGCGGCCAGAGAGCAGCACGGATCCTGCTCCGACACGGGGCGCAACTCCTACGGAAGCCGGCGTTTGGGCAACTCGCCGCACAGCGCGGCCGAGCCCGCGTCTCGCCGCTTCTCCATCACCCCCAAAACATCGACCGAGTTTGAGCAGTCGGGTTTTCCTCCGTTCATAACCTGCCCCTCTCCACACTCGTGTTTGAGAAAAGAGTCAAGAAAGCAGTACGAGCAAAGAAAAATTAAGAATTAGGAACACGTATTGTCCGTTTTAGAAATATAGTATCCTTTTCCTGAAGTCTACGTAAAGCGTTATTTCCTCGTGGTCCCCCTCCCCTTTGCGTACACGATGCAGGGCAAATCCCATCCCGAACTACTGCATGAAACCAAGGAAGGATACTACATCCTACGAGATCCATAGAAAACAAGAGTCTAAAAATGCTAACAGGGTCCCCCAAAGCAAAACAGGTAGCTAGTCATTCTACTAAAAAGAAAAATAATAAACAAATGCTACATGAAAAATGTTAAAGGAACAAAATGCAGCATATTCAGGCTCTTTTTTTTGTTTTTTTTTTCCTTGAGGTACCTATATAAATATTACCTTCTGCCCAAAGTACTATTTGTTTTGTTAAAAAACTAAAGTCCTTACCGTGAGCCAATTGCAGGGCATACATTATTACTGAGAAAGTGCAACCATGCTGATAATTTATATGCAGCATATTAAAGGATGATTAGGCTTTAGAAAATATAGCTTAAGTATAGACCTGATGGAGCAGTTTTATAAAAACATTTAACAGAGGCATTTTCCTTTTGTTCGAGTCTCTCTGCAGCAGAAAGCCTTAGGAAACAGCTTTGAAGTCCTGCCACAACGGAATGTCAGCACTTTTACAATTCCATATATAGATTTTTTTTTTCTTTAATATTTAAACTAAATACAATTTTACAGAAAAGATTCCCCCTCTGTATTAGGTACTGGTAAAAAGTCGATTTTTTAAATTATTTTTTTTTCCCAAACTTCAAAAAATGATAGCATATCACAACTTAAATTTTTCCAAAAAGGAATTATTTTTACGTAAAAAAGTTCACGTAGTAGAAAAACTTACACATAGTTGTAAACTGTTACATACAAAACAGTGGAAAAGTCAATGACATTTTATTCCCTTACCCTCACACATATCGCTTCATTCCATATATAGATATACACACACACGCGCACATCCATAAAATTGGGTACTACATGGGTATGTATATATGCATATATGATAGATACACACGGAGACGTATGTATCTAGGGTTGGGATCATATATTTCAAAAAAATTCTTTACTGGATATTTGTCTTTGCCTAAATCTGCTGTGATCCTGTACATTTTATGACTTGATGCACTGAAAAATATTTTAAAATTTGCTAAAACTATGTTTTGTGGCTTTTTTTTTTCCTCTTTTTTGTTTTTTTTTTTTACACTCTGTGGTTAAAATTCGTTTGCTGTTTTTAATTACGAATATGACTTTTGATTGTTACGCATTGGGAAAAAAAAAAACCAACACAAAGGCACAAAGAATGAAACTGAAATACAATATTGTTGTCTCTGAACAATAAACCCAGAGGTTTTTGGTTCGCAGAATGCCGCCTCCGAAGAGGTCAGTCCTCGCACGCAGTTTGGTCGCTTTTGCCAATCTCATCGACAATTTGAGAAAATAGCACCCAACTGTTTACATGAGGTAGATCCAAATCGGGAAAAAAAAAAAAAAAGAAAAAAAAAGCAAGCTGGGTCCCCAACCTTTTATTTGCCTGAATTTAAAATGTTTTAAGGATTGTACGTCAGTCGTAAGAAGTGGGAAACGATGGCACTATCGGAAGCAAGCACAGAACTCAAGAACAGCTCTTTTTTTTTTTCCTCCCCCCTCCGCCAGTAACTGGACGTGTTAAATCACAATCCTCCTTCAGGCGGAGATTTCCTAGCAGGGGGAGGGAGGAGAGAATATGTTCAACGACAACAACCTCAAAAAAACCCCGAAAAACCTGCGATTTGAGAAAGCCCGGTTGGGGTAAACGGCCCGAAACACGTCGGAGCGCCCAGTTTCTGGAGGGCACCAGCGACGGCCGGTGCCTAAAAGGTCAGTCACAGCACACAGATCTGCAAGAGAAAAACTTCCTTTTCTACTAGTTCAGCTTTAGAGGAGCAGCCTGCTCTCGGGAAACGGTATTTTTGCTTTCTCTGAGAAAAATCCGACAAATTGATCGTTTTGTTAAGGCTTAATTTAGGTGGCATGGCCGCAACGGCATCGCGCAAACGTTCAACTGCGTTAGCGAGATGCGTACAATGGATTTAAACTACACACGCCTCCGTGAAACCGCAGCCCTGGCGTAACATAAACCGACGCTTACAACCTACGTGGTAAATTCTAGAATGCTGCTGCTGCATTTAGAAGTCAATTTGAGGGTGTTTCTGGCTGCTTTTTGTATCCCAAGCGCTACTCTTACCCAAACAGCACTACATCATTCATAGGTTGCAAGCACAAGACATTTTAATACAGATGCAACACACGTACAAACCAGTCAACATACATTTAGTACCACTTGAAACGAGGCCCTTAACATCGTTATATTTCTTTTTTTTTTTTTTTTCCTCCCCTGTCAAAAAAATAGCAAACTTTAAACAGTCATAAAAGCATTTCGATTCAAGGGAACATTTACAATATGAAATTTCTGAATTGGTTTTTGGTTCTTTTTTTTTTCAGTTATTTTATAAAAATAATAATAAAAAAATCATAAACTATTGAACAAAAGATTAAAATCTTAACAGCTGTCAGTTAGATCTGCAATGTACCAAAATTAAGGAAAAAAAAAAATTGGATTTAATACATTCTGTTTTCCATCTCACCCTCCCGAGATCAGGTTAACCACTTTGCTGCGCAGAAATCTGGGACTGGATCTTTACTTGTGAACTGCCCGAAATGTTGAGATATTTGCGATCGTACAAACTAATGAAGCACTGCGGAAGCCAGTGAAATTGTGCTTATTATTTCCAGCAGAATACTGCCAGGACGGCTTTTATAAACGGTCCCGCTCTCCTTTAACCTACGTGTGTGCATACACAGGGATACACGCACGGACACGGATATATAAAATCTACTAAACTGGATCAACGGACTACAGAAAAGAAATGGCAACGATCTTCAGGATAGCACGTAACTTTGCCGGCTATACTTCACCGTCGCACCTCACTTAAAATTTGATTTTCCAAGACACGTAATTCTGAAGCTCACTGGTTCTATTATTTCCCCCCCCCTTCTTTTTCTTTCTTTCTTCCTTTCCCACCCCTGAGCAAAGGTCTTGCTTTCCCAAACGGTCTACTGGTAATTAGTCCTTCAGCAAACTTCCTTACGGAAAAGTACGTAAAACCTGACACTCCCCCCCCCGCCTCAATGTACTCAAATTATTTACTCAAATTATTGCTACTGCCCAAAACTAGGTAATAAAGAACTGGGAAAAAAGCAACAATCTCTTGGTGGGAGCCATTCTGGGGATTCAGCCTTGACAGACGACTGAGAATCAGTGAAAGGTTCAAGTCGGTCAGGTAATTAGAGACAAGTTACTTGAAAATAAAACTGTAAATGAGCTGAGCAATTTAAGGGTTCAGGCTTGTTGAGTTCACAAGAAAACGGGAAATAATCTTAATTTTTATAGCACAGAAACAGGGGGATTGAGCATCTCACCCTTGATGCAGAATTAACTTTGGTGAAACCTAGAAAGAAACTTCTTTGTATAATATGTCGCTACACGACAGGTTTGATCCTACCCACAGCACGTGATCAAGTAGCTGAGATTTTTGGGGTGCCCATAAAGCACAGACCGGATCTGCTTTGAGTCGAGTACACGGCAAGCAACGACGTGCAACGTTACGTGGACTGGCACGAGCGCAGCTTCCTCTATTCATGGATTTAAAAACCAGGCGAAGCTGAAAACTACAGAAGAGAGTTCGCGTTAAATGCATTTCTTTTTTTCTGACAGGAAATCTAACCTAACAAAGCAAATCCAAAGAGCACCCGGCCCGGGGATTAGAAACGCCCAAGCTCGCTTGCTGACCTTGTCACAATTCACGCTTGCCGAGCACATTCAAAAAAAAAAACAAACCAAAAAACCAAAACACCCCCAAAACCCAACAAACCCCTAAAGTGGCCAGAAAAATTGAAATTTCTATTTCAGGGACAATTCCTAGGTTTGCTCAATATCTGTAATCCCTGCTGATGGTTAGGTAGTAGTTATTCCAGCAGGTATTTTAGTTGTATTTAGAGAAGGGGGGGGAAAAAAAAAATCAGCAAAACTAAAGCAGCCCGGTACAACGGCACATCCCGAGGGGAGGAGGGGGAGAAAAATCTGTGTGCTCCGAACAGCGGGCTAGAAACGCTTTCGTACAGTTATAATGAGAATGGCAGGCTCTTCAAACCAAGGGTGGCTGGTCGAAGAGTAACCACAGGTAGTTTTAAGATGCATCCGTTGAGGCAGCGCGCGGCCGAATTCAGAGCAATTTTTGAGGATGTTCCGAAGGGAGGGAGTAGCCAAGCCTTCATCTTGTGCCGTGGGTCCACCTCCGCAGCGCTGCCGCACGCAAAACCCCCGGGATCAGCTCTCGCCAACCTCTCACGCCTCCCGATCCAGCCAACGCTCCCGTCCTTGCTCCAACCAAGCCCAAACCCCTCAGATACGGAGGGCCGAAAGCAGAAGTCGACCGAAGGGAAGTGCCCACCGGTATTATTCCCCTTTTCGGGAGGGGGCCGATGGAAGTTGCGCGGGACGGGGGATCTGCGAGGGGCTGCGTCACACCTCTGCCTGCGCTCGGGGGCCTCTCCCAGGGAAGCCAAAAGGCAAACCAAGAGAGTTTTATTTAACTGCCACCTTAACAAGTGATTACTTAGCGGCGCTGCAAGAAGATGTTTTCCCTCGCCTCCTCATCTCATTTCCACGAGGGCCGGGGTAGCTGGCACAACGCAGGTGGGATTTCTCTTCCGTGTAGCATGACAAGAGCCTGGCCAAGGGCTCTTCCCTCACTTCAACTTCCCAATGCTCCTTCTACACCAAGTCTAGAAAGCACACAACCTCCTCCTTCTTGTTTTCCTCACGGAGAAGTGCGTTCAGCGCGCCCGCACAGTGAAACCCCTCCCAGGTCACAGCAATGGCAATAGTGTCTATGGATCAAGACAAGATGTAAGACAAGATGTAGTGAAGTCTTTTATAAAAAGCAGCCCTTCACCCTACAGCAAACCCCTACGCTTCATGCCTTTGGGGGGTGCTTTGTTCGATTATAACTGAGAACTGAACAAAAAACCGCGGGGTCCTACCCCGTTCGGTTGTTAGTGAGCTCAGTTATTCAGTCACTCACCATCGCTCAACAAGAATCGGCTTCCAGAAAGTCAGTTCAGCGATCCTCCCTGCCGTCAATGAGCTTCATTAGTGTCTACGCTCAAAGATTCAGATAATGAAATTGCGGGTAGCGGATCATCCCAGCAAATTTGCTTCTGAGATGCCAACGTCCGCGGCGTAAAGCGCGGTTACTTGTCAATTTAAAACACTCTATGACACCGCTGTGAAATCACACCAGCGCGTTGGGCTTAAACAGGCGGCATTTCTGTCAGCAGAGTGGTTAATCATAAAATGAGGAAGCTTGTTTGGATTCACTGTAAACAAAATATGACGCATTAACAGAGTTTTCTACAGTTTCATTGCGGGTGGTTTAAAGCACCTTTAGGCCGCGTGCGCTGATTTCAAGGTTGAGTTACGACCAAGGCTTTGCGCATAACTGACACTAAATAGTCACAATACGAACAACCTCAAGGTTGGGGGTTGGTTTTTGGTGTTTTGTTGGGTTTTCCCCCCCTTTTTAAGTTTATTATGATCTGAACAGGGAATATAGTACTTTTACTGTTACAGTCTTCTATCAACTTATTTAAAAAAATACGTTAAAAAAAAAATATTACAACACGTAATTTTTGCCTCAGATCCAAAATATATTTCAAGCACCTTCCTGTCCTTTTCAGGGAAAGCGTGACAGCTTTTCAGCCAACAGCTAAAGTCTGACAACATTTTTCATTGGAAACAACAGTCTACAAATCCAGTGAGTGCAGGGACAGGTCACAGAGGGAGTCGCTGCTAGCGAGTAATCCTGACCAAAAAGCCAACGCGCCAGATGCGCCACGCGCCTCGCCGTTTCCGATACCTTAACACGCAACACAAGCCGCATCTTATGCCTTCGGAAGACCAAAGGAGCGACGAGCAGCCCGCCAAGATCACAGTATGGCCCCGCTAGTTCTCCAGCAATAACAAAACCAGTAAAACTACAGGTCGTTTGGGAGCATTTTGGCTGCTTAGTAGTAGGTTCACTTTAAAAATTAACTCATCTGCGGAGAAATACAGGAGGTAGCCTTAAACTGCATCTGCTCGCTAGCTGACGAGCAGTACGAAACCACCTTTTGTAGTGATTTGGCCAAGCCTTTACATTCATATTAACACTTCAGGCAAAGAAACGACACAGAAAAAGCAACTGAAACACCCTAAATGAGAGAAAACGGATTATATGCCACGCCAAGCACACGCAAACTGTCCCCTCCCCGTATCCTTCGGACTAAAAGCATCTCTGAGGAGCGCACCTTTCCCGTCGTTAACCCTCACAAAGAGGAGGCAAAACGTGCTGTTTCGCATCCTAACGCTGGAGGAGTTTGGGTCTCTCCTGTCCCAAGGGTTACAGAAGCAAAAGGCAGTTACCGATGGGTAGGAGATCGATGGCTCGCTCATGCGGGCACTCGGGGAGGCACCGCTATTTCTTAGTTCAGCGCACGAAAACCACGCACCGCGCTCAACGCTCCCACGCCCGCGGAGGGACAGAGAGCAAGACGTCGTAACTTGGATCCCAAATCCCCGTGATTCAACTGAGTCTGCCACGCAGACCAGTTCTTCTTCATACAAGACAAGAACCAGATGCTGGAAGAAGCAAGGAGAACACGTTAACAGCTACAGCTGACAGTCCCGATAGTACGTTAATGCGATTAGTCGTCTAACAGTGACATCAAAGGTTGGCATTTTGAACGGCGCGCGGACAACGAGCACAGCGATAGCTTAAAAACTGTCTTTGTATCTTGATGGCGTGGGAGAAATGTGCGCGAAGGAGAGAAGGAAGAAGTATTTTATAAATTCAGACAAACCCTAAGTATTTCCACTGTCATAAAGCAACGGTGCCCTTGGATTCATACCATAACGCAAACAGAAAGTATACCAACATTCAAAACCAAAGCTCGTATCTCGATACTGTAAAATACGGCAGTATTTCTAAAAATATAAGAACAAGAAGGGATGGTATCCACAGCATTTCAGTATTTGCTATACATAGCACTATTTACAGTATTTTCAAACAGCAGATGCAAAAAAAAAAAAAAGTCTTACAGTAAAAAGGGAGTTTAAAAAAAAAAAAATCAGTGCAATTACCTTCTACTTGAAGTTTTCTTTAGAAAAGACTGCATGTATGCATCAAGAAGCATGTTACCAAATGTAATATAAAAGTACAAAAAAAAAAAATAAAATACTGTCCTGCATTAGAAATTGAGCACACCACACCGGCAGGATAAATACACCAAAAGAGATGCTACTGTAGGAGAATAGTATTAAAAAAATAGGAAAAAAAATGTGATTTTTTCACATTTTCACTGGTATCGAGTGTGAAAAATACTGAGTGAAAACTTTACATTCCTTTAATATGTAAAAGATCTATTTAAAAAAAAAATAAGAGAGAGAAAAAGAGTCCCTTACAGTTCTTTACGCCACCAGAGATGCTTACTGGATTACGTCAAGAGGCAAGCGCGTCCATCTAAATCTCCAAAGCTCCCAGTCCTGCATTTCTGGCCCTTGCAGCTTTGAATAAACGCGACCTGCGGAACCAACCTGTCTTCACCTCAAAATATCAACGCTTCTCCTCGAGAAGAAACCATCCACACACACTGAAAAGCCCAGAGCAATCCGTTAAATTTGGCTGGGGGCGTATTAGCGCAGACTTTCCTCCTATCCTTGCTCTCAAATTTTAGAGACTGACCGGCGTGAGAAAGATGGGGGTTTCTAGCGGCGAGACGCAGGTGACCACCGCATTTGAGGAATCTACCGCTGCAGTAAAGAAATCCGCGTCGGCAGCAATGCGCGAAGCCCTCCCGATCACCATCTGCTGTTTAACAGAAAGCCTTTGTGCGCGTACAACTTCAGATCAAAGTTTCAGAAGCATCTTAACTCGATTAGGAATGTCAATCTTTTCAGAAAGTAACCTGGGCACAGAAAAACCTAACCCCACCCCCCCACAGCTACCCTGCAAAAGTTTAAATGGAAAATCCTTGTGGAAATATTCCCTCTTGTCTTAGTTGTAAGAAGCGATGTGCTATCACCTGAACACAACTCACCTTCCAAATGGACAAAGGCTGCGGGAGTTACTGAGAGTCAGAATTCAAGCTAAACCTTAACAACCTTCTTGCTTTTACAATCAGGGAACGTGGTCTGGAGGCCTGGATGAAGATGGAAAATACTGATTATGGAGTTCTTGTTATAAGAAGAGAAGTTGCCCGTAGATTTTCCACGCCGGCTCCGGCAGATTAGGACACAACGCCGTTCCCTAACAACTCCCCCGAGACCTGACAGATCTAGGAAGAAGGAAAGGAACATGCCAAAACTTCTGCAACACGGACGATCACGGATTGTAATTCAGCAAACCAAACACAGTTGCTGAAATACTCTAACCCAACCCAAGCCAAAATAAGGAGTTCTAACGCGAACAAGTGACGTCGCTCCGTACATCAGTGCAGATATACGAACTAAAAGTGTTAAGATTGCATAGGGCTATCTTGAATGCCAGACTCATATAAGGCAGAGACAAATCCACCTACTTCCAACATTTCCCAACAGGACATCTCCTCCACGGATCAGCTCAACTCTGCGTCCTGGGTGCCAGAAGAGGTGGAGCGGACATGTTATAACATTCAGCCACCGGCGCAGAGATTTCCAAAACCAAGCAAACCTTATTATTGCATTACATCTCCTCCATTAAAAAACCCCAACCAACCAACCGACCCACAACAAAAACCAAAAGACAACTGGTCAGTATTTTATCTTTTGTTGATATTATTTTTCACCTCCCAAAAGGAGCATTTCACGCTTGCTGCTGCTGGTTTTGGAGGGTTGCTACAGAACCAGGTGCTTCAGAAGGGCTTCCTGGAGATGTCTGGTCCAGCCCCCTGCCCAAAGCAGGTCCAGCAAGCCCAGACAGCGCAAGGACCTGTCCAACAAAGTTTGAGCCTCTCTGAAGTCCGAGATTCTACAACCTGTTTCAATCTTTGAATATCTTTGTCTCAATAGTGTTATCATTTCATTCAAAAAAAACCAACCCCAAACCTCTCGAGAAAACTAATCCACAGCAGGCAACTCATTAACGTCCGTTCATGTCTCCAGCACACTCCTTTAAAACACAGGAAGCACTGCAGCACCGGCAGTGGTCAGTTTGTCCATCACACCGCTCCTGGCTGCAATGCCAAGAAGATATTTTTTGTCACCGGCACGCGCTTGCTATCGGTTTTCAGCCTGCTAAGCACCAGGATCGCCTGCACCGACGACCAAATTCAAGCCAAAAGCTCGTTGCCAGGAACGTTAACGGCGAACAAGAGGAACGCGAGGGGTGAGGTCATGCCCAGCGCTCTTTTTTTGCGACGGGAGTCATGCGACTCCTTTGCATGGGCTGGAAAAAAAAAAAACAAACCCAAAAAAGCGCGACTGCCAGAGGGTAATGCACATTTGGTTATTGCTGACCTGAGCTGCATAGTGACTTAGTGGTTATAACTGTCAACCTCAGCTGTGACTTCGACAGCAGAAACGTGTGCGAGAGAGAGAGAGAAACATCTTGGGCTTTGTGTTTCCCTGAGATATTGCTGTTCTTGTAACACAGATGGGGGGGGAAGAGCAGAGTTTTAGGTGTGCGTGGCAGGATTTTTTGTTTTCTGTTTGGTTTTTTTCTGTTTTGTTTCTGACAGGAGGCATTTTAAAGACCTACTTTATATAAAGAATATTCCCAGAAAGATAGCTGCTGGGCTTACAGCACACTGGACTTTTCCAAGTATATATTTTATCAAAAGTTTTTTAGAAAAATGCTTTAAATTATTCACTAATTCACCACTTGTGGGCGGTGGGAAGGGAAAGGAGGGAGAAATCAAGCCACGAAGAATTAGCAGTATTAGAGGCTTAAAAAAAAGATCTGTTAAAGGTAAAAATGTCCCTAGCCTAAAACGTAGATAACCCTCCCAAGTTCTTCACACTCAGGGAAGGAAAGCTACACAAAATTTCTGTTCGTTCCAAGAGGATACACAGACAGCAGCTGCTCTCAGATGAAGGGTCTGCCTAATATTCCTTTATCTCACAACAAGGAGCTGCAATGACCATTCCAGCCCAAAGAACGCAGCCCAGTCCAGCCCAGACGGGATGCGGTGAAGTCCCACGGTCGACTTCAGAAATCAGATTTGAGGTTGAGACAGATTCTGCCCTCCTCGCACCATCTGACCGCCTGTATGAAGTCATTTCTTCCAGATCTGAGCAGAGAGGAAAGAGGAGAATGAATTTCACATCCAAGAGGTCTCTCTATACCAAAGAACAAACCAAACGGCGTCTTAAAATGGTTGATCTTTTTCCTACTTGTTAAGAGTAATTCATATAAAAAAATAATTCTTATATAAAAGTCCGCCGAATTAAAATCTTCACTGAAACTCCTCAAGCAAACGCACCGAGAAGTACAACATACCCGCTGTGGAAAAGCTTTTGTGGCTCAGCGGTGTTTTAGGGAAGGTACGTACAACCTGGCTGGAACACGGAAAGAGAAGACAACGCGACCTAGGATTTGCTCTCTGTTACACCAGTGTATTTTAAAATCTGGATTTACACAACGACGACCAAGAAGAAAACCTGCCCCAGCCGCCTAAATTCGAGTCATACAAATACAATTCATCCATTACCAAGTTTTAGGCTGTTATTTCACCTGAACACCGCCGCCACCCAACGCACTGCTACGAGGTGAAGATCTGAACTCGCACGAAGTTATGTACCTAAAACGCTTTATGCAGCAAAGGTTGGGCATTTTCTAGCTTATTCAACAGCACCCGGTTACAGGCGATCCGCTGTACGGCACAGACCTCCGTTTGGTTAAAGCTACTTGCCCAGCTCACTGGCGAGAGGTAAATGTATTCAAAAGAGGAACTGAGCATCTGCTGAGAGAAGGGAAAAGATGAAGCAAAAAGAATTCGTGGGAAAGAAGGGAATTTTCAAAGCCTGCCTCTTAGCATGTATTGCAGGTATCTTCTGAAAAAGAAACAAACATCAAGTCAGCATGAACAAGTTGCCTGGGCTTTTTCCGTTTCCGTCTAAACCTGCTTGTGGCATCGTAATTAGTGCAATGGTTTACATATGAATTATGGTTTGGTTTTTTTTTATGAACCCAGTGTGCAAACTAACAGAAGCGTTTGTCTACTAATTATCAGTTTTAATTAATACTTCTCCTAAGAGAATGGCAAAACTCTCACATTTACTATTGACCTTATGCATAACGAAGAGAGCTTCGCCTCCCTTCATAAGTAAACTTCAGTTTCCTACGATTTATCTTTACTGCATAGATTCTCTGACGTAGTCTAAATTACAAACAGTGAGCCACTCTCCTCTAGTAGAGCTCCTGCTTCACCAATATTCAAACATATAAATAAAAGACAATTGTTTTGTGCTTGAATGAACGTAGAATGTTGGTCTTGTGTGCGTCTCTGAACCGCGCAGGTGAAACCTGCTGTTGTGTGCACGCTCAAAAAGCCTTTCTGCGAATCACAAGCTATACGCTACAGACTGTACGTATCTCCGAACTCGCACATCAAAGTCAATTGCATATTTTTGCATGTGAATAGTAATGTCCTCACAAGAAGGGTTTAATTTCTAAATCCAAAGCATTCTTGATATGTTAACAGAAGTATAATGAGCATTCCTTAGTAAATAAAAATAAATAATAGCATCTAGTCTATCACATTAATACTGTGAAACATATATAAAATTTACATTAACTCAAACAACAGTGAAAAAGGATTGTACTGTATTTATCACCACAGACCCGTATTCTTTAGAGACTTTGGAAAGTAAGTGTCACAGTCCTGTATGACAAATTCTAAAGTTAGCTGTCAGTATGATTTANAGTATCTTTGACAAGTACTTTCTACTTCTTTCCTTTAATTTTTTTCAATTTTTTTTTTTTTTTTTTTTTTAAATGGCACATTTTCTTTTGCCAATCTAACTGGACCTATTAAAAGCTTAGGTACAAGTTCATTCTTTTGTAAAATTCTTCTTTAGTCTATGAAAAACATTTTCAAATGCAGCACAATAAAAAACATTCAAGAACAAGCTTCAGAAAATACATTTGCCCTTAGACACACCGAGAATAATCTTTATAAGACAGTTGAAAACCAGAATTTTGTCACTCTCTTCTTTTGAAAATAAAAATTTCGTAAATGCATCTAGAATAATCAAGGCTTCATAAATAGTCAAAAAATGCTTTGCTTTCCTTTGTATTAAAAGCTAATTCACAGCATTTTAGCCCATCAACTTTAGTATGAATTAGATCTTTCCAAATTACTAAAAGCAATTCAACAAACAGCAAACTGAATGAGGAGTTTTGTGGGTTGGGTTGTTGGTTGCTTTTTTTTTTTTTTTTTTTTTTTTCTCCCCCTAAG